>OZ023205.1:61049403-61380903 GCA_963995525.1 Escarpia spicata | reverse complement strand
CGGCACGCGCGATCCGCATACCAAATCGGATACTGCCATATCAAAAGCATGAAATATACGCGAACGATTCACTTTATACACGTCTTCGTGAACGTTCGCGTAGCGAAGGTACAGTCCTTCGGCTACCTGACGAATGCATGCAGTGGTTATAGTGGCTATAAATAACTCGTCATCTATCATGTACTCCGTTCGTTTCTGAATTGCGTTCACTCTCTCTACTGCCTCCTGTAATTCACTAGGTCTCCGACTCTCGTCGTAGTCAGAGAAATCACTATCAAAATCACCATCGTTAGCAACATCATCATTATCCTGATCACTAGACCATGCACATGACCCCCACGTGAATGACACTTGCCTCGTCATTGAATGACAGTCAACGTTTCACGTCATCACTATCAAAATCACCATCGTTAGCAACATCATCATTATCCTGATCACTAGACCATGCACATGACCCCACGTGAATGACACTTGCCTCGTCATTGAATGACAGTCGACGTTTCACGCCACGCACGGGGGTTGACAGAACTGACTCGTATGACCGAGGAGGCGTCTACAACATACGACAGAACATGTCAAATAGGTAGACAACCTCTAGGAACAGGGTCTCTCTCTCTCTCTCTCTCTCTCTCTCTCTCTCTCTCTCTCTCTCTCTCTCTCTCTATATATATATATATATATATATATATATATTCCGTCTGGGGGCGTCACCTACTCTTTCGTTACTGTCAGGTGGCGCCTCTTACAGGAGTTAGGAACAGCCTCTCTCTATACTACGTCAGACGGCGCCACCTAACCGTGAGTCACTGTCAGTTGGCGCCTCTTACGGCAGTTAGGAACAGGACCTCTCTATACTCCGTCAGAAGGAGCCACCTGAGTCGCTGTTAGTTGACAGTTCTTACGAGTGGATTATTTCCAGTGCTATGACGGTGTAATTTCGATAGTCTCCCTTCGTCGTCTTTCTAATTGTCACCCTAGTCTGTTTGCCACGTAAGACATTCAGTGACTGGTAACGTTCTTCACCTGGTTTAAGCGACATATAGTCGCTTGCTGTCATTCCCCCCACGACCCCCTGGACTAGCTGATCAAATCCTGTTGCCCACACTTCGTGGCCCCTGCAATCGGCGAAAAGCATACCCATAGCATACTTGTAAACGGCAGTTCCCTTCTGACGCCCGTGGGTCAGGCATATACTGACGTTATGGTGCCCTCCTTTCGTTGTTTCAAGACGAACTTTCCGACTACATATTTGACACGCCGGATAACATACGTATTCGGGGGACAGAGCACATGTCACTAGTGTCAGTGGGCGAACAAATGCGTACGTTCCGTCACTTACTTGTTCGAGTTCTGCCAGAAGGATTTCCTCGTTGACATTGGACGTCGCCATCTTGTCGTGTATGTATCGGTGAAGAGCTTTGAACGACAGCGAGAGAGAGAGTGTTTGTCTTGTTAGATTTACCGTGGGCTTATATACAATTCAATCCCTCCAGGGCTCGAGCGCGTGACACCCCTAGCTGATGATAACGCGCCCCTGGGTGTTCGCATCTTATCGTGCGCGTGACTTTATCTCTCCCTCTCCCGTACTTTGTCACCGCGTAGCTGTCTGTCTGTTTTTAATGAGCGCCTTATGTAAGTCGTATAGAGCGCTGTCTAACGAAGTCTCTCACCTGCATAAGTATCACACCGAGTATATTCTCACCTGGTTTGTTACGGTTTGAGCTCTTACCCCAAAACCCCTCTGCACTGGGTACATTCTCAATAAGTCGTGCGTCACCTGTAGCCAACAAGCGTTGACGTAGTTCAGAGACACGAAACTTGACGGCTAGTATAGCGTGCATCACGCTCCGACGTTGTGACAGCCATGAAACGACTCGATCGGGTATCCAACGGATCCTTTTACTCCAGTATTTCGCCTGTATTCCAGTGCGCGCGGTCTGAATCTTTCTCGCTGTGTTCTCGTCGTGAAAATGTCTAGCTTTTTTAAACTGATATGCTGCTTCTGTGCAAGTAAAGACTTCACCCCATATATGTATTTCACATGGATAGAAATTCGATAGGAAGTGACCAGCACCCCTGAATTGTATATCCAAGCTCTTGACCACCATATGTTTCATCGCTGAGCCCTCACAGAGTTCTTTTCTTCTGACTGTATTGTTAGCGTTCTGATAAGGTGCATTGTCGTCTAATTGGCATCACGCGCTTATCACCAACAGCTGGTTCCCTCCGTCATATGACTGATACCGGTTTGTACTTTACCACTTCGACATAACCACGTTGTTAACCAGGCATGGTCCAGGTGACGTCCCTAGATACGTCCCTGGGTGCTTTTCATACCCCGGTATATTTCCACTCTACCGTGTGTTCCACAAGTTGTCTTCATAGTGTGTCTGCATACGTATGCTCTATCTATATATATACCGGTTCGTTTGTTACATTCTTCATCTCATTCACAATTGCTATGTCGTCGATACCCTGGATTCAACTCCGTGCTGAATGGCATCTTCGCGACGATGGATTCGAAGTTGTGTAAGTACTTTTATTATTATTATTATAATAAAATATATATATATATATATATATATTCTTTGCTTTGTTTCATCCGATAGATATCCTATACATATCATACATAATCACAGTGTTCTTCACATAAACTACCTGTGACGTCTCATCTCTATCATATTATGCTCTTACGTTCGTTATGTGTCACTCACGGTTGTCTATGTTTACGTTCGTTATATTACCTTTCAGGTCTCCCGATGGTTATGACACCGATGACACCTGGAGTAGTGACTCCGATATTGATGATGATTACACGTGAGTGTTCAACGATTATTTTACTATTTTCTTCAATGTTTGTCGTTTCGACTAGCTACGCGGTGTTTGGTTACCGATGACATCAGTAGACGTCTCCATTACGTATTGTATCATAGTCCATTGATCTAGCTTGCCCTTTTATCGTGTGTCGGTTCCCTGCGCGGTGTCTGGTTACATCGTTGCCTTATTCCACTCGCTTGATCATTTTCAACTGTTTCATATATGTTTCAGAGAAGTATTTTCAAAGTTTTCATATATTTAACGTCTCGTTCATATGCTTTGAGAGTTTTAATGTATGTTCCAGAGACGAAGAGCTCCGCGAATACCACAGGTATACATTCTGCAGAGTCATGGCGGAACTGCTCCAGACACGGGGCCTTTACGATCCCCCCAATCCTTGGTTTGACCCCGACCCTGTTGTCCCTGTCGACACGGGGGACATGGAAATTTGGTGTGAAGAAACATACGATAGTGATGACGGCTTTGAAGATTTCGTAGTTCGTTGACATCAATAAACCATTCAACTTTCAACTGTGGTGTTTGTTGGTTATTATATTATATATATATATATATTCTCTCTTTCATACACACATACATACATACAAGCATACCTATATACATTTTAAAGTTTCATATATATATATATATATATATATATTATAACGTGTTCTCTTTGTTCTTTCGTTATTACATCATTCCGTTTACTTCTTTGTCTCTCATTATACACATTTCATTACCTTTTAAAACTTTTCTCTTTGATCTTTCGTTATGACTCTTTGATCTTTCGTTTCTTTCACTACCTTTCCTCTTTGAACTTTTGTTATTCCCTCTTCAGTCTCTCATATATACACAATAACCCTTCCATGACTGCTCATTCCACCGCTAGGAGGCGCTACACACGCTCACACATACGGTCACGTGACTACTCACTTTGCTCAGGGGGGCGGCTTTCGAAACCTCCCTAATATCAACCAAAAATGACTCCGAAACTCCTTAGGATACCGATCCAGATCAACCTATATACTACTACCGTTAGGAGGCTCGTCGTCGTGACTGTTCTCAGCAAACAATGCAACATATATCCCGCCGGTACAATACACGCAGTCAACAAATGCCAGACCACGATCCGAGCGACTGCCAGTCACCACGAATTGGCAACATCGACACATCCTTGAAATTGAAAACAAAATGTCATTGAATCCTCGTACCTCAGCCATCTGTGGGACAGGTTTCGTATCGCAAGCCACAAGTACAGCTGCAACACCAGGTCGCACGTACGCAACAACTAGCGAACGAGCAGCTCAACTGTTGCTAGTGTTAGAAGGAAGCACATTATAGTTACCTACCAGGTAGTTGCAAGGAAATCATACATGGGCCTGGCGAACCAGTGAGTGGTGGTTTTGGCAGACATGTATATAGGGACCACAGAACTCCTATGGTAATAATTGATGGCAACCACTACGATGCACATTAATTGTCATCGATACATCGAAGAATTCTTCAGGTCTCATATCGTCATTCGTTTAAATTTATCACGACTTCCCAGCAAAACCAACGTTCATCTTCAGTTCACGCAGCCCTCGGTCTTACTGAAGGATGAGGCTGTCGCGGTCATGCCGTGGATGCCTGATCTAACTAAGCCCCATCAAACATTTGCGAGATGACTTTCAGAGGCGTCTAGTATAAAGCAAGCAACGCAGATAAGTTGCCTGTATTGCTGCACACAGCACTGTGGCACACCTGTAGTCTGGGGTGCGTTTTATCCCCTCCAGTGAACCAAGAGTTCCGTTTGAAGTACGAGTTTTACGTGAACATACGGGTGAAGGTGGAGAACTGAGGTTTACACGTAATTGGAAGTTTTGGGGGAGCCGGAGGGTTGCAGTTGGAGATATGTTATTTGGAGCTTGAATTGAAGTACAGCTTGAGGTCGTTCCCGAGCTTGAAAGGGATGCAGTTAGAGGTTTTTAAGAACCTGGAAGGGTGCAATTGGAGGTTTTTTGGGAGCGTGAAGGGATTGCAGTTGGAGTTTTTTGGCAGCTTAAAGGGGTTGCAGTTGGATGTTTTTTGGGAGTGTCAAGGGGGGTGCTTCATAAAAAATGGGCCTGTGAAGTGTGACTGCAAAATTGACTTGCAATACTCACGGCTGTCATATATGCATACTCAGCAACTGTGTGCATACACATGAGAACATAATGACATTACTGTGGAACTGTAATTGTTCCATCTGTGCCTATTTCTAAAGCTTGTTAACATCCCACCATCTCTCCAACATTGGAATATTTGCACCACTGATATATACACACAGAACACACATTTTAAAAGTATGTATTTTATTATCTCCAACATTGCATTGGACGCCACATATCATCTGTACATGTGTCTGGTGTCACAAACAGCGGCCGTAGTGGCGGTCAGAGCAGATGTCCACGGCTCTCCTCTAGCTTGCCTGCTTAGTTGATCTCTGGCTAATAGGGCTGACCAGATGGACTCTGGATTAGCTTCTGTTCCAGCAGAATATGCCACACAGTCCTGAACCAGGGTAAATACTGGCCAGTAGACCAGAGAATGACAAGAGAATGACCAGAGTGACCAGAGAAAGCTAACAAGAACAAAAACGAGATATACACTTAACTCCTGGCACTGATGACGTTGCATATTTGAACATTCAAATAGACCATCAACACTAACCGCACAAACCAAATAACACCTACAGCAACTGTTGACAGATTCACTGCGACATCCAACGCACCTGATGAAACTATTCACGATTTCAACTCTATCTTCAATTCGAAAACGGATTCACTCACCAACAACATGCCAGATACCCTGTAGTGATAAAGATATCCAACAACTGAGAAAGGTTTTGTTCGGGTACCATGCACTACCACGTACTGGTATATACAGTACATGAGTAAAATCACTACAGGAAGACAGTTTCTTTTATAACTCGCACAGTTCTCATTGCATAAAATAAATAAACTCGAACACTAAAAAGTTATAAAATACCACTGATAGCAATGGTAGTGGTTCTATGAATGCACATGTGCCTGTGAAGACGTTTCTGTTTTGCAAAACTGTTCCAGTGAACTTCTGCAGTGTCGTTGGCACTGCTCACTAATTCTTTTGTCGGTGGATGTTTTAGAAGATTTATTTGTTTACTTTTATACATGCCTTGGAGAAAAAATTGATATTAAAATCTGGCCAATATGTTTTTTTTAAAGTTTTTTTAGTGACAGATGTAAGAGAGAAAATCTACTCATGACCTGACTGACTGTTTTCTCAACTGGCCTAGTGAACAATGCCACTTGATAATCATCTTCAATGATAACACACACATAAGCATATAAATTGGCACCGAGAATCCGACAGAACATCTCCACAGCTGTTCCTCATGTCACACGTTTGCTATGATCCAATGAATAGTACAAATGCTGAATACTGAACAGACCCGTCTGCTACCTTGGGTGTTCTCGGTGGAAATAAATAAATCACACGCACATTAATAAATAGAAAGTATATTACACGATTATTTACAGAGTTGACACTGCCGACTGGTTGTGTACTATTTCTGTTGGAATTATTAAAGGTGCTCTGAGGGTTGTCTACATGTAGCTTTTTTACTCCCCGCAGCCCCTCTGATAATGCCGGACGACTGTTGAAGAAATAAAAAGCTTCTAACAACAATGGTGATGATCACAATGGCACACAACTGCCATCTTTCAGTATTGTTGTCACGGCAATGATTCTCAGTTCTTTGGATGAATAAACCATCTTGGCGTAAAGAACCGACTGCCACTGTGATTGGCGCTGTGTGAAGATCAAGCTCTCGTGGTGACCTCTGTTGGACGGTGTGGTCACCAACATTTCGCTCTCAACACGTAGCGAGATCGGCATGGGTGACACCTCTGGTTTGTCTTTGGCGACGGGATCACTGTTGGTTGCCATGGTATTGGGTTGTAGAAACTTGGCTCAGGTTCGGTGAAAGGAGTACCTGGAAGAAGCAGCATTAGTAACAATAATCTAAACTACAGTTTACCAACATCTATAAAGTTGTGCACAATCCACACGTCCTTATTTCAATTGGTACATGTCTAATATTTGTCAAGAAAAGATATCTATAAATTTCAAAGTTGTATATAGAGTTGGCAATTTTAGTGGAAACACAACAATGCTTGTCTTTGTTTGAAACAATGTTTAAAATCAATCCTGGTACTCAAGTTCTCAGTAGAAATGTCATAGACAGCAGTGGCATTGTCAAGTCTACCAATAGTTGCTCCACTCCGCCAACATTTTGTATTATAAAAAACAAGTTATGGCTGACTTAAAAATGGCTATTTTCATGCAAGCACGGAGGTTGACGTATACTGTGTTTGTAACCAATTATTTTTAACACATGCCCACGTGCATGTTCCAACACACCATATCTGTGCAACACACGCAGGCACACAAATGCACACACATGTGTACGCATGCACGCCGGTACATACACACGCACACACACACACACACACACACACACACACACACACACACACACACACACACACACACACACACTGTAAGTATCGTTTGGTGAATATCACCCTGGAAAATCAATGCAACAATAGATACAACATGTATTTTCTGTGTGTTCATGCACGAGTGTTCCTGTAAATATGTGCAATCTACACAAGAGGTGTTCATACTTAAGAAATTGGATGGTGGTCTAATGCGGGAAATAAAGACATATATGTAGTTGCTTCTTTAAGAAATCATGCTCGTGGTTACCAAAGAACTACATGTTTATTCTAGAGAGCAATATTTTCATCATAACTATTAGTATCAAGGTGGACAATGGCAGTCCACAGTTATACCAAATATTATAATATAACAAATCTCATGTATATCCTTGCCAGACTCGGTTATGTTGAAATAGTATTTCAGGCAAAGTACCAAAAGCTATATAAGTAAGACTATGAAAGAAATTGGTATGTTTCACACAAATATCACAACTTGATTCTTTGCTCATATTTGTCCCATATCCTCAATTGCTGTTGTTTTTGCAAGTACTGTACTTATGATCAAACATAAGGAATTTGCATTACGGTACATATGATCAAACACCTGTAATTTGCATTACAATTGCTGAAAATGTATCCTTGACTTACAGGTCATACATTCTGAGACTATTAATTTGATCACGCCTCGCAATGCAATTCACTTTAAATACCCCACAAATTGTTCGGAAATCACTCAGCAGCACTTTCTTATGGCTGGTCATCAGCTGATAGCCACAGATGTAATACTAACTGCAAATTAGCGCCGCATTCAATTAACTGAATAAACCGGCCACAAGGCGAGACAATTAAATGGCACATGACAAGCCTTTCACTGACTTCCAGACCGGGTACTTGACACCCACAACCACATGCATGCCATTGGTCACGCCTGGCTGAACATATTGATCCGAGAGTCCGCTAAGTGATGTTCACCAGCTCCCCTGAGTTGGGATGTCCATGGCAACAATGAAACATAGCAACCCAGCATGGTATGGCAGCTGGTAGCGTGATAATTATTTATGTTGTATCCAAGTGTTCGGTAGTAACTTAAGATGTCAACACCGACAGTCGGAAATGTACTGATGTCGATGTTGGTGTACAGATTATAGACGGCTTCTTTATGATGAGACAGGAGTAGATATAAACCATAAAACAGGTCATAAAATGACTTAGAATGCCTTTGGAATTGTGCAGCTGAGCAGTGTCAAGAATTGTGGATATAAAAGTCACAACACCTGACGTAGACCATCACTTGTTAAATGACTGATGTAGACATGTGACGTGATTGAAGTGTGTACGAAATCAAGGATTTATTCATATATTCACTAGGACATCAAGCAAACAGTGGATTATTTAAGGTGTTGGATTCAGGCACACATTTCTGTTGCTCATTTGGTGAGTAAAAATCCACTACCGGTAATCAAGAGACATTTCTGAATAGGTTGATAGAGAAACAAGCAAAATCACAAAAATGGCTGACGATTTCACAACATCGAAGCTGTACAGTGCCATCTGTGAAGGCTGCCCGAACGACGTGCTCAACCTGCTACAGACTGGCAGCGAGGACACGTCGCAGTTGAGCATGAATGGAGAGACGTTTCTACATCTGGCTACCAGACGGCAGCACTGTGATGCCCAGGTGGTCGAGGCGTTGGTCGGGGTGACTTGTCTGGGACAGCGCGATGAAGAAGGGAAGACGGCGGTGGACAGAGCGATGGAGGAGGGTACGTTGGGCTTTCTGCTCCCGGCTGTCTCCGCACATCTCACCAAACTGACCATTGCTCTGGACCAAGAGAAGCTGCAGGAACTCGTGATGGATGGATGGACGCACTGGCCAGAGGACGAGTGGAAGCAAATGATCACCAACGGACTACCAGAGGCGATACAGTACCTGAGGGGCAGTCTCGACATCCCAGTAAGTACTCAAAATCAACAGAAATATCCCAAACAAGCCACCACTATCATATGTGTGCCACACAGATTACAGCCTGGTATACATGTGTATATGATTCTATTAAAGTTTTACACTGTATAGGCAATTGTGGAAACTTATTTTATTAATGAAGGAGGAAACTGACATTTATAGAGCCTGGTTAACAGTAATTGGATGGCAACATTAGAGAGGATATAAAATAAAAACCTGACAATTTAGGATCCGTGCCTGTTAAACATTGATTTTCTGGAAAATCTGGAATTCTGTCAGATAATAATTGAGAAATTAGTCAAATATTCTCTTCTCGGGCGACTGGCAGAATAATCATAACTATTATTATTCATCATTTCATAAAATTCCATGCAAATGCTTGGACAATGCTATCATCAACATGGTCTATCAATATCAATTATTATTATATATAAACAATTCCTACTAGGAGAAAACACGTGAACTACACACAATGGTGGCAGAAGGAAGGCTGAAAGGGGTGAAACAGAGCATGGGAAGGAGGGACGACGCTGCACAGAGGGACGCAGTCGGGATGACCCTGCTACATAAAGCTGTCCTCTACTGCCATCAACAATTGGTGCGCCATCTAGTGGACAAGTTCCCGGCCGCAACGAACCTGACTGATAATGTGAGTTGAATGATCATGTTAAAAGATATTGGTTGTCATTTAATACATGCAGGGGATAATTTTTGGTCTCATACAATGATCTATGATCCACCTGTGTGAGCTAAATGATCCTGACCGCCCAACATCATACAATGATCCATTATGTATGGGCTAAAAGGTAAAGGTAAGTTCTTATATAGCGCAGTATCCAGTCTTCAGGACTGCTCAAAGCGCTTTACACTTTAAGTGTAAAGTGATCCTAACTGCCTAGCTTCATATATTAACCCATTAGCTATTCTATTTGGTTATATGATGCTAATATCACATACAATACAGCGTGTGAACTACATTATTAAGCCATTATTGTTAATAGATATGTAATATCAAAGCATACCCCATTACTAAAGAACATACCTCCGTCTGCTGAATCCATCCCATGATGCTACCCCACATTACAATAACATGCTGCTTTAAATACCGTCACCGTAATAACATAACATAAATAAAAGGCATAACACAAGTCATCGGTACATATACCCCTCTCTGTGCCACAGATGGGCCGCAGCGCTCTACATTACGCAGCTGCGTTGAATGATGACCAAGCGATTTACAAGATACTTGTTGCTGGTTGCGCCACCAGTGGGCAAGACAAGGTATTTACTAGACCATAAGATGTAGCTGAAGCTATATATTAATACACTAATGTGTAGACAAATGTAACAGTATCTCTTTCTGGGTGACGAGGTCCACTCACCACTTTCTATGGTCATTTGCATCCTTGGACCATTGTAGAAATTAAGATGATGGCACCAGCACCTCTCTTTCAAATGGATGAACAAAGTTACCCAAGCTTCAGAACAGCGGTAGGACATCTCTAAGCAATATTCCTGCACTCTAACTACTGAGCTACTATGCCCCATTTTTGTAAATGAATAGATACTTTCCACGTGCAATAACCATTTACAAGCTGGTCAGTGTGTCCATCCATGCTTGCAGACTGGACATGAGCCTGACTACTATTTGGAAAACAAATCAGAACTCGATTGCGAGAAGACTGTCGACTTTACAGAACTGGTTATGAAGATTCCTGTACTTCAGGTAGGATCTGTTGAATCTTTTCAAGATCTCTTAATACTCTCTACGTGTTACTCGCAGTCTTCCACTTCGCTTTCTACCACTGTCTACCATTTGATATCACTTACTTTCTAAGAGTTCACTTCTACTGGAAAAAATTCCATAATTTCTGCCAAATCATAATTTGTGATTTCAAACAAAGGATTACTTAAAAACAAAGCACTTTTGATTGTTGATCAGTGATCGCCTTCCAAACTAATTAAAATATGCCATAAAAAAATGTCATCTCTACTGCATGAACACTTCAGGAGAAATCAACAGTGATCCAGCACGCACTAGAGAATGACGACCTAAAGATGCTACGTCAAACTCTGGACCATAAGATGCTGGCGAACCAGAGAGACGTAGCAGGGTTCACACCCCTCCACAAGGCTGTCCTCTACCAGCGCAGTCGTGTGGTCCGCTACATACTCAAGGCCTTCCCTGGGACTGTCAACGCGACAGACATTGTAAGTGGGTTCTGCCATAGATTTGATCAAATTTGACGAGCAACTGCTTAACGCAAAATCAAACCTGTCATAAAAATATGAAATAAATCTATTTCTGTTTCATTTTCATAGGTATCTGTTCAAGTTTATCAGTGGTGTCAGGTAATGAAGTAAAACTACTTTGTTACTCTACTTGAGTAGTTTTTTTCTAGTAACTAACAGTAACAAAGTACAATTTGTACTATCTACTTTTACTTGTAATGAAGTAGTTTCATCTAAGGTAAGGCTACTTTTTACTTTGTTACTTTCATTTACTTCGCTATGTATATTTTCTTTACATATTCACTACATTTTTATCTTAACAATGTCGCCTGGGGACGTTCTGCCAGTCAACAACATTTCATAAGATAGATTTAGTTTTTTTAAATGGGTGCTATGGCAATCTATATTAACGCAGTAATAACTTTCACTTGTTTTGTGTAATTATTGTCAATTAACTTCAGACACACAATAAATGTGGAGCGAGTGTTTGTTTTAAGCTGATATCAATCGAATAGTTTTTCACTTCTGCCAGTCTTGGCTTCCACAAAAACGGCGTGGGTTCGCCTGGCTTCGGCGGTTTGTAAAGTGCAATTAAAATTCACAAATAAAATAGTTTACAGAAGCTTAGTAGGGAAGATCAGTGTGCTAACTTTGCATCGCAAATATTAGCTTTTTCCTGCGATAAACGCAAAGCTACTGAGCTATGAATTCGTCAATCGCATATGAAATGGTGAATCGCAATTTTATTCAGCAAGGTAAATGTGAATTCTAAATTGGTATTTTGATATTGATTGAAAAACGAAGTTAACCCAACTGTGAGCGTATTCATTAGTTTAAAAACTTTAGTCCTCTTTAAAAGCACTGCATTTGTTAACTCATTTGCATGTTCGGCTGGTGAGTGCCATGTTATTATTTTAGATCTCATTATGTCTGCGGTACAATATTATCATTCAGTTCACTGTGAACCTAATCTAATTTAGAACTGTACAACATTTGTGAATTTTCTTCAGTTCAACTTAATGTGCTCTATAAACCGCGTGACCTGCACACTGACTGTAGCCTTACCGACGTTCTACATTAGCCCTAGCTAGGTGCTGCATCGTCTTAGGACCCCTTGTTGCAGATACAGGGACACATTTCCGTATCCCACCGTCGAATTTGCGAAACATAAAATAGAGATTTCTATGGAATATTATTCACATACATTATTCAGATACGTTGGGCATAACAGTAATTATTTTCATTATCTGTGCGAGCGAGCATGCATGCATGCGTGGGTTCATACTATTTTAACATGCACATATAGCATCTGTTGTACTTTTATTCGTTCTTTTAATCATGCATACAAATTAAAAAGTAATTAAAATTATAAATAAAAACAACAGTTAATTCAACTGGGTCAACCAATATTGCTAGTTCTCAGTAACATATTTATGTTATTAATTTCAGTAGTTTTCATTCCATCTACTTCATAATCTGCATGGGTTTCTAGATTGTTTAGACCATTTTTATAATGCCAGAATACAGCGTACAGGTACTCGTGGAATAATTACATGGATAACTGATTAGCCCTGACACAATGACCTGCACTCATTAGCATGTGATTAATTTATTAATAGAAGTCTGTCTACTTTGGGCCAACATTGTGTGCATTTACTGGCTCCACTGCAAGGTTTATTTGTTAATGTTACAGCTTGGAACCAAATAATGTAACACTAAAATGCACGAAAGTAAGAAAATAGTTAAACGTACATTATGCATATATTAAAACCCATTTACCATTGTGTGTTTTTGGGTTTCACATGCATACATACATACATACATACAAACACAATACATGCATGCAAACACAATACATACATACACACATATATATACATATATACATACATAAATACATACATACATACACACATACACACTGACGTACATACTGACTTAGAGGGATATACACGCAGACAGACAGACAGCAGCTTAACTGATACTTTGTTCAGTTACAGAGGCGACATTATAAAATATTACAATTAAAGTACAGCCGACTGAAGATTAATTGGCATCTAATGTTTCATATTACTGAAATAAGAACACAGACTGGTGGTTTTATTTTGAGGGACACTAACTGAGGAAATATGTTGTTGTGATATCTAGTGGCGCAGAACTCCATTACACTACGCGGCAGCACTGAGAGACAGTGGCGACACCTATGACCTTCTTGTGAATGCTGGTGCAGATACAACAATGAAAGACCTGGTAATCTTTAAATATCATACGTACACTCTACCTGCATGCATTCATTTACTACATAACCTTTAGCACTAATATTACATGTACTATTGTCATTACATTTGTACACTGAAACATTCCAAGATGTTTGAAAGTTATTCTATAAGCAATTTTAATTTAGTGGGGGGTTTCAACAAATCCCAATATTTACATCATCTTCCTAACACCAATTTTAGAGACACTTCCTACAAATACTTGTGGTATATTATTTAGATACTGAAACGTTAAAATGTCACTATATTCTTGAACCAATTTTAGTGGGTTTTAAGACACTTTGAGACAAATCTCTGACCACTGATCTGAACACTGCCAGGACATTTAAAAAAATGAATGGCCATTTACAGAAAATATAAAATGGATAATGAACATTTAAATATGATGAATTGCTGTAAATAATAATAAATTTAATAACGTATAAGTTCTGTCTCGTATGTATGTACAATTATGAGGGTGTGATGTTGTGTTATACAGACAGGACACCCAGCTGAGGACTACAAGACAGATGGACTGATGGATGTTGAAACGGTCAGAGACAACGCAGCATTCCTGTGTGGGGTTCGTGGGTTTCAGGTGAGGCAGGCAGGCAGGCAGGCAAACTATGTAACAACTGTACCGATGTAATTTACAGTAGACACTACAACAGTAGGAGGACCACATCAGTACCAACTACTACCATCATGATCTATAAGAGTAAACAAGAGGTTCATCTGAGTATACAAGTACGCGAGAACATGTGTGCAATATTTTCTCAAGTGTGACTGCGACATTGACATCAAGTGTGACATCTTTAGGATCTCACTATCTTCTAGATATAAAGTAATCTCACAGCACCAATTAAATCAGATGGGTTTGTTACTAATGTGGCCCAGTTCCTCCAGATCTTTATTATGAAGACCAAACAGGATTCCTTGATTATAAAACAAACAAAAATAATTTATTAAAGTTAGTAAGTTGTTAAAGTAATTTGAAGTTGTAATGTTATCAACACATCAACATAAATCTACCACAAACACATTGTAAATAACGTAATAAAATACAATTAACAACAGCAATGTAGCAGTAATGTAACTGGTTACAAAGAAACTTTGTCTACCACATAGAATACACTAACATACATAATTTCATGCTGGTATGTTTTTGTAACAATATACTGTAAGAAATCAATGGAGTAAAAGAAAATATGATGTAAAACAATGTAAACCCCATGTTTTCTGACAGGACAGAGTCCAGGCCCTACACGCTGTAGTGGAGAAGGGTGACCTACGCGTTGCCAAAGAAATGCTTGACCGCCGTCAGCTGACCACTGCTAGAGATGTTTCAGGGCTACGTCTACTACAGAAGGCTGTTGTCTACGAACACACCGATATCGTGCGTTACATGCTGCGACATTTCCCAGAATGCGTTGACCTCACGGATCACGTGAGTGCACTGAGTGGACAATGGTCACTGTGACAACAACAACAATCGTGGAAACATTTACATAAATTAAAAAATAATTTCCAATCCCCATGATGCATTTTAGTAAAACACCCAAGTCGTGACTTTTCCAGTTCTAAATATAGCCCCAGTGCAATATATATATATATATATATTATTATGTCTTCTTCATTCAAGTTTTAAGTTAAACTATATTATGATTATTCAGAATAAATTACATATATTCATTCTAGTGATGTTATGCTACTTTTTACTGCAAAATAGCTGTACAACATAACAATCCTCTAACTACTGACTGCATGCAACTGCTTCTTCATGTGCCACAGATGGGGAGAACTGCCCTACACTATGCAGCAGCCATACCGGACCGTGGATACATGTACCAGCTCCTGCTTAAAGCAGCTCCCCGGGAAGACATTGAGGATCTGGTAGGGAGAACAAGGCAGTTGTAGTTATGTGTTAGTCCCCATTAGGAATGTTTTACTATTTTTATATCACACATTGTTTTGATCAGGACATCATAACAAGAACATAATTATCATTGTCTAATGTGGAGATAGGCAACTTATTTTATAATTATAAAATGTAGGAATAAGTATAATGTCAAAGCAGTGAAAGGTCATAATTATAATTTTTTACGTCTTCACTTTAGATTGCTCATGTGGAAACTAATCATCTTGTGATTCATTTGGTTACCAACCATAAAAATAGTAGAAGAAACACATGTCTAAAGAAAGGTATGATGTGTTTGCAAACAGAAAGGACACACTGCTGAGAAGTACAGAAAGGAGAGCAGAGGTCAACTGAACACGAAGAAAGTCAAACAGCGGATTGCTGCCAAGGAAATGGTTGCTACAGTGATGCTGCCTCGACCACCATCTGGCAGGCGACCTACTTCAGGTCGTACAAGGTCAGTGAGATCAAGACCAGGATCAGCCAGGTCAAGGCCACCTTCAGCTGAACCAATTGCACGACCTTTGTCAGGCGGGTCAAGGCCACCTTCAGCAGGATCAATAAAACGACCTATGTCAGGTGGTTCAAGGCCACCTTCAGCAGAGGGAAATGCACGACCTATGCCAGGCAGGTCAAGGCCACCTTCAGCAGGGTCAATGGCAAGACCTACAACAGGTGGGTCAAGGCCACCTTCTGCGGGGTCCATGACACAACCTACATCTGGTGGGTCTAGGCCACCTTCAGCAGATGCAATGGCACGACCTATGTCAGGTGGGTCAAGGCCACCTTCAGCCGGGTCAAGGCCACCTTCAACAGATGCTACAGCACGTCCTATGTCAGGTGGGTCAAGGCCACCTTCAGCTGGGTCAAGGCCACCTTCAACAGATGCAACAGCACGTCCTATGTCAGGTGGATCAAGACCACCGTCGGCAGGGTCAATAACACGACCTATGTCAGGTGGGTCAAAGCCACTGTCATCAGGATCAGTATCACGACCTATATCAGGTGGGTCAAGGCCACCATCAGAATATACAACAGCAAGACCTATGTCAAACAGGTCAAGGACACCGTCAGTTGAATCTCGACCCAGCTCTAGCAAGTCAAGGTGTCCATCAACACATTCACTGTCAACTCAAAGGTCAGAAAACTCAAGGCCAACTTCATCTGCATCAATGTCAGTAACAGAGTATGAAGTGTCAAGGCCATCTTCTGAAGAGTCAAGGCCAAGTTCACCAAGTCCAAAGACAACTACCACAGAGTCAACAGTAACGCCAGATGAAGGTGGGTTCAGTTAAGGTACCACAGAATACTTATTGTTTAGCTTGATTACGAGGAAACATCAAGTAGGATAGTCATACACATATAAGACTGCTGGTAAAATTTTAAAAATCAGACCCTGACTTCTTATTATGAACATTAACAAACATTCTTTCATGCACTTAATGAACCTAACAAGTAATGACAAAAAAAACCTGATTTTGTAAACAAAATAGGATTTCTTAAAGATCTTCGATTAGAAATTATTTCTTAGAGATAGTCCATTTTGCATTTATTAAGTTACCAATTTAAAAATAACGTGTGACTATTTGATGTCTAAAATTATCTACTGATTGTGTAAATGCTAACAACGTAAATGTTTAAACCAAAATTTACAAATACCCCAGAAGAGTGGACACCACAGATAACAAAGGTTGGCTCTGCCTTGACCACTTGCCATTTGGGTGTTTGCTCTGAATGAAAATCTTGTACATCTTGCTAGATTGCGACAAAATAACAACTACAGATTTGTGCTTACAGAGAAGCGAGCCCGAGAGCTCTCTGCCAAGATACACGAGCACAAGAGGAGAGCATGCACTGAGTGGTCACCGACACGCCTGCGGCCGCCAGTGCCAGGGCCTGACCAGCCTGATGCAAGCTACATCATCAAGCATCTAGGAAAGGTGTTGACTGGCGCCATGATGGAGCTGACTCTCTACCAGCCTCCGGACCCCATAGAACACCTCGCCTTGTACCTGTACAGGTACGCAGATAAGGTCGAGTACCTCGAGAAGGTGAGAGCTGCACACAACAACCAAATGTATAAAAGTAATCGGGAGTAATAAGAATAATAACAATGTTTATTTCAGAGAAAAGTCCATATGTACACATAAAATACAACTAACAAATACAAAGATGTAGACACATCACGGAATAAAAATAGTTGGTTAATAATAAAAAAAGTATAGAATGTTGTGCGTTCAAGTTTACAATTAGGTAGTCCAGTAATTAATGTTAGCACTTCTAAGATGTATATCATTATAACAATAATTAACAAAAAGTGGATTTTCCTCTGTTGAAGACGACATAAAAAGCAAAATTAATATGTGATGTTTTAATAAATGCCTTGGGTGTGCTTCTTAGATGTGTGTCTATAATACAATACAATGGATTTCACTTAATAGAATTGTAAATAACAGAATCCTCCATTCAGTAATTATTTTGGCTGGGATGGAATTATTCCCTATTCCTACGGCATTACAAATCTGCTCAAAAGGATCATTCGATAAATAGAATCAATGCTCTGGACCAGTGATTCTTTTAACGAGAGTCCATTTTAAGATAATAAATTCTGTCTTAATATGCCCCAAATGTAATATATTTCAGTAAGCACTGCAAATAGGATGCTGCCTTTCAAGTAATCTAAAACTATTTAGATAGAATACCCTGGATGAACTGCAACACTGACAATTAGCAACCCGTGTCTGCTATAAAACTACTCTCCAGGATGACGTATACAAGACAAATAGGCATTTCAAACTGAGAATTCTTAACTCACCTACCGATAGTGGATGGATATTAGCAGCACATGTTAAAAATGGGCTGCTAATATCCACCATGTGTGTCACTTCTACATTGTCACATTGTCAATGTCAATTAAAGATGGTGTCCTCCAGTAAATACGATGACAGCAAGAATGAAACGAGGACTTGTTTCTGCTGCAGCACAAGGAAGAGCTGGAGATGGAGAGAAAGGCAAAGGAACAGAACATTGCTGAGATGGAGAGACAGCAGACGGCTGAGAGAGAACGCAAGATTAGAATGGATGAGGAGAGAGAGTTGGAGCGTGTGAAGAGTGCAAGAGAAGAGGAATTAAGGTAAAACTAGTACAAATACAGAGCTGCTAATGTTGGACAAAAGGCAAAATTATACATTGTTAACGGAAAAAACACTACAGCTTTGCTACATTTCTTATCATGAAAAATGTACATTACAGAAGTTGATTTCTTCCTAGACAAGATTTATGAGAAACAACTTACATACGAGTTACACTTTTTATAGGTGAGAAATATGGCACACTTTGGAGGGTGAATAACCAACAGAAATGCTTCACAAAGTAGTAGGACAGACAGTAGACAATGTTTTCATGTAAAAAATGAGGCATGATCTTTGATCTTTAGTGATGTTGTACAGAGCTGAGGAAAGGAAGTCTGCGGAGTCAGCAGTGAACATGATCCCTGAGGCAGAGAGGAAGGACAAGGACGGGCAGACGGCCCTCCACAGAGCAGCCCTAAAACCAGGTACCACATAGTCCAAGACAGGTCCAATACACTGGTCACAAATTTTCACAGATTGGGTATTGCTGGCGACAATACACGATCCATGCCAGTTTTGACTTTTGCACTTTTTAATTAAATATTTGCCCATGAAAAACTTTTAACAAAACTGTTTCTGAAAAAGTGTAGTGGATGATGGAATTTAGTAGAGGTGGCAGAAATAAATTTTCTCAGTTTGTGTCACTGATCAATTTGACAGTATTAAGGTCTCTATCGGAAAATTTATTTTGTTTTTCTGTTCTTGTATTACCAGTATATTACTGGAAGTAATGGTTGGGTGCTGCCATCTAGGGTCCGAGGATGACATCGTCCATATGTTGGAGCATGATTACAGCCTCGCAGAAAGAGATCGCCATGGCAACACGCCCCGAGACTGTGCTCAAAAAGCAGGACTGGACGGAAACGTCAATGCGATAGGTACCTCTCAACTGCATCATCTCCTGGAACACTTCTGGTCCTGTCTCAACAAGTCTCGCCGGATCTATTCTTTGCTTTCCCTTTTTCAATCCTCCCTCTCCCTGTCCTCTCCCCTCCCTCCCTCCATCCCCCCTTATCCCTCGCTCTCTCTTCTCAACCATCTGGGTATATGCCTTTCTTGCTTTGTCCTCCTCTCCATCCGTCTGTTTGTCCTTTCCAAATGTCCCTGTTTAATTTCCCTACAGCAGACTATATGCCTGTTTGACAATGTCTGCCTATCTCCTCCTATCTATCTTGACATCTTCCCCCATTACCCTCCCTCCTCTCTCTCTCCCCTGTCCACTTCCACTCTCAGGCACTGAGACTTCAACTAAACAATGCTGGGCATTTGTGACTGGAAATTCTAATTAATTTAACATGTTGGACTGCACAGGATACAATAACGTGGAATGCTTAAATTAACAGATTTTACACAGTAATTGAAGCACAGATATAGCTGGAGGCTTCAAATTATAAGTTTAGATGATATTTGCATGAACAGGTATGCAAGGGACAATGCTTGATGGACCCTGAGCAAATATTTTTGCAAGGGTATGATACAAATAATGCCTGTGACAATAAAATGGGAAAGACTCAAAATATTAGAGAAATGCTAAAAAGACAAACAATAGATCAAACTAAAGGAAAACCAAGGATGTACCCAATGTTTAGAACTGCTCTTATGGAATAAATGAAAACAAACAGGACTTGGATGTGGGAAATTGTGTCCAGGAATAAGAATAACCTCAGAATAATAGGTATACTTGACACTGCATTTACAGCCACAATCACTACGTGTTGTAGACAACTTTGTGGTGGAACTGTTTGCCTCTGACCAACTGGACGTTGTTCACCAACTGGTCATCTTGGGCTACTACGATCACCTGCCCGACGTCGAAGAGAGGCTGGGTGGCCGTGACGCCATGTCTCGCTCCGTAGTCGACCTGCTACAGGTGCTGCCATCTATGCAGGTCAGTCAATTTTTGGCAAGAATAACCATGTTTTTCTGTGCCTACAGGCCATACCATGGACTATAAACATTTCAACACCTTATATTGAAATATAAATCTAAAAAATTAAAAGAAAACATGAATAATCTATCGCATGAAGATGTTGTGCAAATACATTACATGAACAAAGATGATTCACAGTTGCAGTGGTTCTGTCTGAATTCAGGACAAAATAGCGGAAATGTTCCGCATGGCTGAGCAAGGGAGCATATCGAAAGTGAGACAACTTCTCGATCGGAAGGCACTGACTACTGCGAAGAACACCAGGGGACAGTCTCTGCTGCACGTTGCTGTGTTGCACAGCCGCACGGCCCTGATCCGGTACATTGTAAAAGTCTACCCGGCAATGGTCCATGCCAAGGATAATGTAAGTTTATGTCCACTTGGCCACAAACTTCTTGTAACTGTCTTTCCAATAAGAATCACAAGTGCTTATTACTCAATATTGTAATAATTAATACTATCATTTGCAAACTGAACTTTACACTGTGAGCTACAAAATTCAGTCTATATTGTTTGGATATGCAATCTTAATGTAGCCTAGTCCATTAATGTGTGAACATCAACACTTTCACCTATTATCACCCACCAAGATATTTACTGAACTAATTAATCATCTAATATCATCCAGTTCACTGTTTTGCCACTGACAGTACTTGAATGACAATTTGAATGTCTTCTGATAGACCATTCTATTCTTACATCCTATGACTATTGTTTCACCTATTATCACCTACACCACAGGTGAACAGGACGCCACTGCACTACGCCTGGGCAATCGGAGACGAAGGGATCATAAATACTCTGATTAAAGGTGGCGCCACTGAAGAAGACCTCGATGTGGTAAGAATGCACTGATTATCCATCGCTTAAATAGGACGCTACTTAGATTTAATTGTTCGATCATTATTTCCATTTCATACTCATTTTGCAAACACCGAACTGTCGAATAATGACAATGACATGCTAGCTCATTCATATGAATATTTGTTATGGAAGGTCAGTTAAATTATTAAACAAATTATTAAATAATTTTTAATATACTTTGACCCAACCATTTGTGAAAAATAGGAAAAAAAGTGGTCTGTTTATATGCATTATAAAATAATGATTGCATGTTTAATTAACACAACAAATTTCTTGTATTGTATTCAGGAACAACATCCACCAAGCTACTTCAAGGGAAAGATTGAAGAAATCACGCAAGGCTGAAGTGCTATCCTAGCTGGAGACCGTTCTGAACAGCACAGACGATGAGAAAACATACCCATGTTTGAATAATAAACATGTTTAGTCAAAGACGACAAATAACAATTAGCATTATCTGCCTGAACAGTTCATTTGTATTGAGTGCATTTAAGATTCGTTTATGTTAAGTGTGACACGCAACTGACTTAGAAGATGAAACTGTTCCGACAACACCAGATCACAGAAAACAATGCAGAGAAAATATAACTATGAAGCTGGATATAACTGTCAGTTTTCTATTTGATATTCACAGCAATAAAACAAAAAGTATTACGTAATATATGGAATGGGAAATGTAACTCCAAGTGCACCCGTATACGTATATATAGTAAACATATTCATGACACAAATGAATAAGGATTTTTCTCAAAAGATGATGAGCATGTAACTTTCCAGAAATATTTCAGATGACAATATAATCTTGCTTGTTTTACTACTCCCTGCAGTGTTCACTAAGTACTCGTTTCATGCTGTTTCATAACTGCAGTGATAGAACACATCAATGATGTTGTAGTATGAGCACATCAATGATGCTGTAGTTAGAGCACATCAATAATGCTGTGATAGAGCACATCAATGATGCTGTAGTTAGAGCACGTCAATGATGCTGTAGTACGAGCACGTCAATGATGCTGTAGTACGAGCACGTCAATGATGCTGTAGTACGAGCACGTCAATGATGCTGTAGTACGAGCACGTCAATGATGCTGTAGTACGAGCACGTCAATGATGCTGTAGCATGAGCACTTCAATGATGCTGTAGTATGAGCACATCAATGATGCTGTAGTATGAGCACATCAATGATGCTGTAGTATGAGCACATCAATGATGCTGTAGTATGAGCACATCAATGATGCTGTAGTATGAGCATTGCATGAGAGCCGAGTGGGGTTTGTGTGTGACACAGAAATTGAAAATAAAATATCAAAACGTTTGTCAGTGTTGTTAAGAAACCACCTTTGGTAATGAGTAGTTCACTTTCAACATCGTCATGAGCTGGTGACCCAGGAGGTAGTGTACTTATAGTCACCATCTTTCGCTCTTCTCAATGGGGAAATTGAGTTCAACCATTTCATATTGTGAAAATAACTCCTTTGAGGACTTGGTGAATACCCCCCCGGGTAGTCTAGCTGAAAACATGGCTTTATTGTTACTGTCAGACAGCACTGATCAGAATCACCAGTGTTGTTCCTGCTACATATGTGTCCTGTTAATACAACTCACGCAGTAGAGTTGTATCAATATAACAGAAGCGAACATATTTTGAATGCTTATACTTTGACTCATAACTAATAAGTTAGTATGACTCAGTTAGATTGGTTGCCCAAATGTCAAACATGCGGGTATTGGTAACATAAAAAAGAGGTAAAAGAATCCAGGCGATAGACAGTAGCTCCACCTGGTGCCTGGATAATTAAGGCTACCGTCAATGGGAAATGTGAACAAAATAATGCTATATAGTACTGCTTGGATACAGGAATAATTTAAACAAAATAAATTCACGTGGTGCCCCTTGAAGCTTGTGTTGGACAGCAATTATAAACACTTTGAACAATTGAATGAGTGGGTGAGTGAGTAATGTGCAAGTAAATGATAAAGAATTAAGAAGTCATGAATCTGGTCAGAAATCGACTTCTTTGAAGAATTATTATTGGAAATTATGTTGCTAAACAACCATTTCACATTTCTCAAGTAGGGAAGAGTCATTAAATGACTGGCGTAACCTCCAAACACAACCCTGCACAGGGCAAATGAACCAAACGTGTGTTTTATTTGATTTCAACACACCTTTTTCGAATTCAGCTTCCCGCAGATTGACAATTCCACCAGTCACGTGATCTGCACAAAATTTACATTTGCACAAACCGTCCAATAGCCACATGGGCAGCAGTAAACAACGGAGTAGTTGAAGTAAACAACGGAGTAGTTGAAGTAAACAATGAAGTAGTTGAAGTAAACAACGAAGTTGTTCAGGTAAACAACGAAGTAGTTGAAGTAAACAACGAAGTAGCTGAAGTAAACAACGAAGTAGTTCAAGTAAACAACGAAGTAGTTCAAGTAAACAACGAAGTAGTTCAAGTAAACAACGAAGTAGTTCAAGTAAACAACGAAGTAGTTGAAGTAAACAACGAAGTTGTTGAGGTAAACAACGAAGTAGTTGAGGTAAACAACGAAGTAGCTGAAGTAAACAACGGAGTAGTTGAAGTAAACAACGGAGTAGTTGAAGTAAACAACGAAGTAGTTGAAGTAAACAACGAAGTAGTTGAAGTAAACGAGGCGGAAATGAAGCATTACAATTTGACCACGGATGAGAGAGAATAACGATGCAAGATTGAGGGTAAGCGTGCGTGTGCATGCGCCTTAAGACCTGACTACTTACTCTTGGAGTTGGAGCTGCTGACGCTGTTGTGGCGTCGCCGGCCGCGGTTTTCCACCTTCTCGCACCACTTCTCGAACTCGACGGTGCTCATTTTGCGCCGTTGCCTCTGCTCCTCCTCTTGTTTCTCGTGGCGGTCTTTCTCTCGCTGCTTCGACTCGCGGGTCAGCTGAGCCTTTGCTGCTAGCCACAGGCGGAAGTTCTCCTCCGCTCGCTGCTCCACCTCCTGCTTATGACGTCTCTGCTGCTCCGCCATCAGTTCCTGCTGGCGCTTCTGTGGACAGTGATCAGAGGGGAGATGTACGGAGGAAGTTGTGATGGGAATTCATGGTATAAATTAGGGGGAGATGTTTGGTGGAACTTGTGGTGGGAATGATACATAATTTGAATTGGGGGGGGGAGATATTTGGTGGAAGTCGTGGTGGGAAGGATTTATGGTGTAAATTAGGGGGAGATGTATGGTGGAACTTGTGGTGGGAAGGATTCAGGATGTATAGTAGGAGGGAGGTGTATAGTGGAAAGGATTTATGGTCAAAATTATATGGATATGTATGATGGAACTAGGTAGAAAGGATTGTAAATTAGGGGGGAGGTGTTTGGTGGATCTTTTGAGAGGAAGAATTAATGGACTGATTTTTTCTTTTGAGTTTTGATGACAACTTCGTAGCATACTGACCAGACTAGCATAGACTACATGGAAGTAGCACTCTTACGACTGTCCCGGTCAAGGGATAAAGTGCTGAACAAGACAAATAGGTGACTGCACGCACGACTGACCTTGAGTTTCTTGAGGTCGTTGTCCATCCTCTTCTTGAGACACCACTGACCGAGTTGCTCCTGGATGCGTTTCTCCTTCTCATTCTTGTCGTGTGTGGCCTTCTCCACCAGCGTCTTTGCCTTCGTCACGCGCTTCAATTCCTCCAATCGCTTCTCCCTCTCCAGCTTCGCCTTGCGCAGCATCCACTGCTCCCATGCCGTCAGCTGCAGTGGGTCGCGGTTCCCCAGCACAGACAAGCCTTTCTCTGCAAGACTGCAACATGGCCGCTCAATCAAACATGGCCACCAAATCAAACATGGCCGCTCAATCAAACATGGCCACCAAATCAAACATGGTCGCCGATGCTCAATCAAATATGGTCGCTGACGCTCAAACATGGCCACACTATCAAATATGGCCTCTCGGTCAAGCTTGGCCGCAGTCAAACATGGCCGCTCAATCAAACATGGTCACACAATCAAATATGGCCACACAATCAGACATGGCCACTCACGGTTGGGCTCAATTTTTTAAATGTACACTTTTTTTGGCTAAGATTACGAGCTCATAAGGAAAATCATCATTAAACATTTAATCTGTTATTATATGTAACTTAAGGTGCTTTCTAAAAATGCAAAATACTGCTTTCATGTCACTAAGGACACTACAAGTAATGTATTACACCAGCAAAACTGTCCTGGAAGCACATCCTGGTGTTGACAGTTTTCAGTACACAAGATGACCAATATGGAGCGAAACTTATTTTAAAGGGTAAAATCTGGCTTATGAGTTCATAAGAATGTTAGTGAAACAGTGCCCAGGTCGTTGTTAATGTCATCATAACATGTATGATACTTACACTTTATTTAAAATGGCATTTCAATCGGATCAATAGTTACAATTTATTTACATTCTTGCAACCCAAGAAAATTATAGGATTCATTCACAGCATCATTTCACGGGTTTTATATATGATAATATTAATAAGCAAGGACACATATATGCATTAATCTGGTGAGAGAAGACGAACTGAGAGATTGAAGACGGGTGTAGAGAATAAGATAAGACAAGAGGGAAACTGGAATATAATGTTGTTATATATAATGTTAAGTGTTGGAAGGAGGACGAAGACAACATTTGAGAACCAGCATTGATGCCAGCGTCAAAGAGAAGAGCATCAACAAAGTCTACTCAAAGAGAGTTTGTCGGTTCCACTACCTGGATTCAGGTAATGATTAACATCAAGTTAATATATGCTTCTTTTGAATTAATAATTTCTAATATAAATTTTGAAGGTAAGCTAACCATTTTTTCTCAGAGTTTGCCTAAGACACTAAACAATACTCCAGACCAAAAAAAAAATATGTTTTATGTTGCTTAGAGATATTTAAATGTGTTTAAAGACAATTAAAAAATCACCCTAAAATGGCATTTTATTTCATTTTGAGAAACTCCCCAAAAGAAAAATTTGTATGGTTGTAAGTACAAACATGTTATTGACATTCATATGGGTTTTTTTGTAAACAAATGCATATTATTTATTTGATACAGCTTCATAAACATTTTGCTACAATATTGAAAGCAAAAACCCGTACTGCATTTTTGGCACGACCCCTTCACCAAACATAAAATAATCCCGTGCAATTTTGGGTAAACACAAAACGAGTACATATGCCAAGTTATGGCTTTGTAAGTATTGCAGTTTTTATAAAAAAGTTACATTAAGTAATATTTCCTGGTGGTTACTGATAATATAAGTGTTACCAGATGCTTGTTTTTTGCTTAGAAATGTAACATTTTTACTTATTGGCTTATTTCAACACGATTTGACAGACACTTCCATTACTGAGATTTTCCCCCAAGGTTTTCTCGCTGTCTCGACAAGATTGATTGACACCTGCTGGGGTCAGTCACGTGTCATTGCAAATGGCGGCTGAGATCGGGCATTATTTGAGAATAAACAAAAGTACCGCCAGTATTTGGTGATTTGACAGTGTGATGCATTTAGGTAATTATAATACAACAGCATAGTGGCATGAGAATAACCAGACTAATTATGATCTGCATTCATGGTGAATGAATTTATGTTTGAACTGGACTGATGCACACGTGATGTCACTATGGAAACATCGTCAGTTTCCAAGAATCTGAAAAGGGACTTTCCACAGACACACTAAAAATACTAGTTTTTAAAGGACGGGTTGGTGACATATGGCGCTAGTGCCTTGGTTTTTTTAATAGTACACATGTTCATACTGACACCTACTAATGTTCTATGAAGACAAAAATAAAGAAATCAACTGACATGATACCCGGTGCAGCTACCTTAACTTAATCTGTTATTTTCAATGTGGGAACGCTGCGATTGGGCTGAACATCAAAGTGCCTTGCGGTTAACATATCTGGCAACTGCAATGTTGCCAACAAATTTATACTAATATTACGAATGTCATTATAACAAAACGATGAACAGATAACCTCGGTTTAAGGAACTGAAAGATACAGCCAAGTTACTACTCACTGTTTATCTTTATCTGCAGCCAATGTTTCACTGAGCACGTTTGCAAAGTCGTCACGCTGTCGATTCTTCTTGGACCTGCGCGGCTTCAAGTTAGTTGCGGGCAGGGACATATTCAGACTGAACGAGTAGTCGTTATCTTGGTTGCTGTAGTCATTGTAGTTGTAGTCATCATCCCCTGTTCCATTGATGTTGTCGCTGTCTCTAGCCTGCTTCAGCTGGCTCATGAGCGATGATTGGCGCTTGTGTTCATTGTTAGCTTCATTGACAATCTGCTCTGTGGGCAATCTATTACTCGCCACTCCCTGGCTGCTGCCAAACATGATCGTGTCAGTGTTGACGGTCTCGATGATGCGATCCCCAGCCGACGACTTCTCCAGTGGCGATGATTTCGCCAGGGGTGACTGGACGTAACCAGTCGAGCAATCGTACCCCTTGCGACTGTTGCTGTCACCGTTGTTTCCCGGACTCCGCGTGTCAGTTTTCGGCGACTGGCACTGGTCACTGTCGTAGCTCTGGTGGCCGAGCACAGAGACGAGCGACTCGGTCGAGTTGTAGGACGATGACCCGGAGTACTCCTGCTGGAAGCTGTGCAGCACGTGTTCGACCGGCGACAACGGGCGCAGCAGCTGTGTCGAGACCGGAAGCGATATGAACGAGGACGTCTGCTGTGTTGACATGTTTTGTAGCGGGGAGGATGACATTTGGCACAGAGCCTGCGGTGAAGAGGACGAGTAGGAATTACAGCGAGAGGAAAAGACCAAGTCGGGATGATGCTTGAGGTATGATGATGCAGTTACAGGCCGTGGGATGGCACTCATGGCTCATACACACCTATAACAGGTCAAGCAAGTATGTAACACATTCGTCATAAAAGTGTGTTACACACTGGTCATGGAAGTGTGTAGCACATCAGCTTTGGGAGTAATACACTGGTCAGTAACCACGTGTGGAAAACACATCATGGAAATGTGTAACACACCAGTCATACAAACGTGTAACACACTGGTCACTCAAGTGGGTGGGAGGGCATAAATACAGGTGTTTCCTAGAAGTCAATTGATTTGGTGATTGCAATTAACAACTAAGATAGAAACAAATGTATAACACGTGATGTGACAAAAACTATGAACATGTTCTTAAAAAGGAACTGAAACAGAGCTGTATGCAATATGTTTTAATATATACTATCTAAGTATACATTAATGGTGACAGAAACCTTCTCGTTTATAAGACAAACTGAAAAAACAATTTTGTTCAATGCCTAAATCGACAAGATAGCCATCTTTGTTCTAGATGCAAGTTGGCTCGAGTCACTCTTATCTAATCAATGTAAATTTTCTATTCTTTTCGATTTTCCTTACTAGACATTTCTGCGTGAAAAAAATATATAGTGCCTTATGGTAGGTGTTATATAGGTCAACAAATCATTTGTATGCGTATTCGAAATAAAAAAGTGAAATTAATTACAACAATTTATAACCAATGAAAGTATTTTAAACACACTTCCCGTTCCTCGTAACATTCATGATGTAATGACGTAAATTCGCACGCGCTCTATCATCAACGAAGCGGTCATTTTTTGCAGGGAGGTATGTCGGTGGACATTTTCATGCCAACACAAAATATTATATATTATAATATAAAGTCACGCGTTATTCTAAGTCATGTTAGTATATTAAATTACTTACTTGCATGCGTGGTCATGTTATTTTAAAGTATGTTTTCCTGTTAAAACGTGGCACTTTGTGTCATGCTTTCAATGCTTCCTACCAGGTATTAACAAGATGCTCATGGAGACATGGCCACCCTTTTCAAAACAACATCACTCACGCCTGTATAGACGTATTTGAAAATGTTATAATCTGTTATTATGCTACTGGTGCCAGCCAAATCATGTAATCTATATAATAAATGAATGAAGGTCTGTAATTTACAGTTACGCCATGTCATGGTGGCAGGTAAGTTGTCACTTCTGTTGGTGTTACTTCTCTATAACTGTTGTGCCACGCTGTTATTATTTTACAAAACTGTAAACCTTATTTTTCATATAACTTTATTTCAAATTATCAGAAAAATATAGTGTTCTAAAAACAACTGACAGCACTTAGAATATTTTTGCATATTATTTTATCATGTGGCTAAAACCATTATATTTACATATTTGGTTAATAATAAGTATGTACAGTGATCTAGTACTGACCGTTTGGGCGACAAAACACACATGACGTATTGCTGTAACCATTGACCTGACAGCCTATGTCAGTCAATAGTAGTTAATAACTAGATCTTACAACATACTTCTACATAATACTTTTACATGGACACATTCAGCTTAGTTTAGTGTTATTTCCTAATATGAAGCATTGAAGGCACAAAATTAGGCAACTTCACTACTCATTGGAAATATTTCAAACTGAACGGTTCATAACATGCAACATGTTGAGGCTTACAGTTACATACTGAAGTTTAACCTAACATATTTCATTTGTAAATCATGTAGATAATTTAATTGTTGGCCAAAAGGAAGCACCAATCAGTGGGCAGGGAAGGTGCAAAGTGTACGTTGAATCTGATTTTTAGCCATTCAGTATAATTTCAGTTGTGTACCCATGTTTATGCCAAAAGTGGTGTCCAACCACCCTGTACCCACCTCAGGATCCGCCCCAGTCCCTTGTTAGCCCATTTCAATTACAAAACATATTTTAACATTAAATGGACAAGCATGTAAGTGACATGTAACGCATAACTTTGTTTATTTGAGTTTGGTAGGGAAATGCTTGGTATAAACAAATCAACAAATAAACAAATCAACAAACCAGGGGTAGATGTTAAGGGAAAACATATGGTAATTAATCCAGACAGATTAGCAAGGTACCAAATTCACTAACATGTAATAAATGTGGTAATCCCTAAACTTATATAAATTGCAAGACCATGAAATAACGACAAAATGTGCAATGTAGGTAGTACTATTGCATTCCAAATAAGCGTATATGTACGGCTATTTATTTTGACAAAAAATGCCAGCCTACCCGGTATACGGTCTTAGTCGGGTCTGTACGCTTATTTAATGTTGGCAGTTCCACCCTATGTTTTTTTATTTGGGTCAACGTTATTTACTGTTGTTGGTTCCACCTTATATGGTTTTTATTAGGCACTACATGTATTTATTTGCATCACTGATACAGTGTTCTAAGAAATATGTATATATATATATATATATATAAATTATTCTTGCTGGCGAATCGACGAAGCTGAACGCGCAATGTTCTTTGTTCTTACGGTGACGCTGTTTACGCCGGTCACCACACCAATCATGGCAGATAACGATCTTTTCGCTAACAAATTAAAAAAATTACACGTATGCACAAAAGGAGTACTTACGGAACCTGTGTGTAAAATATAAAGAGAGAAATTTCCACCCTATACTATTATTCCGCCCTATACTCTTATTATAATTTCAAGAAATTTCCGCCCTATGCTATGTTATACCGACCTATATTCTTATTAAAATTCCGAGGCATGTCCACCGTTTACTGTTATTCTGTACACTTATTTGGAATAGTACAGTGGAATGACACTGTTTAGGTCACCTTTGTAACTGGGCGAAAGTGACCTGAATAGCGAGATGACCTAATTACCACAACAATTTTCCTATACTTTACTCTTATCAAAATCATTTTGGACTGTTCTAGGGTGACCTTGACTGCGAAGTGCCTGTATTACCAAGGTGACCATAAAGCAAGTTTAGACTGTATCTAGTTTATTGTACGTTGATGAAGCAAAAAGGGAATAAATCTTCAAAGTCTATTTTCACATCAAATATCACGTAAATGATCATGTATTAGCATCTGCCTCCACAAGTCATTGGTAACAAACATAGTCAAATTTGTCAAAGATATAAAAAAAATTCCCTGCCAAAGCAGTTTTGAGAAGCCTCATTCGATGTTGAATAACCAATGAACAGTGCTGATTTTTTTGGTTTATCAAGATGCTGATGTAATGATTGTATTTTAATCATCCAATCACGAAAACATCTGATCATATAGGCGTTTGAACATATTGCCAAAGCCCAAACTAAGGTTTTTGATTGAGACATCCTGGGCCAAACCCTTGGTGAGTACAACTCAACGTTTCTTCTTCTTATTCAAGATTATTGTGGAAACCCCGGCAGTCAAGGAATAACTCCACAGTTGTTGTGAGGGTGCGCATGGGTTTAAAATATAAACAAAATTAATGGTCTAAAATATAATTAAAAACAGTTAGAAGGTTAAAACAATTAAAATATATATACCATATAAAGGTTTTAGAAGGTTAAGATTGCACATTATAACGGTAGTGGCTATTGCCGAGCAGTCAGCCAGTTCTTCATGGAGGACCTGAAGACTGGGAGGGACTGGGCTTCGGAGGAGTCTGAGGGAAGTGAGTTCCACATTCTGGTGGCAGATGGGAAAAAGGAATGGAGATAAGTGTTTGTCCTTGAGTGGGGCAGTAGGAGTTTGTTTTGCTGACCACAGGTTTTCCAGGAGGCTGTCTTCAGTAGGCCAGGAGGTGGGTGTAGGTCGACAAGGCTGTGCATAATTTTGTACATCATGCTAGCCTTATCCACTGTTCTCCTGAGTTGCAGGTGCTCAAGGTTTAGCTGCTCTACCATGGCGGATGCGCTGGCAGTGGGGCTGAAGTTGTGCAGGATGCGGCGGGCTGCGCATCGCTGAACCATCTCCAGAGTGGTCTTCAGGTGCCGCTGATGGGGATCCTATACCGCTGACGCATAATCCAGGAATGGCATTGTCTCTGGTTGGTTTGTCATTCATTTGGTGGAGTCCTAGGTCATTCATTTTGTCCAGGAAAGCTTGGCTGATCCTCTGGAGGTAGGCGTGCCCTGTCACTGTCTGGTCTTTCCAGTTGATGTCCGGCAGGCTGAAATCACTGCCTATCCAAACAACTCCATCTGTCGTGATGGCATCGAGGGTCTTTAGGATTTCCTCCATCCAACAGCCTGTCATAGCTGAAGGAGTTCTGTAGATTGATCCAGCAATGAGGGGTTCATTTCTTCTTGAAGTCTGTATTTTTTACCATTACTGCCTCTGCCGATGTTTGACCTGACAGTGATGAGAACACCTCCATATCCATCCTCTCTATCCTTGAGATAGACGTTGTATGTGGGCGGAAATATCTCAGCACTGTTTATCTGTTCATTTAGCCACATCTCTGAACCAAAGACAATGTCTGGGTTTGCTTCTATTAGGAGGTGCAAAAATTCAGCCTTCTTAGACCTGATGCTTTGGAAGTTAATCACCAGGCTGCGGAGAGAGGAGACCTCTTTCACAGGTGATGGTGTGCTGGACAGTTCACTGCTTGTTGAGGTTGAGTCCAAGGAACTGAAGTCTGGGGGATCCGCCTTGAGTCCAGGTGTAGAGGTTAGGGGCGGGATGCCATTGTAGATGAGACACTGTTGCATGTGGGATGTATATTGGGAAGTATTTTGGCTGTTGGGTGAGAGTGGGAGAGATGATGCTCTTGAGATGTCTACAAGGGAGGGGCGATCTGTATAATGATGCCGAGTGTCCTGTGTGATTTCACTATCACTAAAGGTGGTTTCAGGGGTTGACAATGCACTGGAAAATTTGGGCAAGCCGCAGGCACATATCCAGGGCGTGCTTGATGTGTGAGCAAAGTACACTGTATCGCTCATGTTGATGCATTTAGTGTGGAACCAGGATTCACAGTTGTCACATGCTATGCCATGTTGTCTCACTTTCACTGCTTTACCACATTCACCAGATGGGAATTTAACTGCGCGAGGGCCTGGGTTTTCTTCAATGTCGTGGGTGATCAGAAGTAGGAAGAGAAGGCCGGTATGCAAGGAAATAAACGAGGGCATGTTTACCGTTCACTGGTCGGATAGACAGCTGAACCTTAATGGTGATGTGCAGTCGGAATTGTTGTTTTAGCTTGGAGACCAAGTTGTATAGGCTGCAGTTTAACTATTATCATTAGTATTAGTAATGATAGTATTAGTATGGTTGGACGAGTTTCTAAACAATTGTGCGGTGATGGGTGATACTGGGATAAAGTGTCCTGACAAAAAGCCTGTTAGTAGAAAGTTTATTATTGGGTACAGTATTTTCCTTCTATTGGTATTAGCAGCCTATGAATAAAATAGATTCCTACAGTTGCGTAAGGGTGAGTGCTTTGTTTCGATTTATGTTTACATGCTGTGGCTCGAAGGCTTAGGACTTAGCGTTGTTGTTGCTAGGGAATGAGACCATTGTGTATGTAGCATTTGTGGACTAAGAGTGGTATAGTTATGTATATTAGGTAGGGTAACTATCAGTTTTAAATACCTTTTTGAATATGTTTGTCTATGGGATGGTTTGCATACCTCAGTTAGTTCCATCATTCAACATAATCCCATTTACGTTTAAAGGGGCCCTGTATAGATTGTGCTATTCCACGGCAGAAGTATTTTGTTGGCCAACGCTTGGCAGCTATTTATAGAACAGTCTCGTGCAGGCGATATGTTTATTTAGTGTTGTTAGTTTGCAACAGTAAATGTCATAAATAAATCCTTATCAACAACACAATCACTAGACTCAGCGCATGATTGCCTTGTGTTCCAGAAAACTAACGATGGCAAACAATACTCAATAAAATGTTGTGAGCTGTCGTTTAGAACTTGTTTACGTTTTCACGCATGGGGCGTTACCTAAGCTAGAAGCCCAGATAGAGCCTACTTAGATTTGAGGCAATTAGGGAAGGCGCAAAACTTGCATAACCCAAATTTACCCAAAATTTAAACGCTACAAAAAAGTAAAAAATTAAGCCAGGCCAAAAAAGCAGGGGAAAGCCAAAGCAAGACTTCTTCTTCTTTCGTTAAGTGGCCACAATCAATATATGATTATTCTGCCACTATTCTGGGGATCTGGCATTTGGAAAGAAAAACCCACCTCCTACAAAATATATAAAAATATACCCTACTAATAAACCCTGGCCCTGCATGATAAGGCAGTGTCAGTCTCAGGTTTGACTTGTTCGTATTATGCCATCTCCATTGCATTATGGTAGCATATTCTTCTACATATTTTACTTTTAACACGTTCGCTCCACACCCGAATACACGTTTTTATTTACATTGAACGATAATAACCGCTCGTGCCCGGGCACGCAATGCCAATGGCAATGTAAATGACAGTAAGTAACCAAGGACTCGTCGGCAACTTCTGGAAATCTCTACCGATTACTCGCAAATGTTCGATAACTGATCTGGCTTACGCGCTCTTACCTGGAGTACACTTACTGCATCCGGATAAGGTATGTGAATGTGTTACTTGGAGACAGTTTTGCAAATTCGCCAAACGTGAAAGTGCAAAAAAAACCCACCCTTGGTACTGGCCTCGCTTGTGTTCCTCGTTTTGAAATTCGCGTCTAGTTCCGGCGTAGTTTATCGACAAGCTAAGAATTTGATTGGGTGTAATAAATGGCGAACAAACTTCGAAATCGACACACTTTGAAGGTTAATGCAGTTTTGTCATTGTGTTTCTTTTAAATAAATAATTTCTTTATGCAATACTAACCAAATTGAAATAAAATGTATAAGAAAAACAAATCAAAATTTCGCGCTATATTTGATAAAATGGCGACATGGCAACATCGTAAACCAATTATTAACTTGAAGAAAATGGCTCTCTAATCAAAGCAATGGAATACTGAAGGATCATGCAATGCACATCTGGTAATGAAGCACACTTATGTTTTGTTGATATGTTAATGAACATAACATTGTCATAATTGCGTATGTTTTGGCGTTTCCAATTTTATGTTGCATGTGCGCGTTGTCATGGTATTTACTATACAGTAATACACCCGGACCCGGTACCCGATACCCGTTGGAAATCTTCACTCAGTTCACTGTATACGCCTTCTCCAAATAGTGGTTGACTGACTTGACTCGTTATTTGACGTTAAGGAAAACACAACATTTATCCATAATATTTTGCATAATTTGTCGTAATACTGAATATGTTGAAATATAAATAAAATAGCCAGTATATAATTAATAAATATTAATATTTTATATATTTGAGGTGCTCATCTGAAAAATGGGATCATTTAATCATGTATAGAATCCGGACCCACCTCGATTTCGCTGTTATAACTTGAATTTTGTGTAACTTTGATACCTCAGTTAGTTCCATCATTCAACATCATCCCAGCCAGGCATATATTTACGTTTAAAGGGGCCCTGTATAGATTGTGCTATTCCACTGCAGAAGTATTTTGTTGGCCGAAGCTTGGCATCTGCAGCTATTTATAGAACAGTCTTGTGCAGGCGAAATGTTTATTTAGTGTTGTTAGTTTGCAGCAGTAAATGTCATAAATAAATCCTTATCAACAACACAATCACTAGACACAGCGCATGATTGCCTTGTGTTCCAGAAAACTAACGACGGCAAACATATCGCCTGCACCACACTGTTCTATAAATAGCCGCATGTGCCAAGTGTTGGCCGGCAAAATACTTCTTCCATGGAATAATCTATACAGTGCCCTTTTAAATGACACACCATGGTGTGTGTACATGTAGTGATAACAAATGACACACCATGGTGTGTGTACATGTAGTGATAACAAATGACACACCATGATATGTGTACATGTAGTGATAACAAATGACACACCATGGTGTGTGTACATGTAGTGATAACAAATGACACACCATGGTGTGTGTATATGTAGTGATAACAAATGACACACCATGATGTGTGTACATGTAGTGATAACAAATGACACACCATGGTGTGTGTACATGTAGTGATAACAAATGACACACCATGGTGTGTGTACATGTAGAGATAACAAATGACACACCATGATATGTGTACATGTAGTGATAACAAATGACACACCATGGTGTGTGTACATGTAGTGATAACAAATGACACACCATGTTGTGTGTACATGTAGTGATAACAAATGACACACCATGGTGTGTGTACATGTAGTGATAACAAATGACACACCATGATATGTGTACATGTAGTGATAACAAATGACACACCATGGTGTGTGTACATGTAGTGATAACAAATGACACACCATGATGTGTGTACATGTGATAACAGATGATGTGTATAGTGTAAGAAGTGATGAATATTGCATCTTAGCACATTTTTTAGGAGTAAATAGCGCCCCACTTGGCATGAACATACGCCGCTATATCGCTCATTTTATGAGCGCGATGCGGTAGCGCACGATCGCAGCAGTGCATGCAGACTAGCACAAACCGGGTTGCTATTTGGGCTTCAAAAATGCGCTAATTAAGACACAATATTTTCATTATATAGATATGCCTGGGATGATGTTGAATGATGGAACTAATGCTTTGAGGTATCAAAGTTAGGCAAAACTCAAGTTATAACGGCAAAATTGAGGTGGGTCCGGATTCTACACAAGTGCAAAAAATGCATTATTGCAAAATTTACAAAATTGAGTATTAAATTACTAGTTTTATGCTGCCATATAATTGTATTGCAGCGCACAATACTATGTAAGGTCGACTTACATGTATAATATACACTAGTGATGTCGGACTAGAGGCCTTGAAATACAAATTGTGGGTGACTACTCAACACAGGCCAAGCACAGCTGGTAGCGAGTTGTCATGTCAATACTTGCAGTGTTGCTTATTAGTTCTACAGACATATCAGTGATAGAAATTAGCCAGAAAATTTACTTGTCCACCGGACAAGTAAGTTTTGAAATCTACTTGTCCGCCAAAATGTTAACTTGTCTGAGTGGTTGTGAAGGGGAATCGAAGCTTCGGAAAAAACGTAAAAAATCTGTCTTATTTTTATGACAACGACACAATGTTCCTGCTGTTTCGTTGCATGTACATCTGAGTGACCTGTGATCAAAGACAATTTGATTTAATGTTAAAATTTTGAAATTACAAAATTATATTTGCAACTATTTTCCGGTCAATTATTATTCATCACGAATATTAAAAGTAGACACGTTACATGATGTATACCAATATTTTAGTGATGCTGATGAACGCTTTTATTAATAACAAATAATTATTACGATGATAGGAATGAGACAATTGTTTTCCTTGCTATTTGTTTTTATAATGTTGCAAAAACTGTTTATGTTTAATATGGTATATATATATATATATATGTATATATATATATGTATATATATATATGTATATATATATATATATATATATATATGTATATATATATATAACATATAACAATGCTGTAAAATGTTGGCATCAGTTTGTCATTAAAGATGCCACTCAACCAGGAACACGACCAATGCAAAGCCAGGAAATGTTGTCACAAAAATCAACAATAAACTATAATCTGATACTATTTTGTTAAACCTCTATGAACTTCAATATTAACAAAGTTCTGTATTTTACAAACGAAGATAATATTCAATTGATCATCAGCAAACAAACGCATATTTTTTCGTAAATGTTATATTACCATTTCAATGATAATAAAACGATGCGTTAATTACATTTACCAGGCGAAAAATAATTTATAGATTTAGTTACGTCGTAACGTTGCTGCCGTGCGCAGACCGCCGTAGTTGGCGGAAGCCGACATGTCAACCAAAGACCGCATATCAATACAAGACGGTGCAGCGCGCGCTATCTACATTGTTCGAGGAAAGTACGTAAGCAGTTCGTCCGCCATTCTGGAGTTGCGCCAAGCCAGACCATACGCGTGCAGAAAATGCAGTTTGCATTATCACTGCTCAACATTTTCAACGATAACCTCAATATTTTAATTATATAAGAAGTGGTACAGCTTGATGATTATTCTGATGAAACACGACAAAGTTCAGTTGGCTCAATAAATAATTGCAATGTTTCTACGTGATTTGTTTGCACATTTCATTATTTCGAATTGTGATATCTAAAAAACTTCAAGGATAACTTTAATATATTTCATTTTATATGACGCATCACGCTTGGTAATTATTCTGATGAAATGAGATGACTGAATAAATATGTTAATATCGCACGCTGCCGGTCCCGCAGGCGCATGCGCTTGCCTCCCGAATGGCGGACAAAACCTTTAGTGTAGACTGCCATTTTCTCGCTCAATGACGCCTCCTGCCCAAGTAGAGGCTCCTTGATGTCAACGGCGGTTGGCGCACCGTTCTCGGCCGCGTGTCTTGCACAATTCGGTTTCAAGAACTCGCAATTTATGATTAAAATAAATGTTACATAGATGCAACAACACTTCTGAAATTTCATTAATATTCTGTTTATCAACCAGCACCATAGATTTACCGGAGAGCCAGTTACAAGTTTTGAAAATTGTCACCGATCAGCGATCAGGATCGGCTAACATTCGATGACTTGGTCTTGGAAGACTGCCGAGTCCGCGTGGGTTAGGCGTAATAATGGTTAAAACTATATAATTATTCAAATAACAGGTAACGATACAAAGTCTACTATTTCCAAAGTTCACCAAATATGATCCGTGAGTGGAAGCAAGTTGTACGTCGGCGAAACTGAATGATTTACGATTGTGTGAAATACAGCCTCGATCAATGATGACTGATGTGGAGTCTGTCCTACGCGTATGACAGAGCTAGGTCGGTGCGCTCAGCGGATGACCCTGTTAACGCAGGCACTAAACTCGGTGGAACACTGACGTACAACATACTAGCGGCGAAACGACAAGACGCAGACACACTAACAAAATTGGACACGCGTGATTGCTAGCAAACTTCATTTACGTTTGAATTTCCTCATATAAAAAGTTTGCAATGTTGCACACGTCACTATTTAATGTAAATTTTCACTTGTCCACCGGATAACCATGTAGAGTAATTTTACTTGTCGGAGCCAAAAATCACTTGTCCCGGACAAACGGACTAGTGCTATTTCGAACGCTGTATATATATTGGGGTATGTCTGCGTACTCACACCCAGACAACGGTGACATGTACACAACATTACAACAAAGCAAACTGCACCCTGCAACACTCCCTCGTGTTTTTAGTAACCCTGCAACATTTGATTACTTTTGGGGAGCAGAGGTTAGACATTTAAATTTTATTACAATAAATTATTGACAGTAAATTTTTTGTTTCTCATGAGGAAAATTCAAAATGCCATACAATGCATATATATGGGTAAGAACACAGTAATGGTACACACATGTGGTGCCTTAATTATAAGTGAAATAAATATTGTACAATAAAAGAAAATGTAAGCCAAGTTATTATATATTTACTATACATCCCATAGAGATAACTAATCCACAGAAAATATCCCATTACTTGACCCAGTTTTATGTATGAACGATGTCCACCCGAAATCGACCTGATTTTTACGTCATATTTAGGACACAGGAAAACCAGTGTATATTGAAACCGGCTCTGTGGCTCTGTTTTTGATTGTAAAATATCCACCTTAATTAGAAAAACCCCAAAACACATGTGTTTGAAACTACGTAATTATAATTTTAATACCTCAAGTTGTTAATAAACAGCAACAAAAAATATCAGGTGGCGGAGTTACTCTATATTTCATGTCCTACGTTACGTACCCCTCCGGAACATTACGACCATGAAGTTAAAACGTAGGACATATCAGACACGTCGTGAAACGATCGCTCATTGGCACTAATTAATTTGGGAAGTTATTTTGTTTAAGCATAAATAACAAGTTTTTGACGCAAACCTAACGAAAGTTACCTCCTGTCATGTCCTTTTACCAGTTACGTACATCCAAGCAATTTGTTCCAATAAAAGAAAAATCTTCAGCATTATACAACATCATGAATACCAGGATGTAACACGAATTTATTTACGGCGAAGAGAATCCATCTACGATAACATGGATGCCGGAAATTCTCCAGGGACGTTTTTCATTTTCTTTGTCAAATTTTTTGAAAATGTTACGTACTCCCTCGGCAAAATTGTCTCATTATGTATGCAGTCAGAAAGTTTAAGACGTTCACTGTATTTAGATAAAATCTAGCCATTATTTCTTTGTAAAATATATAAATTTGTGGATTTAATTCGGCCCCGACGATCCGCGTGTTCATGTGTTGTTTAACTGCTGGATGGCAAGCAACTGGGACATTTTCGTTATTTTGTCTTTCCTCTTTTTTAAGGAATAATTCTAAATTACTGATTAGAAATTATCCACGCCTTGTAAGTGATATTTTATCTCAAAAATATATAATTTGAACACCATTCCGTCTCCTTTTGCCGACGACATTGGTACGTTGCCTACCAATGACGATGTCGGGTGCTGATGTACGTCAGTCGTCACTGTCACTGGACTGCCCCAACTCTCTTTGCTCTTGGTCTTCGTTACCTCCAGCCATGTCGCGATATTCCTCAGTTGTGATGACACATTTCCTAGTTGTTATCCCACTTTCTCATGCAGTATTTGTTTGAAGTTTGTTTACTTTTTATTTAAAACCTTCAGTCAGTCTACTGTTTGTTTTATGTAGGCATCTGCTACTTGTTACATTATTGTTAACATATATTAGTTAACATGTTAATTTACGAATCATTGATACTCACAGTGGTATTCCCAATAAACTAATGCACAATCCTGCCTTTATTTTAACTATATACCTTAATTTTGGCAGCATCCTTACCAGGCCTGGGGTCGATTACATTGTAATGTAATATATTACTGTTACTTAGTTTCCTTCCTATTACTATTTATTTGAAGCAATTACTATTACATTGTATTTTGGTTCAATCCTATTATTATTACTTCACTATTTGTAATTGTTAGTATTACATATTACTATTACTTCAGGCCGGATCATTACAAGTTTACTTTTACAAATACTTACTAATAGTATAGTATACACCACTGTCACATATATCCTCCTATGCAAAGCAACAATGCAAGACAAGTGTAGATTGAAATAGGCCAACTAAATGAAATTTTAGTTTTATTCATTTACATATATCATATAGATGACAACATCAATACATCAATACATATTCACAGCAATTTTTATTTTTGGGTATACTTTTATGGAATAGAACACATTTCCTGCATATCTAATAAATGAATCTTGCTGGTTCTCAAGTTAAGTCTAATCAGGATGGCATGGTCATATTGACCGTAATCTGTGTCCATGTTACATACTACCTTTGAGATGTCCATGTTGCCAACTCTTGAGGGAAGTTATCCCGGCCTCGATAGCAGTTATGAACAGTTACCTCCTCCTTCAGAATATAAGCATTTTGAATCAAATTTATGCATTTGAATTTTCAAATCTGATGTCCCATTTTAGTATACCAGTACTGTGTTCTTGCCCATATATAACTGTTCAAGCAAAATATATACCTCTTAAATTCTTATGCCACCAATTAAATTACCACAGAGCTCTGCGGCCATGGGTCATTTGACCAATTTGGAATAATTTCAGCTGACAATTTTTTGTAATCAGGAATTAAACTTTCTTTCAAATTCTGTCACGCATGAGTAACCAGACATGGAAACATGCAGTCTTACAGATAAATATTGGCATATAATAAAAATAGTTCTGTTCTGTTTGCAATATTGGCACAACATCCTGAAGGACGGCTTCGGCCAGTGGTGTTGCTCCTATTTGGGCATGTCCCTTACCTGATTTTAAGTACTTAACAATGGGTGACTCCTCAAGAAAGGGGTGTCAAGCCCTTTCACAGGTTGCGAGTGTGGATTACCTAGTTTAAAACATTCATTTTAATTGTTTGTGTCAACTCTGTTACAGACATTCCTGTACGCAATAATACTTAATCATAGATGAATTATATTATGATAGGCAACTTGTACCTGTGTTTGCAGATCATTTGATATAAATCATAAGAACTAATTATCCTGCAGCTTGGGTTTTGAATTATATGGCTCTTCTTGTTCAAGTTACTCTTGTCTCATGACATACTTTGTGCTACTTTTTGGCATATATACAAACAATAACAATAAAATGCAATAAAACAGTATGTAGAATATGCACACATGGATTTGACATGTTAACAGTTGAAACATTAGAGGACAGTGATTATTAAAATAATAATTGCACTGAAACGTATGCTAATGGCAAGCTGGAAAGGTAAACTTTTCAGCCTGGGGACGTGGTAATTTTGACCCCTGCGCATATAGTAATAATTTAATTCCTTTGCAAATCAACTGGCATGATCTGTGGTGTTGCTAATTAGAAACTTGTTATTTGTATACTTAGATTGAGTCTGCTGCACCGTATTGCCGAAATGGCATCACACACCGAAGCATCATTTGAGAACCGGAGCAGCCAAGCTCCACGGCTGCCTCTTATTGGGCACGGGTGTCTCATATCCCCGCAGCCTGTCAGTAAGGAGTCGACAGTGAGGGAAGACATTGGGTCATGGGCCGTCGAGGTCAGAGAGAGGTATGTGATGTGAAGGTCATGGAGGTCAAAGAAAGGTTTGTAATGTGAAAGTCGTGGATGTCAGAGAGGTACATGACGTGAAGGTCAGAGAGGTATGTAATGTGAAGGTCAGAGAGGTATGTAATATGAAGGTCATGGAGGTACATAATGTGATGGTCATGGAGGTCAGATAGAGTTAGGCAATGTGAAGGTCACCTGTGATCATTGTATATTTGGATTTGGATCTACATTTGGATTGTAACTATAAATCATGTCTGATGAAGAAAAGTATTACAAAGACTTTATGCTGTTATTCTTGTCATATCCTAAAGAATACTAGTGCAACATTTAATTCTTGTTCTCAAGATGGGTCACGTAAATATGTTCTGATTCTTGTAGACTTCAGAAAACACTGGATGCCGGGAAGCCGCCATCTTTGATGGATGTGGCCGTCTTGAAACAACATCTCGTGATAACCATTATCACAGCACTTCAGAAGGATGAGTATGTCGATTCTAAATTGCCTCATTGATCATTTTATTGTTGATCTATTACAACTAATTACATAAAAAATAATTGTAATACACTGTACATGTGTTGTATTTTGTAAATAAATGAAATATTAATGAGGTAATTGTCTATTATGTTTAGTGCTTGGTATTATTGATAATCAAAGCCAGAATCCACATCCCTTTCATTAAATATATTACAGGTTGTTATGTGTTGTAAACTATTTAACACAAAGTCCAATATAAATAGTTATAGAAAAATGACCAAAAACTATTTTGTATGTTATGACTTGTTGAGAACATATTTTAAAGATTGTGTTGTAGTATATTTCGTTTTTACCCAGAAGGAATTATGGAACTGCGTTTTAATTAACCAATATCTGGTTTAGAAAGGAGAAATGTTTTCTCATGGTCAAATGTCTTATTTACAGTCGAGTGTCTTGGATCTCTCTGGAAGAGATGCTGATGGCCTTGACCCCATTCCGAGAGTATCTAAAGGGCAAACTGGAGGTACGAGTTTGGTTTGTTACTTGAACCATTGGCCGTGATCTACTAGTTGGTGATATATTTAAAAAGCACAAATGTAGTTATTTAGAGTTATTCACTTGTATTGTTTGTATTTAATTATACTAAATATGAATATTATTAGACGGAACTTGTTTTAGAAATATCCATAACTGCAAATGTATATGTGCACATGTAAAGTAGTGACAAACACAACACAATGGATTCACTCCACCACTTGTAATTAACTTGTAAGTGTACAATCAACTACAATCAACTACAATCAACTACAGTCAACTACAGTCAACTACAGTCAACTACAGTCAACTACAGTCAACTACAATCAACTACAGTCAACTACAATCAACTACAATCAACTACAATCAACTACAGTCAACTACAGTCAACTACAGTCAACTACAGTCAACTACAGTCAACTACAGTCAACTACAGTCAACTACAGTCAACTACAATCAACTACAATCAACTACAATCAGCTACAATCAGCTACAATCAGCTACAATCAGCTACAATCAGCTACAATCAACTACAATCAGCTACAATCAGCTACAATCAACTACAATCAACTACAATCAACTGCAATCAGCTGCAATCAGCTGCAATCAACTGGCCAGCCATGCTTGTGGTCTTCTCTAAGGTCAAGGTCTCGGTCCCTATTTTTATTCCCGGCGATTACCATAAACTATCAATTAGTAGCGGTTACCGCAGACTGCAGAACACTACATTCCTCCCCTTTTCACTATTAGCTAACAACTATCATTAATTCTATTCTACCCTTAATAACTATCATCAAGTCCATTCTAAGTCCTTATGCTGAATGCTCAGATATGTGTAATATTAAACGTATGTGACTATACCAAATGTCCAACTCCTACAAATGTCCACATGTCAAATTCGTGTTAAATGTCCTCATTGTACGTGTGCTTCTATTAGAATGCATAGTCATCCAGACGTCGAGAGGCGTGACGTCGTCGTTGTCGTTGTCGCTTTGGTGTCTCGTTGGGGGACATGGATGTTCTCGGCACTGAGTTGACATCTCGTGACATGGGGGTTCTAGTATGTGGAACGTCGGGCTGACTTCTATCTGGGTGTGTCGCTGTCGTCATCTTAGGAGTGTCCACAGTATCTGAGACCTCTCCTATTTCCACCCTTTTTTTCGGACAGGAAGTAGCTTGGTGTGCTTGTCATTCGCTGCGGTAACAGCTATACCTTTGATGTCAGTGATCACCATGGGTTTGGGAGAGAATGGAGAGGACTGTTTGTTCGATATCTTGTCATTCCGCATGAGCACAGTGTCCCCCACTTGTAGGTCATTGTGGGTGGCCCTGTTTCTGTGAATAGCATGTGTCTTTTGTGTCTGTTTTGTCTGTTCTTCGTTACTTAGCGCAGCAGTGTGGATCTCCTTGTTGTCGTGGTCATCATTCGCTGTAATGTATGGCAGTTTTGTTGCAGGTGTGGTGTGGTATTGCCGTAAGAATTGGTACATTGCCTGTTTCCAATTCTTCTGTTCTAACACAGCTGATCAAATAGCCTTCATAAGGGGTTTGTTGAAACCTTCCGCTTGTGCATTTCCTTGTGCAGAAATATTGATAAAGTTCACATACTGTTCGGCCATCTTTTGGTGATGGAGAGCCCCAGCAGTGATTATCAGATTTCTGGACATATAGTCGGTTAGGTTTTTGCTTCCCACCATATATTTCAGAGTGAAACTATACGGCCAAAGTCGCAAACCCCATCATCCAATGCGTAAGGCGATTTAGGTTTCTTCCATATGTTTAGCTGTGATTCAAGATCAGTGATGATCGTGAAATGAGGATCTCCTTGGAGGTACTGACTAAAGTGTTCACAGCTCCACATTATACCCAGAGCGTTGCGTTCAGTTTGGCTGCAGCGGCCTTCGACAAGGAGCGACTTGTGAACGTAACAGCCCGACCCTCTTGAGTCAGTCTGCTGCCTAACCCTATGGGACTGGCATCAACGATTATTGTCGTTTCTTTCTTTACATAGAAGTAAGTGGCACACGTATCTTCCACAAGTAGGTCTTTCAGGGAGTTTAATGTGGCTTCATGTTCGCTTGTCCACACCCAGTCAACGTCTTTCTTAGTGAGACATCTGATAAGTTCGCTGATCATGGAGACGTCTTTGATGAACCTTGACAGGTAGTTCATCATGCAGGAAACCTATAAGTTTGCAACATTTCACGGCAGTGGCAGTTCCTTGATAACCTGCACTTTCATAGGGTCAGGTGACACGCCATCTTTGCTGAAGACCATCTCGTAGAATTGGATTGAGGATAGATTTGTTTCACACTTATCTGGTCTGAGGGTCACGCCGTTTTCGTGTAGTGCTTTAAGAGTCTCAGCCAGCGCATTGTCATGCATAAATTGTGCATTTTCCCCCTTTCCATGATTTCATTTTCGAAGATGTCATCACTAAAGTTCATCATCCATTGAGGTCATGTATGAGTTCATCATCCGTTTAAGTCATATGTGTTCATTATCTGTTGAGGTCATGTAAGAGTTCATCATACATTGAGGTCATGTATGAGTTCATCATCCGTTGAGGTCGTATGATTTCATCTAACGTTGAGGTCATGTATGAGTTCATCATTTATTGAGGTCATGTATGAGTTCATCTAATGTTGAGGTCATGTATGAGTCGGCGTGTTATGGCGTTCTCGTATGATTGCCTTGTTTGGCTCACGCATATCGATACACAATCTGATAGAGCCATCCTTCTTCGGAGGAGTTACAATCGGAGATACCCATGGTGTGGGTGCACCAACTGGTGCACGCTCTATTATGTCTTCGCTAAGAAGTCGCTGTTCCTCTTCGTCAATCTTTGATCTCAGGTGAAATGGGATCTTCCGGTTTGTGATTGCGACTAGTCGCATGGATTCATCAATGTGCAGTTTCACCAGTAGATTTTTCCGATCCCGTTTGTGATGCCGGGGTACGTTTCTTCCCACTCACAGTTGATGTTGTTAACAGGAATATCCACCAGTCCTAACCCCTGAGCCGTTTGTGATGCCGGGGTATCTTTCTTCCCACTCACATTTGATGTTGTTAACAGGAATATCCACCAGTCCTAACCCCTGAGCCGTTTGTGATGCCGGGGTATCTTTCTTCCCACTCACATTTGATGTTGTTAACAGGAATATCCACCAGTCCTAACTCCTGAGCCGTTTGTGATGCCGGGATATCTTTCTTCCCACTCACATTTGATGTTATTAACAGGAATATCCACCAGTCCTAACTCCTGAGCCATGGTGAAACCAATGAGGGATCCATGTGCTCCTTTCACGACATGGAACTGATGACAATGAATGGCGGATTTTGATTCGAGTGTCACATCACACACTCCCAGGATGTTAAGAGGTTTGTTTCTGCCGTAGGGTAGGATTTTAGGTCCTCTGTGTTTCCGCAACACTGGTTTCTGTTTCCTCTCATAGGATCGTTCATCCATCACGTTCACTGATGCACCATTCTTATGTTGATATCATTCACAATTCAGGTCATAGGTATTCATCGGCAGACTGTTGGTCGTCCTAGCATAGTCCTCTTCACTTGACGTATCAGTCGTTTGTTGTATATATGTCTCTGGTTGCACCCGTCGAACGCGTTTTCTTTCTTGTTTCTTCTTTCTGCACACTTTCTCAAAGTGATTAAGCTTCTAACAGAAGTTGCAGGTCTCTCCTTCAGCAGGACAAACTCCGTCAATGTGGTACATGAACCCGCACTGTTGACACATTATCCCACTGTTTGGTGGTGGCATATGGCTCGCCAGGCCCGACGGCCCTTGTTTGTTTCGGCGTCCTTTCACAACATCCCATGTATGTTTTCTTAAACTTGCCGGTCTTGTTTCGTGACCATGTTTTGATTTATTGACACTGTTGACGGTTCCCGGGTGAATGGCCTTACTCTGCAAACTTGCGTTTTCTGCTGCTCTGCAGGTGTCAATTGTTGCTTTCAATGTTATGTTGCATTTCTTCAGTAGTGCTTCCTGGATAGATCCCGATCTTGAATAACCAGGATGATTGTGTCACGTAGTATGGAGTTTCTGCAGTCATCGCAGAAATTGCAGGATTTAATTAACCCCCGTATCGTTGTTAAGAACGGCTCAAATGTCTCGCCTGGTTCTTGGTTTCAGTTATTGAAGATAAATCTCTCATAACATTCGTTGACCTCTCTGACTGCAAAGCCGTCAAATTTCGCTAGGATTTCATCCACCGATTGGGTCTTGTTGTCCGTGTCGAACGTAAATCCATTGTAAATTCTTAGAGCGTCCTCACCGATCATCTAGAATAACAAGGCAACCTGATAATCGACAGGTTGCTTCCCGAGTTTGTGATTGTGGCATAGTTTTTCCATTTTTGTTTGAAGAGCTTCTTTGTTTGAGGAGTTTTCTGCAGTGTCTGACATGAGATTCACTGGTGCTAGCGGTTGTATCCCATGTACAGGTGGCAATGGTGGCATCGCGGTGACAGCTTTGTTGTTGTCAGACATTTCAGGCCGGTACGAATGATGACACACATTGCATACAATTCTGACGACAATGATATCAATACACAGTTCACTTTGTCAATGCAGTGGTCATCAAGTGTTCAATATTGTTCGTGAGAAGTCAACATCGGGCTGTGAGTGATGATGTGATGACCTACGAATATCGCACATACCGACTCGGTGGATGAGTGTAACCTAATTAAGTAATAGTCAGATGTGAGTATAGTGTACTTTCGAATCCCATCCTCGTCGCCATTGTAAAGTTGTGACAAACACGACACATTGGATTCAGTCCACAACTTGTAATTAACTAAGTGTACAATCAACTACAATCAACTGGCCAGCCATGCTTGTGGCCTTCTCTAAAGGTCAAGGTCCCGGTCCCGGTCCCTATTTTTATCCCTGGCGATTACCATAAACTATCAATTAGTAGCAGTTACTGCAGACTGCGGAACACTACAGCACATTTCAGTGATATAACTAGCACCGTAAACATGTTTCAGTGATATAACTAACACCACAGACCATGTTTCAGATGCACCACTATGTGGCGCGACTTCTGCACCACTTGAACCACAATGCTGGTCGACTGTATAATCTCCACGTTGCTGAGACCCTCAGACTTGTGTTCTACAAGGTAATCTAGCATACGTCTGCACAAGAGGCTATATCACAAACAGTCAAGCAGAAATATAATTCTTTGCAATATAGAACACAGATCTAAATATGGTTACTTTGTAGGAAGTCCTTAATAGGTTTGTAGTGAAATAAATAATTGAGAGCAAATCCGTATTAATTTGTTTATGTTACTGCCCCAGCATCTTACTTGAGATAGAATGTAAGGAAACAATTGATAGGACATAGCCATTATTTTGTGAAAATACTCACGATATGCGCTGACCTTGAAACTCACAATATGCATTGATCTTGACCTTACAGGAGGTCGAGGAGGTGTTGGAGGGCAACTTCAAAGACAAACTGATGTACAACAACCCCCAATACCTCCAAACTAAGGCTCCATCTGTCCAGCCCCCACAGCTCAAGCCACGCCCCAAATATGAGGAAGAGAAAGATATCTTCATGCTTGACCGACCAGTGGGTTGCTTTGACCATGAATGCCATAATATGCAAGAGAATTCTGAAAATAAATTAACGTATGCCATTTTTATAAATGTCTAAAGAAACCTGTGAGGGAGTCGAAAGTTCCATTCAGCTGACACATGTAACGGTACTTCCTAACCCAAATCTAAAGAAATGTTTGCGATCCAGGGCTCTAATTACATTCAATTTGTGCGAACAAATTATTTAAAAAGTTAGTATGTGTATCTAAGGGAAAATTTATGTTTTTATGCAGTTTAAAACAGACAGTAAAGTTATTGAATCTTAGATACCCCTAAAAACACATCTGTGATGCCCATCATATCCACGGTTATTAGCCAATAAACAGCTGGTATTGATCATGTGATTTTCACCTAGCAATCACTACTTTTGTGTTTCGTAAACATTGCTCAATATGTATATAGGAGTGAAATCTAGCAAGATTCCAATGACTATGGTGCTCGATGGTGCACAGTGGACAGCTTCTTGAATATATTGTAATTTTCCCCCCAGGAGCCGCCCGCCAAGGTAAAGGGTCTCTCCTTATGGGATCTCAGTCAGTCCCTTCCAAACGTTGCCTTCGAAGTCGCAACAAGTAAGTCTTCTTCACATGTTTTAATATTTGTTTTGTTTTACAAAGTTTAGTTCTTTTTCATGTAAAATTGTATGGTATATAAAGAATAATTTCCTCACCAATAAGGTCTTTAATGAACCATGTTTAAAATATGGTTTAAGGGTTACTTCGTCCTGTTTAATTTGAATATGGAAGGGCAAATATCATGTTTTTATTGTATGAGAAAGGGATGCGATTTTAAGGGTGTTAATGATATGTACTCATTATGTCTTTCCATGAATGCCAGATCCCCATATTATCCAGATCAAATCAAATATTGATAGAACCTACATTCACACACGTATAAACACATATGTATATATGTATGTATATATATACTTTTATCAAATAAGTTTCGTAAGATTTGTTTTTATTTTATTGTTTACATTTAATCAATCCTCTATTTATGCATCTCTGAACATAATTTTTATTCCGAAGAAATAGCTCTTTATAAATAAACAGTTACTATTAATAACATGCTTTTCCCTTGTGAGTGACACGGTTGGTTCTGTCAACAGGGGAGGCAGTTTGGAGCCATTGTCTGGGGACAACAGCCTTGTCACTTAACACCCAGATTCCTCTGCCTAGTGTAAGTATTGTCAGCTTTCACAAGAACATATCTCAAGTATCTAAATCCTGTTTCTACCATATACGTGATTTCTGCCGAATTCTATGTCATGTCTTTATCTACTGCTAAAACAATATCAGTATCTCTAATTAACAGTCGCCTTGACTACTGCAACTCACTCCTAAACGATATTGCTAAAAAGAACTTAGCTAAATTCCAACGTGTACAGAATTGTTTAGCATGTGTAATACTAGAAGCACCTCGTTTCTAACCATCTCTGCCCCTACTTAGACAGTTGCAATGGCTGCTAGTTACATATCGAATACAATTCAAATTAGCCACTATCACATATCGTACCTTTTCTATGCAACACCCATCCTATTTGTTTAATCTGCTTCATTTTTCCGATATCCCCAGGAATCTCAGATCATCTGTTTCATGACTTTTTGTTCCGAAAACCAAGCTTGATATCGGCAAATGTGCTTTTTCTGTAGTTGCACCAAAAATCTGGAATCAACTCCCTATCGCTTTAAAACCATCTGAGACTACAAATACCTTTCGTAAAAAATAAAGACTTATTTATTTGAAATTGCATTCCCACCCTAACCTCCGTCGGTCCCTTGCTCTTATGACGACTTTTGCTTGTCCCTGTTAACGATTTTGTCCAATGATTCTTGTATGTTGCACCTCTGAGCTCAGATTCCTGGGGATTTAGGCACTATAGAAGTTTGTCATTATTATTAAGTATACACACTAATTTTTCATCAAAGCGATGCAACACATTTACTTTTCATTTCATGTATAACCCAGGGATTGATCTGAAAAAAACATGCATGTGCCCTTCAGGCACATCACAGATAGAACTACGTGTCTTTTCGACATTTTATGTGCCCAAAATCGTGATTAAACTTTTTTTAATAAATACATATGATAGTATGATTGCTTAAATAACCAGGTAAATGTGAACCGTATTTTTTTTATATTAGGCATGTAATCATGTTATTATTTAACTTGTTTGAATTCTAGTCAGGACTAAATGCGCGACATATATTTGAGTGCATAATGTATAACCATCAATATCAGCATGCTCAGAAATGTTTTTTTCTTCAAAATCTGTAATGTTACATAACTAGATACAGTTTGGGTAGGCGAGCCCCATTTTTCATGGACTGGTCATGCTACTACAGCCTACCACTCCAAGGATAGGGAGGTTCTAACTGAGACATACGATGCAGCAGTTTGTGACATTGAAGGACAACGATTCACATACGAGAGAGCACCAACTAAAAATATTCAAAGAACAATGTTGATTAAACATTAAAAAACTTATTTATACACCGATACACATACAGATGTATGGAATATAGCCTCACTCAGTCTGTGGTTGAGATTGCATCGGTGCAGTCTTTAGATTATAAGTTGTGGCAAAATCACCCAATTAAATTATACTACACAGTTAGACTATTACAGCATTGTCTTTTATCCAAAGTTTATGACCCTGGGTGACGGGTGCATTTGTAATGAATGTACTATTTGTAAGCCCTGGTGATGGAGGCATGATTTATAAGCATGCTTTTAAAATGTTTTTTGTTTGTTTATATTTAACTCCAATTGTAATATTTAGCAAACATACATTAATTCAGGAATGTGCATATAGTGTACATGTATGGATGGATATTATTTGCATAAATGTAAACAGATTGCACTTTGTTCGGCAAGACTTAAAAATTTACGATGGGTGATAATATGGTGTCGGCGGCAACAGACGCTGTTCACGGTGTCTAAAGCTTATAAACAATGTTAACGACAGGCAAGGGGGAAGCAAGGTATTGATTAGAGTCATTAGACTGTTCGCAATGTGTGATGTGATTTAAATAACTCCCATTCAGTTTGTTGTCTGCGCGGCTGTTATTTATGGTCAGGTGCAGACTGGAGCAAACCAGAACGCTATTTGGGCCTCAAAATGCACTAAGACGCAATATTTTTATAGCGTAAATATGCCCTGGATTATGTGGAATGATTTAATTATCGATTTGACGTGTCAAATTTAGGAAAACTTGTTATCGGAAAAATTGAGGTGGTGGACCTGGTTTTTACACAAGTGCTACTAAATTTTCTCAAATAAATACAATGTTTTTGTATGTGTCTTTTGGACACATGATGCAAAAAAGTATGCAGCATTCCAGCGCACAATGCATCATTAACGCGTTTCCACAGTCCAAGGGTATCCCTGATAACCACAATGTATATAGCACAGTCTAAGAGAAATTGACTCAAGCTACGTTTTTACTACAAGAATAATTATGTTGATGGCATACTTCCCTCTAAATTGCATTTAAAGGGAATAAAAACACCTACTGCTTGAAGTTATATTACATCCTGCTATCAATTTCCGCTTTTCGGGATGCCGAGATGTGACGTCACTTATGACTCAAACTCGCATCAGGCCGACCCTTTCCATGCATTCAGAGCATGTTTACAAGTACAGCTTTCGTGTCAAAACGAGCGTCAGAATGAGTTATTGTGCAATATTCCGACGTAATACAAACACTAGTCATCATAGAGGAACAAGCAGTTATCTTACGGTTCCACATGAATCAAATTTTATTAAAAACAACGAATGCGAATGGGCCTACAAGTTGACTAGGTTTTGCCGAGCTTGGGCTCGTTTTCCAAATAATTATATCGAATGCCACCAACGGGAGATAATCTACACCAATAAACCTACATAGCAAACAAATATAATGTAAAGGATATATAATTTATTAATTGTAAATATATTGTATGTTAATATATTGTAATGATATATGTGAAAAAAGATTGTGATCTGTCTGGATAAATAAAATTTAGAAAAATCTTTATATATAATGACCTTATTTTCATTTTTGTGGCGAATAAATAATTACCAAAAAAAAAAAAAAAAAAAACAGTGTATCATAGTATACTAAATGATTTGGTTTATATTACTTTGTGAAATCATAAACAAAAAAGTGCAAAGAAAATCTATGGTTTGCATGCTGTCAGGATTGAACCGGCGTCGCCCGATTGTAAAATAAATGGCAAGAAACCAACGCGTCTACCAACTGAGCTAGCGGCACCAACAGAAATTCACTGACTGATTTAAGTTGTTATGATAAATTGTACAACTCCTGCTTCATATATCGATATTCTAGTGATATTATGAGATTATACACGTTACTTTCTGTAGCTGGATACAATATCTGTTTGCTATGTATGTTTATTTGTGTAGATTATCTCCCGTTGGTTGCATTCGATATGGAGGTGTGGTGCAAGTACAGGTCTGTGGGACGTGTCTAGTGTCGCAGTGTAGTGAGTAGCTTGTAGTGCATGAGCTTCTCTCATTCAGAAACTGTAAGAGGATGGCGATCAACGCACTAGTTGAGCAGATGTTTCAAGACGAGGGCGTGGGATTCATAGATTTATGAGGGTACTTTGTTGGGAGAGAAGATATGTACATGAGAGATGGCCTCCATATATGTGGAAAGGGGGCAGCAGTATTCTCAGAGAATCTGCTGTGATCTGTTGACAGTGGGACAGGTTGCATCTATTTAAACTAAATTTGCAGGGGGGACTCGCAGAGAAGCCTGAAACTGAAGGCATAGATAAAGACAGCAAAAATAATTCAGCAAAGAACAGTCTGGAAAACTGTTCTGAAGCTGGATATAAATGTGTTTGTTTAAATGCAAGGAGTATAGTAAACAAAAGAAATGAACTAAACATTATGGTAGAAGATATTGACCCTCACATAATAGGTATAACCGAATCATGGGCAACCACCGATATATCAGATGCCGAATTGGGACTGACAGGATATGTAATGTTTAGGAAAGATAGAATAGGAAGAAGGGGAGGTGGAGTTATTTTATATATTAAAGAATCTATCCAGGCTTATGAAATAAAATTAGACAGAGAAGCAGATTGCGAAGAAGCTGTTTGGTGTAACATAGTTACAGGAAACTCAACGTTAACGGTTGGATTAGTTTATCGAAGTCCAAACATAAGCATAGAAGAGAATGAAAAAATACAAAACGCTATAAGGGAAGTGAGCAAACAGGACTGTGTTATTATGGGGGATTTTAACCATGGGCATATAAAATGGAAATCTCTATAGAGTATGGGTACTGAGGACCACAAGTTTTTAGTTTTAGTACAAGATAGTTTCCTTTCTCAACATGTGCTAGAACCAACCAGGGGAGAGAATGTGTTAGACATAGTTTTGTCCTCACAGAATGAATTAGTTGACAATGTCAGGATATGTGAGCCACTGGGGAATAGTGATCACAACCAGATACATTTTACCATCAAAGTAAAATCAGAAAGGAATAGTAAAAAGCAGTACAGGAGAAATTTTCACAAAGGAAAATGTAAGGACATAAGAAAATATTTAGCAAAGATAGACTGGAATAACACACTGAAGAATAAGACAGCAACAGAATGCTGGAATATCTTAAAGAGTGAAATTGAATGCATCATTGTCAAATTTGTTCCCTTAAAAAAACACGGGAAACGGTCCAAAAAGAAACACTTATCGAAAGAAGCCATTAGAAAAATTAAGTATAAACAAATGATGTGTAAGTCATATAAACGTACTGGAAATGACGAAGACTACAACATTTATAAAGAAGCACTAAACCAAGCTACAGCTGAAATTAGAAATTCAAAGAGAAGCTATAAACATAAATTAGCTTGTAATATAAAACATGACAGCAAGAGTTTTTATGCATATGTTCGAAGCAAACAGAAAGGTCGGCCCTCTAGAAGATAGTGCTGGAAATATAATATCAGAAGGATTCTTAATGGCAGAAGACCTGAATGAGTATTCTAGTTCAGTGTTCACTGCCAGTACCAAAGGCTAAGTTCAAGGGGGCAGAATCAGACTATTTAAGACAGTTAATTGTAACCCCAGAAATGGTAGCTAAGAAAATTAGGGCTATGAAGACAAATAAATCACCAGGAGCGGATGGTATTCCACCCAAACTACTATTGGAAATTGTAGAACAAATTAGCATACCGCTTGCAACAGTTTTCAACTTGTCATTAGAAGAGGGAGTGGTTCCTTTAGAATGGAAAGAAGCAAACATTATACCGTTATTTAAAAAAGGTTCGAGAAACAAGTCAAATAATTATAGACCAGTTAGTTTAACATCGGTGATTTGTAAATTATTAGAAAGACTAATTAAAGATCACATGGTGGATTTTCTTGTTAAACATAACTTAATAAACCCATCTCAACATGGGTTTCTAAAAGCGAGGTCATGCTTAACAAATATGTTATGTTTTTTGGAAGATATCACTAAGTGGGTAGATGATGGATCACCAGTAGATAGCCTCTACTTAGATTTTCAAAAAGCTTTCGACAAAGTGCCACATCAAAGATTACTGCTTAAACTAAAGGCCCATGGCATAGGAAATGGTATAATTAACTGGATAAAAAATGGCTGATTGACAGAAGACAACTGGTAGTTGTTGATGGGGAGGCTTCAAACTGGAAATCAGTTTTGAGTGTGGTTCCACAGGGATCAGTACTGGGACCTATATTATTCTTAATATATATAAACGATTTGGACGATGATATAGCTAGCAAGGTGTTGAAATTTGCAGATGATACAAAAATGTTTAGAAGGATTAAAAGTGATGGAGATAGACAGCATTTACAAGATGATCTTGACAGGTTGATCAAATGGTCTGAAAAGTGGCAAATGTTGTTCAATTTTGGGAAATGTAAATGCTTTCACACAGGACATGGGAACGAATATGTAGAATATACAATGGGGGGAACTGTACTAAGTACTACTGTAAAAGAAAAAGACTTAGGGCTGACAATTAGTGCTGACATGAAGGTTTCAGAGCAGTGTGGAATTGCAGCTTCAAAAGGAAATCAAATCCTTGGATTGATTAGGCGAAATATAGCATATAAAGAAAAAGAACTAATAATACCGCTGTACAAAACAATTGTTAGGCCTCATTTAGAATATTGTATACAAGCATAGAGGCCATACCGCAAGAAGGACATAGATATGCTAGAAAGAGTACAGAGGAGAGCGACTAAAATTATACAAAAACTGAGGGATCTTAGTTATGAAAAACGCCTAAAAGAATGTGGTTTAACAACACTAGAGACCAGGAGATTGAGAGGAGATCAGATAGAAGTGTTTAAAATATTGAATGGTTATGAAAATATTGATAGAAATATGTTTTTTTAGTTAAGAAAGATAGAAAGACTAGAGGACATGAAGTTACATTAGTAAAGGAGCAGTTTAGATTAGACGTATGACAGTTCTCATTTTCACAAAGGACTGTGAATGAATGGAACAGATTATCTGATGATTGTGTGGGTGCTAGTAGTGTGAATATGTTCAAAAATAAAATCGACACATACCTCAGAAGGGCTGGATATATGTAGATAAAAGGGTTGGACTCTCGATAAGCCAAAGGGCTTCCTTGTCCACCTGCCCATCTAGAGTTAATTCTGATTTAAGACCCAACTCATTAGCCTGTCAAGGCTAATGAGGAAAAACTACAGTGGGTCTAGGAGAAGGAAAACTCTGACTTCAAACCATGGGCAGATCAAGTCCACTTGTCATGGAAGACATTGACCTACGGGAAGGAAAACTTGGAAGACAAACCCACCACATGGGTCAGCATGGGCAGTGCCATGTGGCTCGAATAAATGACCTCAATTACATGCTATGTCACTTAGTATGACCATTAAACAAGTGAACAGCTTTGTATACCTAGACGGTACAGTGTGTGAGGATGGAAGGAGTAGTAAAGAAATACAGAGGAGGGTGCAAGCAGGAGCAGCAGCATGGAAGAGGGTAGAAGGCATCATGTGGGACAGAAAACTGAAGAAACAACTGAAAGGAAAAGTGTTAGAAGCCTGCGTTGTACCAGCCTGTACATATGGGTTGGGAACACTGCCACTGACATAGAGACCAGAGGAGAAACTACAGGTGGCAGAAAACAACAGGGTCAGAAGAATATGTAGAGTAACACGAGAGGATAGAAGGAAGATGAAGGAATTGAGAGAGGAGATTGGAATGAAAAAACACCTAAAGAGGAAAGTAACCGGTAACAGAATGAGATGGGCGGGACATGTACATAGAATGGGTGAAGACAGACTGGCAAAAAGAGCGTGGAAAGTAGAAGAGGGTGGCAGACGAAGGAGAGGAAGACCAAGGCTGAGATGGAACGACAAGTTAAAATGAGACCTGGAGACGGCTGGTGCGAACAGCCATGAATGGATGGCCATTGCGGACGAGATAGAGAGGTGGAAAGAACTGATAAGAAAAGTAGAAGAAGCTACCAAGTGACGTGGACCCCTTCCCGCAAGGGAGCAAGGGGAAGAAGAAGAAGAAGAAGGTTGCAATCGATATAATTATTCTGAAAACGAGCCCAAGCTCGGCGAAACCTAGTCGACTTGTTGGCCCATTCGCATTCGTTGTTTTGAATAAAATTCGATTCATGTGGAACCGTAAGATAACTGCTTGTTCCTCTATGATGACTAGTGTTTGTATTATGTCGGAATATTGCACAATAACTCATTCTGATGCTCGTTTCGACCCAAAAGCTATACTTGTAAACATGCTCTGAATGCATGGAAAGGGTCGGCCTGATGCGAGTGTGTGTCATAAGTGACGTCACGATACCACGTGATCGCCTAGCTCATTAAAATTTTATTTTCCGTGGGAATCACTTCACAGATGGGCTTAACATTGAATTTATGCTACAAATGTATTTTTTTGTATTTTTTTTATGTTGTCAAATGTTACATACAATGTTAAACTTTGTGTACACATGGAAAAAGGATTTTAGCTAATGCCTTATTTTTATTTCCTTTAATAAGCCAAAAACAGTATTTCTAAATATGAAAGTTATGCCCATGAAATGTTCAAATTGTCCCCCAAATTCAACGTTATTGACACTTAATTGCTTTGAAGTTAGCTCATTTTCTCACTCCTAATCAAATTGGGACTAAGTACACTTTCAGTGAACCTCCTGCTAATAACTACCCAGTGAAACAGACAACCTCCCTTTAAAACATGTTTATTTTCTGTTTGTGTAGAAACAAGAGTCTCCAGGAGCAACTGACCAGGAGCAGGCAGCGAGACAGAGCCCCACTGAGCTCACAGAGAGGTCCTCAACTGTGTCCTCTGCTCGCACCGCCGAGGTGAGACATCTAACATACCGACATTTTACGCATATAATAATATGTAATCATACCGTATATATAAATTATTTAGGTTAGGTTAAGATATTTAAGAATGGATGGTGGGTAGTAATGCAAGCGGGTGGGTGGTTAAACCCAGTTATGTTGGAATTGGGGTGAGTAATAATGTGGTATGGGTGGTATTGGGGTCCAATACGTTATACAGTGTGGGATTTAGTGATAGGCAGACAAGGCAGTTGCCTAGGGCCCCATGATAATCATTGTTATCGGGGCTTCCACAAAAAGCTGTTTGGGTAATTGTTTTGGGCATTTTAGACGTAACGTGAATGCTTCAGTATTGGTGTTTTAAATGGGCAAGAGTCATAATTTGCTGTGAAGTCCCTATTGCAGACGGTAGCTAGGAGTGACATGATACCTTGCCAATCACTGCCTCCACAGTCCTAAATCTGATACTGATGGTAAACGTACTGGTATTTAGTGCCTAGACCTACATAACAATACTGTATTCTCAAGATTACAGTTAGATGTATACAGTAAGACTAAAACATTAACTATAGTTTCCCTAAGAAACACATATTTCAATTCACATCCGGTGTCTTTACTTTCATGCCGATCTACTGTGCAAATATATGCTTTATATGTTGACATATATTAAAGATGTTGTCTGTTGCAGCCCTCCACCCCTACTATGACTGGGCGAGACGCCGTTGAGTACTTCACTCGTGCCTACCACACTGGCAAGATCAAGTACATGTACTTTAACGTTGTCCACAATCGCTGCTACCGACCCTATGATCTCATCGCTGTGCCCAAGTACAAGGTAGCGCATGTTAATCATTATTACATCATTCAATCAGGACCAACTTGTTTGTAGCACTTTAGGAATAGCAAAAGTTGTTGGTGTTGTATGGGTAGTTCCCTCGATTTCTAGAAGTGACAATTTACAAGTGTTATTGGACAAAGCACAATGACTCTGTACAAAAAAGGCCAGCAAAGATTGTACTTCCTGAGAAAACTCAATGCAATACACGTTGACAGAAATATCCTCTCTTTGTTTCACAATTCATTTGTGAAAAGTGTTATGACTTTCGGGCTTATTTGCTGATGGGGAAATCTCTCGGTCAAAAACAGAGGTAAACTAAATAAGCTATATATCACTTCTTGCAAGATCGCTGGATGTTGTACACCTGAAACCACTTTACAGCAATTGTACAAGTCATGAACCCTGCAAATGGCAAAGAAAATGTTATCTGACCCCACCCACTTCTTACACGACCAGTATGACTTTCTCCCCTCTGGAAGGAGGCACAGAATGCCAACTGTACAAACTCAGCGTGCCCTGAAATCGTTCAGTCCATCTTCTGTTAAGTTCCTGAACCAGTCATACATCACGTCATTGATTAATGTTATAATTGTCTTTTAATATTGCCACATTGTTTTAACATATTTATTCATACCGTTTTAATGTGTTTAATTTATTTACTATTCCTGGCACGTCATGACCGAATGATTCTTGGTTCATGATTGTACCATTATCTATGTACAACAGTCAGTATTAATGATTAGCAACTGTCTACATACTTGATTATATTGATTGTACGTGCTGCAGTGTAATTTAAATACTATGTTTAATTATGCTCCATCCTCAGTGCAAATGTATTTCCTCTTTGTGGACAAATAAAGTTATTATTATTATTATTTTTATTAATAAAAGTTTCCTTTGTCTATCAGACGAATGAAAATTAGGACATTAGGGGTGAAGTTGGCTTAATATTAATTTGTTATCAATATGTATGAAGCACGTTATCATGCATGTAAAGATGTTTTTCTCTAAGAATGAGTGTGCAGAATGAAGTGTTACATATTCGCTGTAATACAGTTAGTCAAGATTTAAAAATTATATGATCTTTTATGTATTCAGATTCATTTGACACTCACAAGATTTTGTCTGAGAGGTAGCAACTGGGTCTTTAGGGATATATTGTATGTATGTTATAAAAATCATCTGAAATTGTAACTGCCTGTCACAAATGTATTGAATTACTGTTTTCAACCTAAATTCTCAGCTGTCCATCGATCCTCTGTAGTTGATACCCCTGTTCACAATATTATGACCTTTTTGGTTTCCTGTGCCTCTGAGCTTGGGCCTACGAAGCTATAGACACTGTATGAGTTATTATAAATGATATATAAACATATCTTATATACACTATTTTTATACTTTCTACTGCCACTAGATGGAGCCGGAGCACTATGTGTTCTCGACATTTGGAGTGCTCCAAGTGTCTGCAGATTACCCCTCCGAGAGCATGTCTCTCGCTGAGTGGCAATGTGATGCAGTCCTCTTCAATGCTATCTCCAAGATGGCCTTCTTCAAAAACTACCTCTACAGGAAAATGTTTACAAGGTCTGTCAGTTCATCTCTGAAGTAGCCATTAAGCTGTCCATCGTTGATTTCCATTATGCCAGAAAATTACCATCGGAAACATTGAATGACACATCTTTTCTAAGCCTAGCCTCGAACATGCCACCCACATTTATATGGGTGAACAAATAACATTGTGACACCACCACCATCATGTAATATTTACATTATAAATGTTAAACATTCTGCTGGTACAATTATTAAATTACCTTTACTGTACATATTGTGTACATTCCTTTATCAAATTAACTTACAGTTCTGCCATTAACTGCAGCATGATAGAAAGAATGTTTGTGTACAATTTGTCCAGGTGGAGGGGCAACGTCCACTTTGCCCATTTTGCAAGATTGCGATACTCTGTGCGGTCTAAGTTGCTCCACACGGTTCCCCCGTTTGGCGGAGCTCTGCTCCAGGCTGCCAAGCTGTGTAAGGAAGTCCTTGCACTGCAGTTCCTGCCCATCGACAGCAAGTAAGTACAAGTTGGCCTGACATATACTTTAGTATTGATTTATTATATAATTATTGATTAATTATGAAGTTACTTATAATAATAAATAGATATAGTGAATAATTATATAATAATTAGTAGTAAATAATGTTTTATTAATTTTTTTAATATATGCTTTAAATTGATTGCAACTGGTCTTAATATTTATTTATTATGTAATTATTTAATAATTGTATCGTATTATAATTATTTTATATACATTAACTGCAGGTAGTCTGCTTAGAGATTTGAGCAGCATTTGTGCAAAGTTTTTGTTTTCTATTATATTATTGTGGATAGTATACATAGATTAACCAGAAATGGAATAATGTGTAATTATGAAAGAAATTCTGGTGATTTTGAGCGGTGAAAAGTTCAATATTTATTTTTTACTCAGTCTATCATATGTGCAGTAATAATTGCATTAACTGGACAAATTAAAAATAATCTTATCTGCCCCTCACCTGTGTGTTTTGCATAGGATGTGTTTCAAGTTGATCCAGTTGGAGAACTTTGTGCGATATCGAAGTGTCCAGGCGACACAGCTACTCGACAAGTTCTTCTCCTACCAGCGACAGATTGTGGAGACAACATGCAAAGAGTCATTTACAAAACTAGAGCACTGTCATAAGCAGGTCAAACACAAGGCTGTCTTGTAAGTAGTCACTTATAAACTACAGCACTGTCACAAGCAGGTCAAACACAAGGCCGTCTTGTAAGTAGTCACTTATAAACTACAGCACTGTCACAAGCAGGTCAAACACAAGGCCGTCTTGTAAGTAGTCACTTATAAACTATAGCACTGTCACAAGCAGGTCAAACACAAGGCCGTCTTGTAAGTAGTCACTTATAAACTATAGCACTGTCACAAGCAGGTCAAACACAAGGCTGTCTTGTAAGTAGTCACTTATAAACTACAGCACTGTCACAAGCAGGTCAAACACAAGGCCGTCTTGTAAGTAGTCACTTATAAACTACAGCACTGTCACAAGCAGGTCAAACACAAGGCCGTCTTGTAAGTAGTCACTTATAAACTATAGCACTGTCACAAGCAGGTCAAACACAAGGCCGTCTTGTAAGTAGTCACTTATAAACTATAGCACTGTCACAAGCAGGTCAAACACAAGGCCGTCTTGTAAGTAGTCACTTATAAACTACAGCACTGTCACAAGCAGGTCAAACACAACGCCGTCTTGTAAGTAGTCACTTATAAACTACAGCACTGTCACAAGCAGGTCAAACACAAGGCCGTCTTGTAAGTAGTCACTTATAAACTATAGCACTGTCACAAGCAGGTCAAACACAAGGCCGTCTTGTAAGTAGTCACTTATAAACTATAGCACTGTCACAAGCAGGTCAAACACAAGGCCGTCTTGTAAGTAGTCACTTATAAACTACAGCACTGTCACAAGCAGGTCAAACACAAGGTCGTCTTGTAAGTAGTCACTTATAAACTACAGCACTGTCACAAGCAGGTCAAACACAAGGCCGTCTTGTAAGTACCCGGTAGTCACTTATAAACTATAGCACTGCCACAAACAGTTCAAACACAAGGCCGTCTTGTAAGTAGTCACTTATAAACTATAGCACTGCCACAAACAGGTCAAACACAAGGCCTCTTGTAAGTAGTCACTTATAAACTATAGCACTGCCACAAACAGTTGAAACACAAGGCCGTCTTGTAAGTAGTCACTTATAAACTATAGCACTGCCACAAACAGGTCAAACACAAGGCCGTCTTGTAAGTAGTCACTTAAAAACTATAGCACTGCCACAAACAGGTCAAACACAAGGCCGTCTTGTAAGTGTCACTTATAAACTATAGCACTGCCACAAACAGGTCAAACACAAGGCCGTCTTGTAAGTACAGTAGTCTTCCTCTTGAGTGGCCACCTCTTGGTAGAGGTATTCTGGTCATACAAGAATGGTGGCCACTATACAGAGAAACACTTATTCAGCCTCCCACCTTCCACACAGGATGTTTTATAAAATATTTTTATTTATAAGGAGCCATGCCAACCCTGTCGAAACTACACAAAGCCAAAATTGAATAATGTCCACATGTGACAGTGGCCCGCATGAATGACATTATGCATTATGTGAAATTGGTTCACCGTGAAATCATGTTGTTTAAACAGTAGTTTTCAGCCGTCAAGTGGCCATTGCAGAAGGCTATAATGGCTTGAAAAGCTGGTCACATTAGGTGGCTGGCCTCTCTAGAAGGGTTGTTTTAATGATAAAACAGTTAATGCAACAGAAATATAGGTCATGGTTGGTGGTTGGTGAGGTGGGGGCCACTCAAGAGGGGCACTAATGTGTATATGTAGTTATTTATTGTTTCATTGTTTTAGTTGATTACATTGACGATTTAGCCCTGTCGTTTAACATTCCACTGATGTTAAATTTATACTTTTTATTACTTTATATTACCCACGAAAATCTATTCATAAAAGTGTTTCATTGCAACCTCAAAATTGTACTACTTTTATTATAAAAAACAAGTTTGAAAATAATTTCTGAATGTTTCCAGTACACGGGAATCACTGTATCTACAGAGGGTCAACAGTGAGGAAAGAGAGAAGCACTTACGCGAGGCAATAGAGGAAACACGGTAAGACATGCATCAACTTGAGAGCACCATCACTGTGCTTGGAAATATATTATTTACATAATGTTGTATAAGTTATGGTTAAAGTATTATTTAATTAGAATTCAAAAATATATATATTTTTTGCTTTTTTGATAATTAATATTAAGTGTTAGTTATAAATGTGCGGAAAACTGGTTTTTGATTATTTTGAAGACTCAATTTTAAATAATTGGTATTACTAAATTTGCATAATTTGTATTACTAAATTTATATTTTTAAACAACCCAAACATGCATGATTAAGGAAATTAGTATTTTGGCTTTTCTTTGGTTTCTTTAAATACATTGTCATGGTTACCCATTTGATTACAGTCGTCTTGGCAACCTGGTACAACTGCTTGACCAGCTGCTGTTGGGGCATCTCGTGATGATTGCTCGTGACAGTGTCACCAGGTTTGTCTACGAGACGATGAAGACACCACCAGGCTCCAGTCGCGAGGCTCTCTTTGAAGTCAAACTAATCTTCCCTGAGTCAGGTATGACCTGTGACCTGTTTCTGCTCGTGTCACCATGGAAACATGGTGATATATGACCTGTAAACTGCTGCATGTTTACTGTATTTAAAGTTGCATTCTGAGTTAAAATACCATTTCTACCTCTACCATTTTATTCTATTTGCTTGTATATGTCAGTTTGGCATTTGATATGTTATTTGATAAATTATGCTTTGCAAAATTACCGGTAACCAATATTTGGCCAGTGGGATAATAAACGTATGGCATGCGGATATAGTTTTTTGTTTTTGCCTCGTTTTATCTTAAAATTGTATATTATGTGAACAAGTTTAAGTGATGTTAAAAAAGTTATATATAAAAGATATATATGTATATATATATACGGCATGTTGATTTACTGGAAATGTGTATTTAAAAGATGGACGGCCTCAGAAAACAACTTCAGAAGGTTGATCAGCACGTAGAATTACTAAAGAAATCAACAATGAATATTGATTGTAAATTTTTTTTGGGGATATAGTACTGCCATCTCACATTGAGAGTTTGACGGATTCCTACACCTCTAGTTCTGTTGCAGGCATGTTGACGATGTCGCCACCAAAGGAGAAATTTGTCAGTGTGCTCAGCTTCGCCTTTGCAAACATCCCGACCCTGCTGTGTGATTCGGTGCAGCCCCTGAAGGGAAGACTGCCGGGGAGCAAGGTCTTGGAGGAGGAAGACATTGAGGGAAGTCTGTCATCATCTCGCGCCAGCCACATGTCAAGTCGGTGAGAGACGAACCAAGATTTTTGTTTTTTAACGTTTGTTTCTTTTGAAGATGTGGGTTATTGTGACCTGATTTGAACAAATAATTTAGTAAATATGTTGGGTGGTGAAGGAGACTACTGTTAAGACTTGTAATGTCAGTAACATGGCTGCCACCCCATTAACATGATTGCATCACTCTGCCTGCTTTAAATATTTCTAGTTTGTTTATATACATTGTACGTAGATGAATTATAACTGTAATATTGTATAGTTTTGTACAATTTAAATGTTTTATTTAATTTATGCGGTTTTATGTAAAATGTTGCAGAGCATTTTTTAAATGGATTCGTTTGCTATATACAAACAGTTGTGGATCTGTAGGAAATTATTATGATGCGAATTCCTATTATTATTATAAAGACAAAGACAATATATATATATGTATATCAAATAAAACAGATGCAGCTACCTGCAGCTTAGTGACTCTCACAACGCACACGCACAGGCATGTACACGCTCACGCACATACACCCTCCCACACATATATGTACACGCTCACGCACATACACCCTCCCACACATATATGTACATGCTCACGCACATACACCCTCCCACACATATATGTACATGCTCACGCACATACACCCTCCCACACATATATATACATGCTCACACACATACACCCTCCCACACATATATGTACATGCTCACGCACATACACCCTCCCACACATATATATATACATGCTCACGCACATACACCCTCCCACACATATATGTACACGCTCACGCACATATATGTACATGCTCACGCACATACACCCTCCCACACATATATGTAAACGCTCACACACATACACCCTCCCACACATATATGTACACGCTCATGCACATACACCCTCCCACACATATATGTACACGCTCACACACATACACCCTCCCACACATATATGTACACGCTCACGCACATACACCCTCCCACACATATATGTACACGCTCACACACACACCCTCCCACACATATATGTACACGCTCACGCACATACACACTCCCACACATATATGTACACGCTCACGCACATACACCCTCCCACACATATATGTACACGCTCAGGCACATACACCCTCCCACAAATATATGTACACGCTCACGCACATACACCTTCCCACACATATATGTACATGCTCACGCACATACACCCTCCCACACATATATGTACACGCTCACGCACATACACACTCCCACACATATATGTACACGCTCACGCGCATAACCTTCCCACACATATATGTACACGCTCACGCACATACACCCTCCCACACATATATGTACACGCTCACGCACATACACCCTCCCACACATATATGTACACGCTCATGCACATACACCCTCCCACATATATATGTACATGCTCACGCACATACACCCTCCCACACATATATGTGCACGCTCACGCACATACACCCTCCCACACATATATGTACACGCTCATGCACATACATCCTCCCACACATATGTACATGCTCACGCACATACACCCTCCCACACATATGTGCATGCTCATGCACATACACCCTCCCACATATATATGTACATGCTCACGCACATACACCCTCCCACACATATATGTACGCGCTCATGCACATACATCCTCCCACACATATGTACATGCTCACGCACATACACCCTCCCACACATATATGTACGCGCTCATACACATACACCCTCCCACACATATGTACATGCTCACGCACATACACCTTCCCACATATATATGTACATGCTCAGGCACATACACCCTCCCACACATATATGTACATGCTCATGCATATACACCCTCCCACACATATATGTACACGCTCACGCACATACACCCTCCCACACATATATGTACATGCTCATGCACATACACCCTCCCACACATATATGTACATGCTCATGCATATACACCCTCCCACACATATATGTACACGCTCACGCACATACACCCTCCCACACATATATGTACATGCTCATGCACATACACCCTCCCACACATATATATACATGCTCATGCACATACACCGTCCCACACATATATGTACATGCTCACGCACATACACCCTCCCACACATATATGTACATGCTCATGCACATACACCCTCCCACACATATATATACATGCTCATGCACATACACCCTCCCACACATATATGTACACGCTCACACACATACACCCTCCCACACATATATGTACACGCTCACACACATACACCCTCCCACACATATATGTTCATGCACATACACCCTCCCACACATATATGTACACGCTCACGCACATACACCCTCCCACACATATATGTACACGCTCATGCACATATACCCTCCCACACATATATGTACATGCTCACGCACATACACCCTCCCACACATGTATGTACACGCTCACGCACATACACCCACCCACACATATATGTACACGCTCATGCACATACACCGTCCACACATATATGTACACGCTCATGCACCCCCCACACATATGTACACACTCACACACATACACCCCCTACACATACGTGCATGCACATACACCCCCCCCACACATGTATACGCTCATGCACATATACCCCCCCACATATGCAAGCACATACACTCGGCCACTCAGTCACTGACTCACCCACTTGCTCGGTTACTAAGTCATTTGGTTACTCACTCACTCACTCACTCACTCACTCACTCACTCACTCACTCACTCACTCACTCACTCACTCACTCACTCACTCACTCACTCACTCACTCACTCACTCACTCACTCACACATACTAACATACATACACACACACACACACTCACACACACACACACACACTCACACACACACACACACACACACACACACACACACACACACACACACACACACTGTATCATCTAGAGGGCTAACTTATGCACCCCCGGTGGCCATGTTTCAGAGCGAGTAACTTTAGCACGAGGTCCCGCCAGCACGCGTCACACCAAAGTCCATCCTCAGCATCGCCCCCTAGCAGGAGGACTAAGAGGCTGGCGGACACAGTGCCGGAGGAACGGGAGGAGGGAAAGATGAAGGACACCCCCCCTACAACCTCCCGACTGGGGTACATACACACGCCCAAGCCATACTCCACAGGTACAGCTGTAAAATCTCTATATTTATATGCTATCTCATCTCAGAACGTTGATGTCCGATTTCAGACGAAATTACTTTTATTCTGGCCTTGGCACCCCTCAAACAAACTTTTATAAAGATTGAAATGTTGGAGGAGAGTGGCTTACCACAAGAGCTCTCAGGTAAGAAAGGCCATCTAAAAAGCACATCGCAAACAGAATAATATGTAATAATATATAAATGACTCTAAATAACTATTTATTCTATAAGTTAAATTTTTTATATATAATTAAATTTGGAAAACGTTGTTGGAAATTGTGCTTTGTAAAATAAATATCATTATTGCCCTCGTCAATATTAATTGTATGTTCCAGAGCCCCTGGCCTCTGCTACCCCTGACATGGTACAGGAGAGAAGGGGTGCCCATGACCTTGAGGTGCTCGGAGTGGGGTTCATGGGTCAGTACAACCCCATCAACAGCACCAACCTGCGTGAGAAACTCGACATGGAGTAAGTGCAACAACACACTCGGGAGGGGGTGGAGAATATTGGGAATGTTTCTGGTTTTTTCCAAGTAGATTGGTTGGTTCACAATTTGAAAAATTACACCCGCAAAATAAAAAAATTATAAACAAAACATTCAATTTGTAAACAGCTGCTGTTGACAGTTATTGCTTATTGGCACTTAGTACAGTCGCCCCTCATTATAACGCGCCCCGTTATAACGCGGATCCGGTTATAATGCGGTCGGTCTTGGACCCCGAATTTCTGTTGCCATGGGAGGAAATGAGCGCTATGACAAACTTTATTAACGTGGTAATAACTGTCACTTGTCTTGTATGAAGTTATCCTCGTCTTTGTCTGTTAAGTGTGTATTTTGAAAGACTAGTTGGTGGACAATAATTTTAACGTTGCGCCTGGCATAGGTCGTAGTCGTAGAGCCTACAGCTGTGCAATGAATCCTGGTGTGAGGCGTGTTGCTACATTTGCTTGCTGTTGTTAGTTCTGCACTCCCAGTGCTACCAAAGGCATCAATTTCTTTGACTATAGTCAATTAATTTTAGGCACAGTAAATGTGGAGCGAGGCATTGTTTGTTTTGCATTGACATCAAGTTAATCGTTTCCCTTCTGCGAGTCATGGTTTCCGCGGATCTTCGCCTTCCGCCGGTTCCCCTGGCTTCAGTGCCGGGCGGCTTGTAAAGTGCAATTGAAATTCACAAATACGGCTTGCTTAAGAATGGGTCAAGAATGAGATAACAACGTTTTAGTGCAGCTTAGTAGGAAAGATCAGTATGCTAACATTGCGTCACAAATATTAGCCTTTTAAAACAGTTGAACGCAAAGCTACTGGTGTGCTAAAATACAAATTCATCAACCACATTTAAAATGGTAAATTGCAATATTGTTAGGCGCGGTAAATGTGCGTGCTAAATTGATATTTTAATATTGCTTTAAAGATGAAGTTAAGCCAATTCGAGAACGTATTTATTATAGTTTTATATCTTTAGTCAACTCTAGCACAGCGTTTGTCAACTCGTTTGCATATTCAGCTGCTGAGTGCCAGGTTATTATTTTTGATCTTACGTCACTGGTACCATATTATCGTTCAGTTGACCATGGCCTGTTGGTCCGTAGTCTATTTTAAAACTGTTTACCATTTGTGAATTTTATTCAGTTCAACATTAAAAGTGTATGACATTTAAACATAATACAACATTGACGTTGGCTGACATTTTAATAAGCTTCATAAACCGCTTATAGGCCAACACACAGATTGTGCCTGTGGCTTCAATGCCATTCCTGGTGCAGCGGCCATGATGGTCATCATCGTAGTACCCCTGGTGGCAGATATGGGAACCCATTATCACGCCCCGCTTATACCGCGGATTCATTTTGTGGACCCTGACTACCGCATTATAATGAGGCGCGACTGTACTTAGAAATTGACTTGTTCCCTTGCACGCTTCTGACGAAATTGGGACTAAGTACAACTGATTCATCCCACTTTCTGCCAATACTTATCAACCCCCGGTAACATAATGGTTAAAATGTGTTTTAGATATCTTAATCATATATTTTTAGAATGCGACTATCATTGCTATTGTTTATCATTGCAAAATTGGTTAACTAACATTTAATAATGGCTTTATCTTGAATAATATACCTAATATATTCGTGCAAATTCGGGGTGAAATTTGTTGCAATTTAATTTACGTAATATCAAGTAATATGCATGTAAAAACCTAGGAGATGTCCAGCTAATCAAATGGCATGTTAGTTTAACCAATGAAACTGTTTGTTGCAGTGAAGAGTACCAGGAAGCAATCATGGTTCATCATGAACTCATGGAGGCCGCAATAGAAGAGGTGGAGGATTACTGCGAGAATAATTTGTGGTTAAATGAGATCAACGAATACTGCAACAACTGGACAGAGGAGTCAGTCACACAGCTAGAGGGCGCCGCTGCATTCACAATTGAGGTTCGCTAAGGAATCATCTTATTTAAATGAAAACATTAAAAATAACCCAGCAATGATGTGAATAAAATATTTTTAAATTCAAGCCACACTCTACTGCCCTCAGTCGAGAGAACCAACGTTCGAATCCTGCTGCCATGTTAAACTTTTGGCAAGTTCGTTCACTCTACGTTGCTCCAGTTTACTCAGCTGTACAAAGGAATACATGGTTATAGACAGTGGTGGATATTTGTATACAAATAGTCTTCGTGCATTAATTGCAGCATGGCTGAATACTTCCCAGAGAAATCGAGATGGTGCTCGATTAAACATGTCTGTCAGGGAGTAAAGTGTAAACTGCTTTGAGCAGTCTCGTGGACTGGATACTGCGTTATATAAGAACTTACCTTTTTAGTATGAGAAAAGACTTGGTTTTTAGCTAAGTAATAACTTGAATTAGGCATCAATAAGAAATGATCCAATATTTATTTATATAACATAAAGTGACATTTCTCTTATTCTTGTAGACGTTTTAATGTGGCATAGTTACTGGCATATGTGACATTCCTTTTGTTCATATCGAAAGTAACGTCATCCAACGATCGTTTGTGTTTGCAGCAAAAGTTGAATGAGTTGCGTCAGTGGGCGGAGCGGGTGCGACTATTTGACCACTCCTACACCACCGAGAACTGCATCTTCTACGTCGACTGCTCCGGCATCCATGACAGCCTCATTCCCACACTTGACGACATCTGTCAGCAGATCTGTAGATACGTCGCTGTCGATGCAGGCGACCGAAGCATCCGTTTCCAGCGTGAAATGAAAGTCATCCTTGAAGTAAGTCACTAATGTTCTGGCACACAGCAGCACAGTGGTTAGGGAATCGTGCTTTTGGTTGAGAAATTTCGGCTGTAGGCAGTGGTAGACATTTGTTTACGAATAATCTTTGTGGATCGATTGGAATGTGGTTGAATGCTTCCCAGAGAAGTTGAGATGGTGTTCGATTGAACAAGTCTGCCAGGGAGTGAAGTGTAAAGCGTTCTGGACATCAAGCTATAAGAGAAAAACTGATCAACTAATTGGAGCATTACAGTATTATTAATTCAGTTTAATAAAGAACTTGGAACTGGCAAATGCCTAATATTTCATTATTTTAACAAGTACTTACATTTTTCTAATTTATGCCATTATTAGTGAATAACCCGCTATATAAGAGCTACGTATTATTATTATTGTTGCTTTCAGAACATGAAGGACAAGCAGACCAGCATGGGAGGGTTTGCTGCGTACGCACGCAACATGAACAGCTACAAGTCCAACATCCACAACTATCACCGCACTGTAGACTACATCAAGTCCCTCTTTGAGGTCTGTCTCACTGCACATGGCTGAGTACACCACCAAATACAACATTCCACATTAAATACACAACATTCCACACTGCTGAATACACAGTATTCCACAGTAAATACACAATATTCCAATGCTAAATACACACTATTCCAGTCTGCTGAATACACATTGTTTAATACAATACTCCACACAAAATAAACAATATTCCAGTCTGCTGAATACACAACATTCAGCACTTCTGACTACGCATCATTGCACATTGCTGAATATACAGTAGTCCACACTGCTGAATACACAACATTCCATGCTACTGAAATATCAAGTATTCCACACCTTCAAATACACAATATTCCATAATGCTAAATACACAACATTCAACACTTCTGAATACACAGCACTGCACATTGCTGATTGCACACTATTCTACACTGGTAAATACACAACATTCCACACTGCCAAATACACAATATTCGCGATGCATGTGCATGAGAAAACTGACCTACAACCATAGTTCAACTATATTATTAGTCACCAGACACTGCACATATGAATGTTGTCTACTGGCATTAGAAGGATGGCATCTGTTCCATTGCATCATTATTAGCAGGAAGTTCACCGAGTCCAATTTACAAAGGCCATCTTTGTGTGTATGTGTATGTATTGGTGCCATCTGTAGGATGTTAAAGATAATACTGGATTAAGACTGAACTCACTAAATAATCATTAGTAGGAAGTTCACTGAATCCGTGTGTGTGCTAGTAAAGATAACAGTGAGTTAGCCATGACCGTGTGTGTGCTAGTAAAGATAACGGTGAGTTAGCCGTGACCGTGTGTGTGCTAGTAAAGATAACAGTGAGTTAGCCGTGACCGTGTGTGTGCTAGTAAAGATAACGGTGAGTTAGCCATGACCGTGTGTGTGCTAGTAAAGATAACGGTGAGTTAGCCATGACCGTGTGTGTGCTAGTAAAGATAACAGTGAGTTAGCCATGACCGTGTGTGTGCTAGTAAAGATAACGGTGAGTTAGCCGTGACCGTGTGTGTGCTAGTAAAGATAACAGTGAGTTAGCCGTGACCGTGTGTGTGCTAGTAAAGATAACGGTGAGTTAGCCGTGACCGTGTGTGTGCTAGTAAAGATGACAGCGAGTTAGCCGTGACCGTGTGTGTGCTAGTAAAGATAACAGCGAGTTAGCCGTGACCGTGTGTGTGCTAGTAAAGATAACAGTGAGTTAGCCATGACCGTGTGTGTGCTAGTAAAGATAACGGTGAGTTAGCCGTGACCGTGTGTGTGCTAGTAAAGATAACAGTGAGTTAGCCGTGACCGTGTGTGTGCTAGTAAAGATAACAGTGAGTTAGCCATGACCGTGTGTGTGCTAGTAAAGATAACGGTGAGTTAGCCGTGACCGTGTGTGTGCTAGTAAAGATAACGGTGAGTTGGCCGTGACCGTGTGTGTGCTAGTAAAGATAGCAGTGAGTTAGCCGTGACCGTGTGTGTGCTAGTAAAGATAACAGTGAGTTGGCCGTGACCGTGTGTGTGCTAGTAAAGATAACAGTGAGTTAGCCGTGACCGTGTGTGTGCTAGTAAAGATAACAGTGAGTTAGCCGTGACAGTGTGGGTGCTAGTAAAGATAACAGTGAGTTAGCCATGACCATGCACCTGTGCTGCCCCCAGGTGGTGCGTATGAGCTACCGTCAGCTGACCCCTGAAGAGGAGGCTCTGGAGGCATCTGTCCTCAGCAGCTGGGACATGTTCCTCTTCCAGCTTCAGGACGCCATGGAGTTTGTGAACACGCAGAAACCTCTCATCACTCGCAACCTCGACAACAAACAACAGGTCTGTCGGAAGTTGGTGGGCTGTGATGTGATGTATTCTGTCGGATGATCTGTGGGTGGTCTGTTGGATGTTGGTGGGATGTGTTCTGTGGAGTGTTCTGTGATGTGTTCTGTGATTTCTATGATGTGTCTTGTGGGGTGTTTTGTTATGTGTTTGTTGGTTTTTTCACCATGTTTGATGTGTTTTGCAGGTGTTATGTGTTGTGTTTTGTAGGTATTCTGTGGGTGTTCTCTGATATGTTCTGTCGTGTATTTGTGGGGTATTGCTTGTGTTCTGTGATGTGTTTATGTGCTCTGTGATGTGTTTGTTGTGTTTTGTGATGTGTTTATGTGCTCTGTGATGAGTTCATGTGCTCTGTGATGAGTTCGTGAGGTGTTCTTGTACAGTGCAGCCCGTTTCTCCACATGTACGTGTTACTTTTCTTATTTAAATTGTGCAGTGCATATGTTGTTCAGTTTACTTCAGATGTCGGTTTTATTCATTCATGTGTACAAAACGTGTGTTTTTCACATTACTTCACGTATAGTTGAGTTGAAATCATCAAACAAACTGTTATCTTATTTAATTCTTGCCCAAGAAATAATTCAAGTGATTTTCAAATCTGGAATTTTTGAATGACTGCACAGTATGTTTATGCCTGTATTTCTGTTTTGGAGTTGTTAACTTTTCCTGCTCTCAAAAACCATATCGCCAAAAATTCACTGAGTTGAAGGTTTAAGGTCAGCCCAGCAAATTTTTCTGGTAAGTTACAATGTTGTAACGACCAAAATAAAAACCACTATCACAATTTTTATTCAACCAACTGCAGATGTGATTTCAACAATTCATACGTTACATATTTGGACATCAAAGAACTGGATTAGTGATAGGTTAATCGAGTTGAGGAAGCAACTTTAATAGTGTCTTGTGTGTTATTTTTGTACAATGAGTAAATGATGTGTCACTGCCACAGGTATTGTCAATACATGTACATCATTTGATGACATCATTGGAACATCAGTTAGTGACATCATGAGCATGTTAGTTTCTGACATACTAGTGTCACTATGGTGTCACTTTTTATACTTGTGTCGTACTGGTGTCTACAGCATTGTAATATTTAAATGGCCGACTTAGTTTTAGGGGATTAGCTCGATTTAATGCTTTCTCAATTTGTGCTCAGATCGTAATATCTCGTGCAAATGTAAGTCAAACATCCAGACCATTTTCGAACACTAATTTTTATTGAAAGAATTCAACTTATAACAGACATAACCAAAAAGGATCCCACTTATAGAAACATGTAAATTTGCAATCCAGTACATGAGCTTGTTACATGTGGCACCATTATGCACAACCCGAACCAAGGGTGTGTTATCCTGGTACATTTAAGGCCAAAAGCCACGAGTCCCGTCCTCCCCTATTTATCCCTTTTCCACTTGGGTGGGAAACCTTCATCACATGACTCATTTGAATTCCCTGCCACGCCCTCTTTTGGGAATTCGTCAGTTAATTCATCAATGCTGCCCTCTTGTGGGAATCCACTCAACCACATCACAGCCCTACCGTAACTGACATTGACGCGTCATGTTGACATGTCTTTTATGTCACGTCCACCAAATGACAGTTGATTCTGTTTAATATATGCCACCACTTAATGTGTCACTTTTTCCTTTTTATGTAATATCCTCTTTGTGTTCATTCCATGATAACACTTTTCCAATGATATATAAAATCTGCAAGCCTTAATAACAGAAGTAGCTGCATTGCTTTCTAGCATAGAAAAATAATACTTCTTTATGTGTACTGTAAGTTGTTTATTTTCTATTAATCTATTAGTTACATTTTCTGCAATGTTACCAGATTTCTGTAGCTGTACCTATTTCAATTCAGATCATCTTTTAATCCAGATCTAGTAAGCAAGAAGCATTTCTCACATCACTCATATTGCGAGTCTATTTCCTAGTCAAGACTTTTCTGCTGCTTTCCGTGTGCCGCTTCGTAGATCGTCTATTGTTAATATTTCCGTTACCAGGGCGAAATGCCGAAAACGGCAGTCTCTTCCAACCAGGTGGCGCCACCATTGAGCGTGCTTCCCGAGGCATCTGTCTCGGTAATGGATGCCTCTCAGGACGTCAACAAGTACCTGGTAACAATCTTCGCTCTCCATCCACTGCTGCCTCCTAGTGGTAGTTTAGTGCACTGCTGTAGTTGTGTTTTGTGCTGTGATGATTGTTTGTGTTTTGCGTGCTGTGTGTGCAAATGCACGTGCACGCTTGTGTGTGCACGTATGTCGTGCAGTAATTTGTATATATATATACAGCCTCTGTAGATGCAGACTTGGCATATGTATTTTTTTAATGACAATTTTAAATACATAAAAAAATATTGCACATCTGTTTGCACACACTGATAGAGACCATTGGATGCAACCTTGACTCGGCTCATGAATGAGTCATTGAATATACCATCGAATCACCATTAGTAGACTCTTAAATGAGATTCTAGACCATTGAATGAGATCCTGAAAAAAGACCACTGAATGAGAGACCCTTGATTGAGACTTTGAATAGACCCATAAAATGAGACCACCATTAGACCTTTAATAGGACCATCAATAAACCTGTAATTGTGATCCAAAAAGACCTTTGAATGAGACGCTGAATAGACCCATGAATGATACCCTAAGTAGACCTTTGAATGAGACCTTGAGTAGATCCATAAATGAGACCCTGGGTAGACCCATAAATGAGATCCTGAGTAAACTCATGAATGAGACCCTGAGTAGACCCATGAATGATACCCTAAGTAGACCTTTGAATGAGACCTTGAGTAGATCCATAAATGAGACCCTAGGTAGACCCATAAATGAGATCCTGAGTAAACTCATGAATGAGACCCTGAGTAGACCCATGAATTAGACCCCAAGTAGACCCATGAATGAGACCCTGAGTAGACTAATGTAAGTTAGGCTTATACATTACGAATTTTAGAAGCCTTACATTTTTACATAATATTTTACGTATCTTATATAATATGTTTACCATGTAACTCGAACAATTGTAAATTTATATTTTAGCAATGTTGTATTTTTATTTGTCTCTGAGCAGAATTACATTCCGGATATACAGGAGGTTTATAAATAAAATTATTATTAGACCCATGAATGAGACCTTGAATAAACCTTGAATGAGACGCTGAGTAGACCCATGGATGAGACCCTGATTAGACCTATGAATGAGACCCCAGGTAGACCCTTGAATGAGACGTTAAGTAGAGCCTTGCATGAGACCCTGAGTAGACCCTTGAATGAGATCCTGAGTAAACTCATGAATAAGATGCTGAGTAGATCTTCGTATGAGACCCTGAGTAAACCCATGAATTAGACCCTTGAATGAGATCCTGAGTAGACTCATGAATGAGACCCTGAGTAGACCCATGAATGAGACACTGCGTAGACCCATGAATGAGACCCTAAGTAGCCCCTTGAATGAGATCCTGAATAGACTCACGAATGAGACACTGAGTAGACCATTGAATGAGACCCTGAGTAAACCCATGAATGAAACCCTAAGTAGACCCTTGAATGAGACCCTGAGTAGACTCATGAATGATACCCTAAGTAGACCTTTGAATGAGACCTTGATTAGATCCATGAATGAGACCCTGTGTAGACCCATAAATGAGACCCTGAGTAAACCCATGAATGAGACCCTGAGTAGACCCATGAATTAGACCCTGAGTAGACCCATGATTGAGACCCTGAGTAGACTGTAATGTAAGTTAGGCTTATACATTACAAATTTTAGAAGCCTTACATTTTTACATAATATTTTACGTATCTTATATAATATGTTTACCATGTAACTCGAACAATTGTATATTTATATTTTAGCAATGTTATATTTTTATTTGCCTCTGAGCAGAATTACATTCCGGATATGCAGGAGGTTTATAAATAAAATTATTATTAGACCCATGAATGAGACCTTGAATAGACCCTTGAATGAGATGCTGAGTAGACCCATGGATGAGACCCTGATTAGACCTATGAATGAGATCCCAAGTAGACCCTTGAATGATACCTTAAGTAGAGCCTTGCATGAGACCCTGAGTAGACCCTTGAATGAGATCCTGAGTAAACTCATGAATAAGATGCTGAGTAGATCTTCGTATGAGACCCTGAGTAAACCCATGAATTAGACCCTTTGATGAGATCCTGAGTAGACTCATGAATGAGACCCTGAGTAGACCCATGAATGAGACACTGCGTAGACCCATGAATGAGACCCTAAGTAGCCCCTTGAATGAGATCCTGAATAGACTCACGAATGAGACACTGAGTAGACCATTGAATGAGACCCTGAGTAAACCCATGAATGAAACCCTAAGTAGACCCTTGAATGAGACCCTGAGTAGACTCATGAATGATACCCTAAGTAGACCTTTGAATGAGACCTTGATTAGATCCATGAATGAGACCCTGTGTAGACCCATAAATGAGACCCTGAGTAAACCCATGAATGAGACCCTGAGTAGACCCATGAATTAGACCCTGAGTAGACCCATGATTGAGACCCTGAGTAGACTGTAATGTAAGTTAGGCTTATACATTACAAATTTTAGAAGCCTTACATTTTTACATAATATTTTACGTATCTTATATAATATGTTTACCATGTAACTCGAACAATTGTATATTTATATTTTAGCAATGTTATATTTTTATTTGCCTCTGAGCAGAATTACATTCCGGATATGCAGGAGGTTTATAAATAAAATTATTATTAGACCCATGAATGAGACCTTGAATAGACCCTTGAATGAGATGCTGAGTAGACCCATGGATGAGACCCTGATTAGACCTATGAATGAGATCCCAAGTAGACCCTTGAATGATACCTTAAGTAGAGCCTTGCATGAGACCCTGAGTAGACCCTTGAATGAGATCCTGAGTAAACTCATGAATAAGATGCTGAGTAGATCTTCGTATGAGACCCTGAGTAAACCCATGAATTAGACCCTTTGATGAGATCCTGAGTAGACTCATGAATGAGACCCTGAGTAGACCCATGAATGAGACACTGCGTAGACCAATGAATGAGACCCTAAGTAGCTCCTTGAATGAGATCCTGAATAGACTCACGAATGAGACACTGAGTAGACCCTTGAATGAGACCCTGAGTAGACCCATGAATGAGACCCTAAGTAGACCCTTGAATGAGACCCTGAGTAGACCATTGAATGAGACCCTGAGTAGACCCATGAATGATACCCTAAGTAGACCCTTGAATGAGACCCTGAGTAGACCATTGAATGAGACCCTGAGTAAATCCCCTGAGTATACCCATGAATGGCAGTGAGAATAAAGTTCATAATGACACTGGGTAGAACTCTATATTGGACCCAGAATAGACCCTCTAATGTGATCCAGGATAGACCCTCTTATAGGAACCCTGAATAGAACCTTCAATGGAATGAGATTTTGAATTATGTCTGGAAAAAAACCTGAATGTGATCCTGCATAGATGTGGGAAACTTACAAATAGATCCCTGAATAGATCCCTGAATGAAATTCCAGATCTAAGTACAAATTACGCCCAGAATAGACATGTTAATTGGAACCTGAACAAAATTATGAATAGGAGCGAAGATTTTGTTTGGCAACAGCCATGAAGACTGTCTGTATTAGGACACTACATTTTGAACACCCTGAAAATGTATTATTTTATTGATTATTTTCAGTACTGTATGTTTTTGGACACCTACAATTGTTACGTGTACAAATATCTACAGTGCATAATAACTATGTTTTCGGACAACAACAATACATTTTTAGATTGTGTTTTTGGACAGCTGAAAATTTAATTAAGTTTACATGTTCAAATACCTAGTCATTATCATTAACACCTATGTGTATACAGGTTCATATACAATAAACTCACCCTCTTGTCTTGTTTCCCTGTGCTCTCTGTACAATGTGGTCAGTCTCCAACCTTGTGACCCAGTGCTCCCTGTACAATGTGGTCAGTCTCCAGCCTTGTTACCCTGTGCTCCCTGTACAATGGGGTCAGTCTCCAGCCTTGTTACCCTGTGCTCCCTGTACAATGGGGTCAGTCTCCAGCCTTGTTTCCCTGTGCTCCCTGTACAATGGGGTCAGTCTCCAGCCTTGTTTCCCTGTGCTCCCTGTAGGAGCTGGAGGAGGAAGCCCGGGACATCCACACCATGGCGACATCAGGGAAATTCCTCGACCCGACCCAGGACGCGACTGAGATTCTCACCGAACTCAAGGAGGTATGCTCCGCATAACAACAACCTCGAGCCATGTGGTCTCCGTTCATTCTCACTTGCGAGGCCGACACAGAAGTGCGCGGCTTGAAGACCTGCGGCTGAGTGTATGAATGCATCTAAAGCTGACGAGTACATTATTACAGTGCACATAGTCTTTCACCTGAGTGTATGGATGCATCTAAAGCTGACGAATACATTGCTACAGTGCACATAGTCCTTCATCTGAGTGTATGAATGCATCTAAAGCTGACGAGTACATTGCTACAGTGCACATAGTCCTTCACCAGAGTGTATGAATGCATCTAAAGCTGATGAGTACATTGCTACAGTACACATAATCCTTCACCTGAGTGTATGAATGCATCTAAAGCTGATGAGTACATTGCTACAGTGCACATAGTCCTTCACCTGAGTGTATGAATGCATCTAAAGCTGATGAGTGCATTGCTACAGTGCACATAGTCCTTCACCTGAGTGTATAAATGCATCTAAAGCTGATGAGTACATTGCTACAGTGCACATAGTCCTTCACCTGAGTGTATGAATGCATCTAAAGCTGATGAGTACATTGCTACATTGCACATAGACCTTCACCAGAGTGTATGAATGCATCTAAAGCTGATGAGTACATTGCTACAGTGCACATAGTCCTACACCTGAGTGTATGGATGCATCTAAAGCTGATGAGTACATTGCTACATTGCACATAGATCTTCACCAGAGTGTATGAATGTATCTAAAGTTGATGAGTACATTGCTACAGTGCACATAGTCCTACACCTGAGTGTATGGATGCATCTAATGCTGATAAGTACATTGCTACAATGCACATAGTCCTTCACCTGAGTGTATGAATGCATCTAAAGCTGATGAGTACATTGCTACATTGCACATAGACCTTCACCAGAGTGTATGAATGCATCTAAAGCTGATGAGTGCATTGCTACAGTGCACATAGTCCTTCACCTGAGTGTATAAATGCATCTAAAGCTGATGAGTACATTGCTACAGTGCACATAGTCCTTCACCTGAGTGTATGAATGCATCTAAAGCTGATGAGTACATTGCTACATTGCACATAGACCTTCACCAGAGTGTATGAATGCATCTAAAGCTGATGAGTACATTGCTACAGTGCACATAGTCCTTCACCTGAGTGTATGAATGCATCTAAAGCTGATGAGTGTATTGCTACAGTGCACATAGTCCTTCACCTGAGTGTATGAATGCATCTAAAGCTGATGAGTACATTGCTACATTGCACATAGACCTTCACCAGAGTGTATGAATGCATCTAAAGCTGATGAGTACATTGCTACAGTGCACATAGTCCTTCACCTGAGTGTATGAATGCATCTAAAGCTGATGAGTGTATTGCTACAGTGCACATAGTCCTTCACCTGAGTGTATGAATGCATCTAAAGCTGATGAGTACATTGCTACAGTGCACATAGTCCTTCACCTGAGTGTATGAATGCATCTAAAGCTGATGTGTACATTGCTACAGTGCACATAGTCCTTCACCTGAGTGTATGGATGCATCTAAAGCTGATGTGTACATTGCTACAGTGCACATAGTCCTTCACCTGAGTGTATGGATGCATCTAAAGCTGATGAGTGCATTGCTACAGTGCACATAGTCCTTCACCTGAGTGTATGAATGCATCTAAAGCTGATGAGTACATTGCTACAATGCACATAGTCCTTCACCTGAGTGTATGAATGCATCTAAAGCTGATGAGTACATTGGTACAGTGCACATAGTCCTTCACCTGAGTGTATGGATGCATCTAAAGCTGATGTGTACATTGCTACAGTGCACATAGTCCTTCACCTGAGTGTATGGATGCATCTAAAGCTGATGAGTGCATTGCTACAGTGCACATAGTCCTTCACCTGAGTGTATGAATGCATCTAAAGCTGATGAGTACATTGCTACAGTGCACATAGTCCTTCACATTTCACCTCTGTCTTACCCACAGCCAATCTTATCCACCCATATAATAGCTTAGTATTTTGCTACACAATAGACGTCTGGTGTGTAGCTTTGTATTGAAACATTTAGAGTTATCGCAGTTTAAAAGCATATCTTGCTGAATGTGTATGAGTCCTGTGATGAAATGGAGTGCATTTCATTAAAAGGTCACAGGGTCTAAACGATTAGATGAATGAAGGAAATTATCTGCTCTACTACTCAGCAGTGCCAGTAGTTTGATCACATCCGTTGCAGTTACGTGAACGATTCCGTGAATTGACAAGTCAGATGCAACAAGCGAGCAAGTGGAAGGAAGCCATCACGGGCGAACCGTACGACCTTGACTTCCTCAAGGACATGATGACCCAGATGGATCTGCGACAGGAACTGTGGAAGTACATCGAGGTGTCGATTCACTCGATTCGTGAGTGGAAGACGATTCTCTTCAGGAAGGTAGGTGGCGTTAGTAGTTTTAGTGTTGGTGGAAACTTGAGTAAAGGTGATAAATTTACTCATTGATTTTCTGAAATAAAACCGCATTATTATTATTATTAAACTATTTGAAAACAAATTCCCCCCTATTTATTTAGCTCTAGGCAAATCTGGTTAATTAATGTTCAGGTTTACTGATGTTCACATTTGTGAACAGTTCAAGCAATGTGCGCAGTGGGTTAATAAACTTGTACTTTTGCTAAAAGAAACAAAAGTATTGACTCTTGTTAGATTAAGGAAGTGTAAATAGTCATTTTCGCTATTTCTTTACTGTATATTGTTCATTGTTCAAAAGCAGCATTCAAAGTGACAATTGACTTTAGTGTGTAGATATATTAATTAATGAATAGATCAAATTATTTACTGATTGCAGATAACAGACTTAGTGCAAACTGGTTTGAATAATGCAATTTGGAATTATTATCTTGAAAAAGTGTTTCTGACGTGTGTTTTCGATTGAATGATTTGTGACGTAAATATATAACTTTGATGTCGTCCATCTCAAAACTTGATTTTGGGGTGGATTAATTCAACCACCCATAAATGCAACAATTTGACCTACACAGATGCCACTGGCGTCGTTGTAAAACTGAAAGGTTCCCCTTTAACATGACGCTCAATTCAGTTAAGGTCTGAACCGTCACGGCGTGTCACTAATGTTGTTATATGTTGTACTCCAGCTGCAGACAAAGAAGATCATGGACAAGCTGACAGAGTGGCAGGCCGCGGCTGGACAGATGAAGGCCTACTTCCCTAATGGCGATAAGCTCCTTGCTTTCTGGTACCGTGAACTACAGGACTTCAAGAACGAGTTGCCACTGCTGCATAAACTGGCCCATGATGCTCTCAAGGTATACACACTACTGTCATGTAAACATAGTGTTGACCCTTTGAGCCAGCTGGACCAGCTAGACCAGTGGTTAGCGCATCGGCTACTCATTCGAGAGATCCCGGGTTCGAATACTCTTGCCGCCATTTTGTTCCTTGGGAAAGTTTGTTCACTCCATGTTGCTCCAGTTCACTTGGCTGTATAAACGAGTACCTGGCTATAGACAGTGGTGGATATTTCTGTATGAATATTCATTGCACAATAAATGCAATGTGTCTGAATGCTTCCCAGAGAAGTCCAGATGGTGGTCGATGGAACAGGTCTGCCAGAGAGTGTGAAGTGTTAAATGCTTTGAGCAGTCCCAAGGACAGGATTCTATGCTATATAACAACTTTTATATTACTCTTGATATTTTCCATTTCTGCCACTGAGACTACGATATACCTACCTGCAACAGCTCAACTAGAAGCACTCTATATTCCTGAATATGTTATTGTTAGTTTAGATTCCTATCACACAACGTGTTGTGAAAACTTACATTAACATGGGCAAGCATGCTTTCTATGTAGCTGCAGTGTCAAAAATCCAAAACCAATGCCTCATCACCTTAAAATTACCCGAAACTGTAGCTACATACTGGGAAAAACTGAACATGTAAATTTCCACCCTCTATCTTCAGTGGCCATTCTCTCCAATGATGACATTTGCACTCCCCTTTTCATGATATGATACTTTTAACAACTCGTCTTTAATGCGTCTGGTTTCTTAGTATAAAAGCACTGTAGAAGTTTATTAGTATTTTTTTGTAACTTCTCTGTGAGTGACTATATGCTATCTCTGCCACAGCCACGTCACTGGAAGGCAATCTTCCTGAGTATGGGTGAGACGTACAATCGCAACCATCAGTTCACAGTGAAGGAACTTCTCTCGTACAACCTGAGGGCACACGCCCAGAACATCAACACGATCTACGCGGCGGCACTCGCCGAGTTTGCCATCGAGCGCAAACTCGCCAAAGTACGCAAACAGTGGAACTCACAGAAGTTTAAACTTGGTCAGCACATTCCTGACAGCCTGCTTAAGATGGGTGAGTTGGTTTTAGAAAGATACACACATTCCGGAGAGCCTGCTTAAGGTGGTGAGTTGGTTTAAGTTGACAGCCTGTCAAAGATGGGTGAGTTGGTTTAAGTTGACAGCCTGCGATGGGTGAGTTGGTTTAAGTTGACAGCCTGCTTAAGATGGGTAAGTTGGTTTAAGTTGACAGCCTACTTAAGATGGATGAGTTGGTTTAAGTTGACAGCGTGCTTAAGATGGGTGAGTTGGTTTAAGTTGACAGCATGCTTAAGATGGGTAAGTTGGTTTAAGTTGACAGTCTACTTAAGATGGATGAGTTGGTTTAAGTTGACAGCCTACTTAAGATGGGCGAGTTGGTTTAAGTTGACAGCCTACTTAAGATGGATGAGTTGGTTTAAGTTGACAGCCTGCTTAAGATGGGTGAGTTGGTTTAAGTTGACAGCCTACTTAAGGTGGATGGGTTGGTTTAAGTTGACAGCCTACTTAAGATGGATGAGTTGGTTTAGGTAATGCAAAAACATTCCTGACAGCCTGTTTAAGATGGGTGAGTTGTTACGTAAGAACATTCCTGACAGCTTGCTTAAGATGGGTGAGTTGGTTTAAGTTGACAGCCTGCTTAAGATGGGTGAGTTGGTTTAGGTAAAACAAAAACATTCCAGACAGCCTGCTTAAGATGGGTGAGTTGGTTTAAAAAAGATACAAACATTCCTGACATCCTGTGATGTTCAAACAACTGTAACTCAAATTTCTGTGTAAATCCAGTAACAAACTTGTAAATAAGATTATTATCTTTACCGTGATATAAAAAATATTAAATTCCATGATTGCAATTTCATGTACAGAGTGAAACAACAGGCTGCACCACCACTCGCTGTGCTAAACGATAGGGCGCACTCAGCGGCATTGTCTGTGATGACGTCACCAACATCTGATTGGCTGCTTGCTTTGTGACACGCAAATGACCACATTTGAGTAGGCTTAGTGACATGAGTTCGCACTGAACAGGCTTCATATTTGGCACATTGCTTGACAAGAGTATTAAGTTTACGTATACAAAGTTTCAAAGAAATAAAAAATAATTTAACTTAGTCTTTAAGTGTGTAATTATGTACCAGCATTTTTGCATAATAGCTAATAGGGTGGATTAAGATAAACTATTTTAACAAGGTTAATTCTCTGGTTAAAACTATGCTGTGTTAGTGCAATTCTTCCCAGTACCATTTAATGTTTAATTATGATCATAATTGTTAAAAATAATTTCATGCACTGTTATACAGTGGATTGACCTGCTCATATGACTCGTGTAGACATCCTTTTTGCTGCTTGACAGATGACTCCAGTACTGATAAGGCAGGACGCAATCAAAAAAGCGTTCCGTCTAAGAAACAAACAAGGATTGAGAAGTTCCGCCAACAGAAGGCGCCACTGAGCAAATTACAAGGACTTGACCTTCGAGACAGTGACCTCTACATACTGGTTGATGTCAACAAACTCCAGTATCAAATTGAGGTATTATAGTTTGGTTTAATTGTGATACACTCTTCTAAGCAATATGTACATGTGCTCCTGTTTATAGTACATGGGGAACGGGGTAACCAGGTGACATTGTTGTGTGTACCTGTTTCAGGACAGCCTAGTAACCTTATAAATGTTCCCCAGTTTTAGTACAGCAAGTGACTGGACGTGGATGACCTTACAAATGTGTTCCTGTTACAGGACAACCAAATGACCTTGCACACGTGTCCGTTTCAAGACAGCTGAATGTCCTTGCAAATATGTCCCTGTTTCTAGACAGCTAGATGACCTTGCAAATATATTCATGTTTTAAGACAGCATATGTTACGTACAGGACAACCAGGTGACTTTGCACATGTGTTTCTGATACAGGAAGTGATTTTGCAAGTGTGTCCCTGTTTCAGGACAGCTGGATAATCTTTCAAATGTGTCCCTGTTACAGGACAACCAAGTGACTTTACACATTCAGGACCACTAGATATCCTTGCAAATATGTCCGTGTTTCATGACAGCTGGATAACCTTCCAAATGTGTCCCTGTTATAGGACAGCTAGGTGACTTTGCAAATATGTCCGTGTTTCATGACAACTGGATGACCTTCCAAATGTGTCCCTGTTATAGGACAGCTAGGTGACTGCAAATATGTCCGTGTTTCATGACAGCTGGATGACCTTCCAAATGTGTCCCTGTTGTAGGACAGTTAGGTGACCTTGCACATGTATCCCTGTTTCAGGACAGTCAGGTGACCCTCCAGATGATGCTGACCTCCCAGTACCTGGCCGACCACCGCCAGGAGGCTGAAAGCTGGACACACTCGCTGACCGAACTGAAGGAAGTGACCGAACTACTCCACACCTGTCAGATCAATGTGAGTCGCAATCCGTGTTAAAATGTCTGTCCAAATGAAATACTGATTTGGGATGATATTCAGACTTGTAGTATGTGAATAGTTGATCTGTTGTGTACAGTTGAATTAATAACCCAATCAACACGAGTATACTGGACCTGTACTGGCCCAGTAACTAACAGCGTATTGGCCCAGTAAATAAAAACGGTACTGGTCCAATACTGTCTTGCCCAGAGGCTGTACATTGGGCCAGTAGTAGCATGCTGTACTGGTCCAATACTGTCTTGCCCAGAGGCTGTACATTGGGCCAGTAGTAGCATGCTGTACTGGCCCAATACTGTCTTGCCCAGAGGCTGTACATTGGGCCAGTAGTAGCATGCTGTACTGGCCCAATACTGTCTTGCCCAGAGGCTGTACATTGGGCCAGTAGTAGCATGCTGTACTGGCCCAATACTGTCTTGCCCAGAGGCTGTACATTGGGCCAGTAGTAGCATGCTGTACTGGTCCAATACTGTCTTGCCCAGAGGCTGTACATTGGGCCAGTAGTAGCATGCTGTACTGGCCCAATACTGTCTTGCCCAGAGGCTGTACATTGGGCCAGTAGTAGCATGCTGTACTGGCCCAATACTGTCTTGCCCAGAGGCTGTACATTGGGCCAGTAGTAGCATGCTGTACTGGTCCAATACTGTCTTGCCCAGAGGCTGTACATTGGGCCAGTAGTAGCATGCTGTACTGGCCCAATACTGTCTTGCCCAGAGGCTGTACATTGGGCCAGTAGTAGCATGCTGTACTGGCCCAATACTGTCTTGCCCAGAGGCTGTACATTGGGCCAGTAGTAGCATGCTGTACTGGTCCAATACTGTCTTGCCCAGAGGCTGTACATTGGGCCAGTAGTAGCATGCTGTACTGGCCCAATACTGTCTTGCCCAGAGGCTGTACATTGGGCCAGTAGTAGCATGCTGTACTGGCCCAATACTGTCTTGCCCAGAGGCTGTACATTGGGCCAGTAGTAGCATGCTGTACTGGCCCAATACTGTCTTGCCCAGAGGCTGTACATTGGGCCAGTAGTAGCTGTACTGGCCCAATACTGTCTTGCCCAGAGGCTGTACATTGGGCCAGTAGTAGCATGCTGTACTGGCCCAATACTGTCTTGCCCAGAGGCTGTACATTGGGCCAGTAGTAGCATGCTGTACTGGCCCAATACTGTCTTGCCCAGAGGCTGTACATTGGGCCAGTAGTAGCATGCTGTACTGGCCCAATACTGTCTTGCCCAGAGGCTGTACATTGGGCCAGTAGTAGCTGTACTGGCCCAACGCTGGGTCCACACAGCCAAAATTGCATTCCACAGGTGGCGCTGCTTGCTATATACTGTCTAGTATTGGGTCAGTATTGGGTCAGTATTGGGTCAATATTGGGCCTGTGAGATCAATTTGATTGTGGTGTGTGCATTATACTGGCTCAATACCAGCTGTAATGTTATGAACGGTACTTGCCGGTATATTGCCAGCCAATTCTGCTATGTTTGCTGGGAAAAGAATGTATGCTTTTGTTAAAATCACTGAAAGAATTTACTTCAACCATTAGATCAGGGAGCACGTGGAAGAGTGAATGGCTCTGTCCTGGTTACAAATTGTTATTTTTTAAGAAAAGGCAATTTACCTTTATTTCTCATTTCATCCACTTTCACTTAATTTGTTCAGACAACTACCACTAGGTGGCGACACAGTAGTCTCGTACAGTGCTGTCAATGGAGTGGCTCTCCCCTCTCACGGTTAGGGTGGCTTTTCAGGAGATCTAAGATTATCTCTTGAAGAGTCATAACCACATCGTGGCTGGGGGGCACACAGTGGTGGGGGGGCACACTGTGGTGGGGGGAACACTGGCTGGGGGAACACTGTGGCTCGGGGGCACACCATGACAGGGGGGGCCACTCCAGTGACTGCATTGGGCAGAACAACCGCATTGCCATCTAGTAGCAGTCATCTGAAGAAACATTATGAGAAAAAAGGTAACTTGACCAGGAAATTAGGTCTACAAAAGAATAAAAGAATAATTATTTGATGTACAACTGATTAAGCAATGCTATTACCACCCCTGGCTGGAGAGGGTGATTTCCAATAACAGGACAGACAAGATCAATTTTAAATTATTTTAATCTATAACAAGATTAGAAGACTAAATCGTGCAGTGTGTTTCAGTGGCCTGTTTGACAGTGGTAACAGGTGGGTGGGTGTCACTTGATTGTCAGCGTTGTGACACTTTGTCATTCCCATCACTTGGCGGGAAATGTTTACTCTTGCAAATTGCCACTCTTGCTCTTCTGCCAAGCACAGTTTGTTATCGGATGTGTGCAACTGGATGCATGACGTTGTCAACTTTTAAATGTGTTAAATATTTAAACATATTAGTAAATTGTTCGAAGGTACCATCTCATTAATATTGATACTAAACAAAACAAACATTGTTTAACCTCAACCCCTCCCGTATGTGAAACTTTGAATTACATTGACTTGCAGATACTCTTAAAAATGTCCATATCGGTTGCCATTTACTGTATCAGTGTCAACATGCATATAAAATGTGAACCATAAATATTCAGTATTTTGATGTATCAGGCTAAATAAAACATAGCAATGCCCCTCCCCCGATGAAAGCAATTTTGCTTAGTATTCAACATCACAATTTTGAGATGACCCTTGTGACAATTGAACTCTGAAGATGTCCTCCCTTTGCTTCCCGTGGATCATTGAATCAGGAAGAACAATTGGTTCATGACGTATAGTGAATACAGTTTGGTTTATATAATTTTTAGGTAGAAAATTAAAATACTTTGTGTGGAATCGATTCAAGTAAGAAATTATTATTCTCTGGTTCCTATATTTTGCTGCTGTTCTTAAATTCCAAAATCTATAATCAATGGCAATTTTATGTTGCATGCATGTGTGCTTGTATGTATGTTGTCTATGTGCATTCATGCGTGTGTGGACGTGCGTGCATGTGGGCTTGTATATATGTTGTCTATGTGCATTCATGTGGGCGTGCATGCATGTGGAGAACGAAGGCGTCATATTTGAAGAAGCACTGTTTTGATACTTTCTGAACAGTATTAGAATGTTTACCTATGGTAAAATGTAATTATTTTCTCAAAAAATAGCTATTTTGCTATAACATTTCTCAGATAATGTCACTTCAACTTCTATGCTGTACACTCATATTTATTTATCTATTTTTGTAAAAGCTCAGTACATTATCACAGTGGGAATGTGCATGCATCTGCCTCTATTTAACTGCATGTTGCATTTCACTTTTTGCATGATCTCTTGAGAAACTCTTTCCATTTTCTAATATATGTGTCACATCTGATGTAGTTCAATAATGTGCTCTAATGTAAACAAATATTTTAACCTACATTTATAGTTTCTCTGTACACCTACTGAGGAATTCCAGTAGTCCTTAAACATATAATGTTGTGTGTCGAAAATTATGTTTCTTAACCTTAAGGTAATTTTTCTAATTACCTAATTTATGAATATTGCTATATACTCCAACATTTTTTACTAGTCCGTTTAACAGGCATTTGTGATATATATATATATATCTACTTATGCTGCATTCGAATGTGTTTACTGTGTTTTATTGTATTTACGGTTAGTTTGGTTCATGACTCATAGATAATGTTCGACACCATATAACTCATATTTACGAGTCATGAACTCAAAAATAAGCTCGCAGCCTGAGGTGATGTTGAGTTGCAGTTAGAATTATTTTATGTATTTTACAAGTTCAAAGACATCAACAACAATATCAGATTGTCAGGCAAACTAGACTCTATGATAAGTTGATAGATGATTGTTTTGTACCGTTTTAGCTACATCTGGGACCAAACAAAAACAAGTTGTGCATATGAGGCTGTAATAATAATAATGGTTTATTACAGAAACTAAGATACATTACATTTGATTCGATTACATACGCAGATTGTCACAGTTTCTGTAAGGGTATAAAGCCACTAATGGCTGATTAGCCCTCACAATTAGATGTAATACATATGTAAATTCCATGGTGCAAGATAACAGTTTGTGTGATTGAAGAAAGAAGAAAAACAACAACATAAACCACAGCAGTACTATTTTCACGAATACTTCATTTAAAATTGCAACAAAGAATGCTATTTATACAAGTCATTAATATTATTTACTAACAACAATTTCTTGAGTTGATGTTTAAACATTACAAATGCATAATTACAATCCACTGTCATCGCCGTATAGTTCCATAATTTAACACCTTGGTATCTAATGGTTTTATATAATACATTAATTTTTTTAATCGGCACATGCAGTGACTCAGCATAGCGTGTCCTATGTTTGTGGAGTTCATTATTTATTATGAACATCCTTGTCATAACTGATGGAAACATATTCTTAACAATTTTATACATATACAGCACAACTGGAAGAGGGAGTGGTTCCTTTAGAATGGAAAGAGGCAAACATTATACCGTTATTTAAAAAAGGTTCGAGAAACAAGTCAGAGAACTATAGACCAGTGAGTTTAACATCAGTGATTTGCAAATTATTAGAAAGACTAATTAAAGATCACATGGTGGATTTTCTTGTTAAACATAACTTGATAAACCCATCTCAACATGGGTTTTTAAAAGCGAGGTCATGCTTAACAAATATGTTATGTTTTTTGGAAGACATCACTAGGTGGGTAGATGAGGGATCACCAGTAGATATCATCTATTTAGATTTTCAAAAAGCTTTCGACAAAGTACCACATCAAAGATTACTCCTTAAGCTAAAGGCCCATGGCATAGGAAATGGTATAATAAACTGGATAGAAAAATGGCTGAATGACAGAAGACAACGTGTAGTAGTTGATGGGGAGGCTTCAAACTGGAAATCGGTATTGAGTGGGGTACCACAGGGATCAGTACTAGGACCTATATTATTCTTAATATATATCAACGATTTGGACGATGATATAACAAGCAAGGTGTTAAAATTTGCGGATGATACAAAAGTGTTTAGAAGGATTAAAAGTGATGGAGACAGACAGCATTTACAAGATGATCTTGATAGGTTGATCAAATGGTCTGAAAAGTGGCAAATGCTGTTCAATTTTGGGAAATGTAAATGCCTCCACACAGGTCATGGGAATGAAGAGGTAAAATATAAAATGGGGGGTACTGTTCTAAGTACTACTGTAAAAGTAAAGGACTTAGGGTTAACCATTAGTGCTGATATGAAGGTTTCAGAGCAGTGCGGAATTGCAGCGTCAAAGAGAAATCAAATCCTTGGATTAATTAGGCGAAATATAGCGTATAAGAAAAAAGAATTAATAGTACCGCTGTACAAAACAATAGTGAGGCCTCATTTAGAATATTGTATACAAGCATGGAGGCCATATCGCAAGAAGGACATAGATATGCTAGAAAGAGTACAGAGGAGAGCGACTAAAATGATACCAAATCTGAGGGATCTTAGTTACGAAATACGCCTAAAAGAATGTGGTTTAACAACACTAGAGACCAGGAGATTGAGAGGAGATCACATAGAAGTGTTTAAAATATTGAATGGTTATGAAAATATTGATAGAAACATTTTTTTCTCAGTTAAGAAAGATAGAAGGACCAGAGGACATGAAGCTACATTAGTAAAGGAGCAGTGTAGATTAGATATAAGAAAGTTCTCATTCTCACAAAGGACTGTAAATGAATGGAACAGATTATCTCCTGATTGTGTTGGTGCTAGTAGCGTGAATATGTTTTAAAATAAAATCGACACACACCTTAAAAAGGCGGGATACATGTAGATAAAAAGTATTGGACTCTCGATAAGCCAAAAGGCTTCCTTGTCCACCTGCCATCCAGAGTAATTTTCTGGATGGCAATCTTGTTAAATCTTGTTAAACTGCACATTCGTAGATTTTTCTTATTGGTAAAATGGACAGCTTCTTGAAGAGTTGGTCTATTTTCGCTCTGTATGGAGCTGACATAATTAGCCAAATTGCATACTTTTGCAATTTGAATAGAGAACTAAAATGTGTATTACATGCTCCTTCCACACTTTGATACACAATCAAAGTTAGATATGGATATAAAAATGTATAGTATAATGTTACAAGGGATGATCTACTCACGGTTTTTCTAGCTTTACTTATATTTCCAACAGCTTTGACTCCTTAGATTGATGTACCGTATATGTACACGACGCATATTCACAGTAAATATGTGAGCACACCAATGCAGCATTATTCCTGCTATTATCCAAGATGGCTACCCCTGTTGTGCTGTTTGGCCTGAAGATGGCGCCTGTGTTTCAGTGGCTCTACCTGCTGAAGGTGTTTGAGGTGCCCGCCATGTATACCCGTCTACCTGACCAGAGCAGGATGTTTACAGAGCTACACAGCAAGTTCACGGTGGGGACACGATCGTTAACCCATTAGATCTCAGCAATTTTGTTTTAAATTCCCTGGTTCTTCACTTATTCGATGGTGAGAAGTAGGACAATTTGAGGTCAGTATATTCAAATATCATTTCTCAGGTTTTCAAAACTATCCACAAGATGGCACCACAGAATATACACTACAAATGCACATTCAATTGTATATACCTGCCAACTTTTGTTGTTGAAATCCGGGAGATTCATCAGCGGATCAGCATGATTCCCATGTCCTGCTGTCATGCCTTGCTCTGACATAGGAAGACGGGGGTGCTGTTGGAGATTTTTCATCGGTTCAGCATATCTCCACTCGTCTCCTATGGTGTTGCGCTATCTCGAAGACGGAGGGATGTGCTGTTGGAGATTTTCAATAGAAATCTGGGAAATTTGCCTGTATTCCGTGAGACCGGGAGATACACAAAAATCTGGGAGACTTCCGGATTTCCCGGGAGTGTTGGCAGATATACAAATGCACCCACGTAGATGGCATTTACAATAATCAAAAAGCTGGCATATTGTTTATAGATTTACATAGGTGTTCACAAATTGATAGTATAATGTTTCTGCGACAGGAAATGATGCAGGTGATCGCTGCTGAGCCTGGAGTGATGGCGGTGGTGTCACGGCGCCGCACCGAGAAAGGGTACCGCAGTCTTCAGGGAGACAGGATGCGCAACCTACTCATCACCCTCATCTCATCGGAGGTCAGAGGTCACATATATATATATATATATACACACACACACACTGTACAGAGAGACAGACAGACAGACAGACAGAGACAGAGAGCGAACGTACCACCATCTCTGTCTTAGTCAATTTTGTTACTGTCTATAACTTCATGTCTTAATGGGCTGGCATGTATAAGATCACCTTAGGTTGTTTCAATGACTTGTTGAGTAATCGATGCTCCCTAATGATCGGTTGAGTTTTGAACGTGGGACTATGACAGACGATGTACTGTAATAGAAATAAGGAAACACTTTAAGTCAGTCTTAAAAGCTTCTTGTCCACCAAAATGTGTTCTTGCCTAAGTAATTGATGAGACTTGACTTACTTGACTTAAATGCCTAGGTCAGTCTGACCCCTCGCTGTCCTCCTGGATGTCGCACCCCTCCATTTCATCCTGTCTAGAGCACACTGCTCTGCTGTTAGTTAAAAACAGTCTTACCCCGGGGTAATACTGATTGTCCAATTACAAGAACAACTGAGGGACGTATTGCCAAAGACATGATTTGACCTCATATGTAAATTGTGAAATAAAAAATCATCACAGATCATTTCTGGGCCATAAATTGTAGTACGTTAGTTCGTTGTTTCTTGCAGGAGGCAATCCTCAAAGATCTCGCAGCGTTGATGGACAGTTCAAGGACCGAGTTTCCGAGGTTGTATTTTCTGAGCAACCAGGAGCTCGTTGAACTCCTCTCAATCTCCCGCAACCCTCAGGGGTTTCTCCCATTTGCCCAGCGCTGTTTCCCTGGGATCGTGGCACTCAACTATGCCCTTCCCTTAGAGATGACCCATGGCACAGATAATGGAGGACTTTTGGACTTCCATCTCAACGGTCAGTAGGATAGTCATCGTGTTTGTGATGGTCAAGAAGTGATACTTTATTAATCGTTGCATAATATTATGAAAACTCTGAATGTTGTTTAAGCTATGTCAAATTTCTAGTGGATGTTTAATTTGTAACACTGTGTTCTAGGTGTTTGTGTACGTGTGTGGTGGGTGGGTGGATTTGGGTGTGTGAATATGTGTGTGTGTGTGTGTGTGTGTGTGTGTGTGTGTGTGTGTGTGTGTGTGTGTGTGTGTGTGTGTGTGTGTGTGTGTGTGTGTGTGTGTGTGTGTGTGTGTGTGTGTGTGTGTGTGTGTGTGTGTGTGTGTGTGTGTGTGTGTGCATGTTTGCTGTCGTGTGTTCACGCTTGCAATCGTGCATGCATGTGTGTTTGTATGCAATATATATATGTATTGTTAGTTATCATTGGAAATACTTCATAGTTTTTCAGTACTAGGCTCTCTCATTTATTTCCAAAGATTTTTAAACCCCCCTTTGAGCACATGTTTAACAAATTTTTTTAATCTGACATTTTTATGATTGAATACATTGTACACAAATTGCATCACGGTTTTGTTGGCAAATGAGCCATTCGTTTAGCACCGAGCATATTAATATTGCACAGTGTTAGTTAAGAAAACAGATTGCTGTTGTTTTATGTAAACTGTAACAAGTGCTTGTAACTTTGTATGGCTGCTAACTTGATGTTGTTAATAAATATCACAATAATAACAACTGTAAAGATTTAATTAAACTATTAATGAACATTGATTAAATGCATAGACGAATGAAGGAGCTGAGGTGGGAAAGAGAGTTTCTGGGGAAAGCTGGTTAGGAGTTGCTGGATGCACTCAGAGTAGGGCAGACCAAAACTGAGATTGGAAAACTGTGAGAAGAAAGATTTGAAGAGGTTAGGGGGGAGGGGAGGGGAAGGGAGGGGAAATGAGAGTGGGTCTTAGGGGAGTGGAGATGGCAGTTTAGGGTCAGTGAAGGATGGAGAAGGAACACCAAAGTCCCTGGTCAGTATTAATGCCAGCCTCACTCCGGACTTCAGAGGCAAAGAGGAAAGACCAATGTTAAATATGAATTCAGGTTCTTTCTTTATGTGGAAAATACAGGTTGTGTTGATCACATTAAGATATAAATGTTTCCATTGTACAGTTTGTTTGTAATTATCCTGCTCTCTCGTGATTGATGTTTTTCAAGCATATACTGTAATGTACTAGCTACCAAATCAAATCAAATTTATTGTAACACATTACAGCACATACAATACAAATCAAATTAAGACAAATCATATATATAATAACATAAGGAGCACAACAAGGGAAGAACATTATATAATGTTATACTCCCTGTTGTAAATTTGTACAAAGACTACTGTGTATAAAACACAAAACATGTTGCATGATGAGCCTCTAACAAGTTCTTCACTGTACATGGGCCGGGAAAACATAGAACTGTTTTTTTTATATATTAATACTGTAATGAAGTAGTTACCTTACATTTTATGTCACCCCAGTTTAGTGGATAGGAAAATTTATGAGGCGTGCATTTCTTAGGTGATCTCTGAATCTACTGAGAAAGGTGGTAATGATACAAATGACCATATATGGCAATTCACTAGTTCCAGTCTAACAATTGCCAGTTTTATCATAAGTAATTATTTGACTAAATTTATGGTACCAACTTATATGAATGCTGAAATGTCATATTTAATTAATAAAGCCTGCGTCTTGTAAATCAAACACACCTACTTGATTTCCTGTATATGGTTGAGTCAATGTTATTGAAAAGAAACCATGGCTACCTTTATCAAACATTGTCTATCAGTGCTTCATATACCACAAATATGACTTATTAATGCATGTTACAGGGCACCAGTTAGAGGTGACCTCCATGCAGAGCAACATGGGAGAAGAGCTACCATTGGTTGAGAGACTGGAAGCTCATGCTGATGCAACAAAATGGCTGACAAACCTTGAGCAGCTGATGCGATCGTCATTACAGGCGCTTATTGAGGAATGTGTCATTGCAAGGTTTGATGGGGGTAAGATCATACCTCATGACCTAATTTTATTTAGTGCTTACTTTTCACATTAGCTCATCAGAGTTGTTTAGCTACCAGTTTCTGCAAACGTCAGGTAATACTATCAATTGTCATGTTGGAATAAGTTTTGTACAGGTACACTACTAATAACACCACAGAAATGTTACAAATAATACTACTGACATATCCCCCAATATCAATAACACAATTAAGATGTCCCCCAACCATTAATAACACCATTCATATGTCCCCCAACTACCACTAACCATTGAGACATCCCCCAACTACTACTAACCTTAGATATATCCTCCAACTACTACTAATCTTTGAGATGTCCCCCAACTACCACTAACCTTTGAGATGTCCCAAACTACCACTAACGATTGAGATGTTCCCCGACTATCATTAACCTTTGAGATGTTCCGCAACTACCACTAATCCTTGAGATGTCCTCCAACTGCCACCAACCGTTGAGACATCCCCAACTACCATTAACCTTTGAGACATCCCCCAACTACCCCTAACCTTTGTGATGCCCCCTAACTACCACCATCCTTTGAGATGTCCCCCAACTACCACTAACCTTTGAGATGTCCCCCCAAATACCCCTAACCTTTGAGATGCCCCCTCAACTCAACCGTTGAGACTTCCCTGCAACTATCAATGACACCATTGATACCGCTAACCTTTGAGACATCCCCCATAGCACTAAACTTTGAGACGTCCCCAACTACCTCTAACTTTGAGACGTCCCCCAACTACCACCAACCTTTGAGATGTCCCCCAACCACCAGGTTCCTTTGAGATGTCCCCCAACCATCACTAACTTTTGAGATGTCCGCCAACCACCACTATCCTTTGAGACGTCCCCCAACCACCACTATCCTTTGAGATGTCCGCCAACCACCAATAACCTTTGAGATGGCCCCCAACTACCACTAACTTTTGAGACGTCCCCCACAGATCACCACCAGCCCCTGAAGCTCCTGGAGGAACTCGCCAAGTTTGACGAGGAGCCGAAGAGCAATGAGGCGATGAACCTCACAATGAGGATCAAGGCGAGCTTCTCCCATTGGCTCATGGGATTCCCCTCCCAGTGTGTCCTCATTGCTGAGGCGATCGTCTGGGAGCGAGACACCTTCCTCACCCTCAAGAACCAAGACTGGACGGAACTCGGCATACAGAGGTGTGAAGATGCTCCCTTTTCTATAATTTATATTTTATACTACATATGGTAACTTTTATAGTTCTTACCTGATAAAAATTGCACTTTTTGTAGTTGTTTTCAAGTTACCTATTTATATTTATAAGTAGTTTTAAAAATGATTATTATGATTTTTAAATAATATTTTTCCCTACAAAAATTTGAATGGTTCCTCAAAATTATCTGTTTGCTAATTTAAAAAGTAAATTTAAATTCTGTATGATCCGGGAGGTTATTTCTGTTTTACATTGATATTTTTTATGTTATGGATTATTAGTATTTACAAAAATTAATTATTATTTACAGTTCCTGATTTCTTAAACTGTTTAAAGGATCTTTGCAGAACCTATGAAACAAATTAGATTATTTAAAACATTGTAACATATTTGATATGTTAGAGGGTTGTTCAACAGCTCATGTCCTTGTATAGATTCATTTCTATCGGCTCGGTTGAAATGTACGTGTTTAGGGGCCAGCTCCACGTGTGTCGTTGTGTTTAGGAATCAACTCGACATGCGTATTGGCGAGTACGTGAAAGTTCTACGGGAGAACATCATATGTTACAAGATGTCTGCCTTGAAAGAGAGGCTCCACAGCCTCGTGGGTGGTCTCATCTGTCAGGGACTGTATCACAGGGATACCATGGAAAGTGAGTACGTTGGGGACCATGTCAAAACAATAACAATGGGAGTATTAATAATAAATCATAAAAATAAAAAATTTCTATATAGAGCCATAATCACGTATGGTGCTTCAGTAGGAGACTGCAGTTCTATAGTTAATATTGTTTTTAGTGTACACTATTCAGTGTCTTATTTGTAGTTTATTGATTGTTTTTGTGTCACTGTTGGATATGTGTATAATCAGTGTTTGTTAATTATCGTTCTGTTATATTTGTCCTGACTATACAGAATATTACAAATCTGTTCCGTGAGAATGTCTTCTGATATTAATAACGTCCACATTTAGGAAAACAGTCTCAAAAAGGTGTATTATCTTATCCAAATGTTTCCATAGTAGAAAGGTGTGGGAATATACCTCACATATAAGTAGTTAGTTTGTTATTGGAGTGAATGGTAAAGTATCTAATTATTTGTAATGCATGTTTTCACAATTTTTTTAGTGAACAACGTAGATGGTTTTTCAGTCTGTAAATGTCACAGAATTGCACTTAGGAAAATGGACGAAATATTACCATTTTCCTGATGTTTCTTGCAGAACTACTTCAGAATGAGAACTTGTCTGACAGTGCGTTTGATTGGCTGAAAGTGCTTCGTGTACACATGGATGTCGGCAGTATTCTGCGTGCGAAGCCTAAGCCCACCATGAGTCCAGTTGATGAACATACGGAAGCCACAACAACCTCGCCAATGAATCCTTCGCTGGGGGTCAAAGTTAGCCATGCCAGTTTAGGTTGGTGTAATCATGTGACTGTAAACTCATCCAAGGCAGTAATAAATTTTTTTTTTGCATTATACTGGAAACAGCAGCCACATTTCAATAATTTGTTGCTCGTTTTATGAAAATTTTAAAGTATTCGGTATCCAGTATCCACTTTGACACGTTAGCTAATGTGTGCAAAGTTGTTATGTAGTTTTGATGAATTCATTAGACAAACTATTACCACAGAAAGGTTTTTTGATTGGGCATGTAATTTTATGCCTGCACTCAAGTTAACAACAGCTGTAAAGTTCTGTTGTACGAAGGTTCTTATGTTCTGATGGCTGGAATTGGGCAGATAATTTATCAGAGCCGTTTTTAACTCTGTAAACTTCAAATTCCAATTTTAGGTTAAAAAAACAACTGCAGATATTTAAAAAATAATTATCACTGGCCTGAATTAGTTTCACTACTGGGTATTAAAAATATGGTCAATTGTATAAAAAAATGGGCCAAGATGCCCTGTGGTCCTTTGTACTAATACGTCTTATATGTGACCTCGGCTGACCAAATGAGTGATAAGTCGGAAAAATTGTAACATTGTTTTCTTTCATTCTTGTAAAGGTTGGGTAGAGTGCTTTACACGGTTTCAAAAATTATGACTGCTACAAAAATTTGCAAAGTTATGGAGCATTGAACATGGTAGGGGTCAAAAAGTGAAAATGAAGAAAACGGCTGTTGAAGTTTTTCATTACATATGCAAATGGATTGCATGGAAATATTACATGCACAACGTTCAAATGTGGCACACAGTATGTAATATGTATGTTATGTTGCACTGGTACACTAGAAGTACAGATGTGCTGCTACAAAAACTTATCAAGTCATACCAAATTATGTCTTTATGTGTAAAACTAAGAGGACAGATTATTTAAGAGCAAAAGGTAGCATCAGACACTGGGTCAGTGTGACTGCTGCATGGCTAAATGGATGCAATGGTGCTTTGAAGTTATTCTTCTGCCAACTATCCTTTTCATACAAGCCTATAGGTTTAGTGCAGGTGTGAAAAACGTCCTGATGTATTTGAACTTGAACCACTAATTAACTGTCCACCAAGCAGTAGCAGAGCAGTTTTATAATAATAATCCACAAGTTAAGTGGCAGTGATCTTCTTTTTATCATTCATATGATGTTTATTGTGAGCAGGGCGGACAAGTGGTTATCATACCTAGACAGGTACAGAAAGAAACTGACGTTTTCTATAAAAAGAACACGTTTGCTTATCAATGGCATGTATTTCTTATTGTTGCCGTTTCTGCCGGGCAGAAATCAAACAACCCTGTAGGTAATTATTAATCAAATGTTTTTTGGTGAATCATAGTTACAGACCATAAAGGGTTATGATGGAAGTAAAATGTTGACATGTTTACTGTTCACTAATTGCACCATGTTTTGTATTTAGAGGAATAATTATAATAGAAAATAAAATGTTGTTTTTAAATACATGCATTGATGAGAAACTGGGAATTACTTTTCTGTGGCCTAAGAATAACTAATTTTACAAACTTCCTGCTTATATAAAAAAACTGCATAAAAATAGATATCCATGCAAGACACAGACTGTGCATGTGACATATGTTTTGTGAAGGGGATTAGCTTCCCAGCCAGCACCCACTAGACCCCTGGACAGTTGGGCGAACAATTTAAGGGGTCATCCTGAAACAACCAAATGTCAACCATTAGAAGAGTTGACATAGTTCCGCTATACACAAGAATACTGTATTTGATTGAATCATGCTAGTATCATCAGCATATAGTAGAACATACACTTTTCTATATCATCATCACTAAGGTTGTTGTAAATGTCACCAGCTGCCATGTCAAGTCCCTTATAATTATGACTAACACTTTGTTCAAAATCATTCAGGTAAATAGCAAATAACAAAGGAGACAAGTTTTCTCCTTGTGGTAACTCTACATCACATGAGAAGAAGGCTGACACAGCCCCCCAAAATGCAAAATTTGTACACTATCTAGTGATGTGGTTTTGAGAAGGGCCATTGAGACTATCCCCTAGCAGTATATGTTGTGCATTGTGCCAGAAAAGGAACCTGGAAGCCTCTGCCAGTGACCAATTACAGATTAGTTACAGTTTCCACCATCCACAGTGAGGTATGACAGATGTTGTAGGAAAAGCGATTAGCCAGATAGAGCTGCTCCTGCAGTAGACAATTTAGTTAGCAAATTTTGCATTTAGGGACCTTTGGTGCCCTTAGAATGATTCAATCAAACACAGATTTATTGTGCACAGTGACACTACCACATGAAATGTATATGCAAAATTAGAGAAAAAGTTGCTGAACAGTTTAAACAAAAATAGGCAAAATGTAATTTTTGTACCAGTTTTGGGGTCCTTGGAGGCTCTAGGGAGCCCTTAGAATGATTCAATCAAATACATATTTTTCATGCATAGTGGCAGTGCCCTAAGATATGTCTATGCAAAATTAAAGAAAAAGTTGCTGAACGGTTTCTGAGATACGGCAGCTAACGGCGGACAGCGGACGCCGGACGCAGAGTGATGGCAATAGTCCATTGGATCTTTGGCCCAAAGGACTAAAAATCCATTGATTTTTAAGGGAGAACATTTCTGTTGACAGAGGACCTGGAGCACGGATCGACTGCAGTGGCGTCAGAGTATGACTTTGGTCCATGCAGCATCTCCCAGATGGGCGCGACCTTCACCTACAACATGGAGTACATGGGCCCCTACACCCGTCTCATGTTCACACCCCTCACAGAGAGAGCCTTCCTCACCCTCACCATCGCCCTCAAGTCCTTCAGCTGTGGCTCCCTCATTGGGCCTTCTGGCACGGGAAAGTCGGAAACCATCAAGGACCTTGCCAAGGTGAACCATCCTGATTTACTGTCAGATCTTGCCGTCAATGACACATTTTACCTGCTGGTTTTGTTCGTTCATTTCTTTAAACCCAGGTTTAATTTTGCTTTATTAGTACTAGCAGTAAGGTTTGTTATAGTAATAAACATTGTCTATGTACATTGTGAGTTTAAACTACAAATATATTCAGGGAGATATAATGCTGCAATTTAATAATTTACACAAGAGGATTATGTTCTATAAAGCAATACAGATATACTAAAACATTGGATTCAAATAAGTGAATCCAAACAAAATTCAGCTCAGTTTGATTTGAATATTTCCTGTTAACACGTCTAAATTAACTTGTAATTTTTTTCGGGAACAGAATTGTGGCATTTAATTCTTCTCCTCACCAAGACGGTGCTTTGTTAAATCCACTTCATTTAATTTCTCTTATCTGTGCCGGCTTTGAGAGCGTTATATAACCTGTGAAAGTCTGGGAGTCCTCCAGAATTATTCTGTGCCCTTGACATCATTAGAATATTGTGACAGCGAATGTAATATTTCAGGTGATGGGACACCATATGGTGAGCATTAGTTGCTGTGACGATCTGAAACATCCAATTCTCAACCAGTTTGTGAATGGCATGATCCAGTCTGGATCATGGGTCCTCTTCGACAACATCGACCGAATGTCTCAAGGTCAGTGTCAAATTCAGACATGTGGCAAAGTCATTGTCAAGGTCAGATATAAGTTGCAAGGTTAGTGTCAAGTTCAGATATGAGTTGCAAGGTGAGTGCCAAGGTCATATATGTTGCAAGGTCAGTGCCAGGGTAAAAAAAAATGCTCATACTGCATTTGTATGTCAGATACCTAACTGAACCTTACTGTTGTTCTGTTTCATTCAGTAACAGCTTTTCCTGCTTTGAAAGGAGCGAAATAATGTTCCAATGTAAATAAAATATGAGAGGTTTTAGTCATTGACTTTATGGTGTGATGAAAAAGCCAGATAGATATTCAGCGGAGATAGTACAACAGTGTCATGTCTAGTTTGCCGTTTTAAATGGAACTTTGAGGAAGAATGAACATTTTAAAATTGTTATCCTGATAGAAGACATTGATATGTTTTGTTTTCCTGCCTTCAGGTCTGTTGTCTGTGTTTGGCCAACACTTGGAGTATATTGGCAGTGCGCTCCGAGCATTATGTACGATTGGAGACACCAAACCTGGCCTGAGTGGGGCAGACAGGGTAAGTAACACTCACGCCACCAGGTGGCAGTATAAGTTCTTATTATGTAGTAAGTTACGATGTTTATGTGTCGTTACATCAATGTGCTATTAAACAAATATGTCCTGTAAATTGACATAGGAGTATTTCCTGGTACAAATATAAAAAGGCGGATGAAAATTTACATATCATGTGAATATTTGCGATGTGTACATTTGCATCATCAGTAGGTATTTTTGTGGTTATAATTTCTACTTGAGTTATTCTATTTACCTAGTTAATGTATGGCCATGATTTTGGGATAGATAATTATAAGTTTATAACTTCATAACATCTCTTATCTTTTCAAACAATTTATCTTTTCTCTTTTATTATATCTCTCTCCCTTTGCCTCTCCCCTCTCTTAAAATAACTGCCTTCGTGTTTCTTTAATACTCTAATTGGTAGATCAGAGACCAATGGTCTAAGAACGAGAATGAACATAGAAATAGCGAGTGGAGTGGCACCTGGGAGGAGATACACTTACAATGCGTCCAATACTAACATATAGATGCTGATCTTGCAGGGCGCTAGACATCTTTGAATGAAATGTTGAAACATCCATTGTCATAGCAGAATTCATCTTTCACGTGTAGCATTATTTGTCCAAACAGAAGACTGATCCCAAGGTAGGAGACACAAAGATTCGGAGGAACTCCGTGACAATGATGCAGCAGGAGCAACATTCTACCTCCCCATTGGAGAGGCAGGCTACGGTGCCGCACGGCTTCAATGTGAGTAGAGAAGTCTTGCATCAACAGATGACACCACTATGTCGAGTCTTATTTCATCTGAATGCCACTACAGAATTCTTCTTCCTTCTTTGTCCCATGCGAGGCAGCGGTTAACTCCCTCAGTCTGTTCTTCTTTGTCCCATGCGGGGTGGTGGTCACATCACTCAGTCTGTTCTTCTTTGTCCCATGCGGGGGTGGTCACATCACTCAGTCTGTTCTTCTTTGTCCCATGCGGGGTGGTGGTCACATCACTCAGTCTGTTCTTCTTTGTCCCATGCGGGGTGGTGGTCACATCACTCAGTCTGTTCTTCTTTGTCCCATGCGGGGTGGTGGTCACATCACTCAGTCTGTTCTTCTTTGTCCCATGCGGGGTGGTGGTCACATCACTCAGTCTGTTCTTCTTTGTCCCATGCGGGGTGGTGGTCACATCACTCAGTCTGTTCTTCTTTGTCCCATGCGGGGTGGTGGTCACATCACTCAGTCTGTTCTTCTTTGTCCCATGCGGGGTGGTGGTCACATCACTCAGTCTGTTCTTCTTTGTCCCATGCGGGGTGGTGGTCACATCACTCAGTCTGTTCTTCTTTGTCCCATGCGGGGTGGTGGTCACATCACTCAGTCTGTTCTTCTTTGTCCCATGCGGGGCGGTGGTCACATCACTCAGTCTGTTCTTCTTTGTCCCGTGCAGGGCAGTGGTCACATCCCTGAGTATATCCTGCCCATCTCTTTCCCTGAATATATCCTGCCATCTCATTCCCTGTGTATATCCTGCCATCTCACTCCTTGAGTATATCCTGCCATCTCACTCCTTGAGTATATCCTGCCATCTCATTCCTTGAGTATATCCTGCCATCTCACTCCTTGAGTATATCCTGCCATCTCATTCCTTGAGTATATCCTGCCATCTCACTCCTTGAGTATATCCTGCTATCTCACTCCTTGAGTATATCCTGCCATCTCACTCCTTGAGTATATCCTGCCCATCTCATTCCCTGTGTATATCCTGCCCATCTCACTCCTTGAGTATATCCTGCCATCTCATTCCTTGAGTATATCCTGCCCATCTCATTCCTTGAGTGTATCCTGCCATCTCATTCCTTGAGTATATCCTGCCATCTCACTCCTTGAGTATATCCTGCCATCTCATTCCTTGAGTATATCCTGCCCATCTCATTCCCTGAGTATATCCTGCCATCTCATTCCCAGTGTATATCCTGCCATCTCATTCCCTGAATATATCCTGCCATCTCATTCCCTGTGTATATCCTGCCATCTCATTCCCTGAGTATATCCTGCCATCTCATTCCCTGAGTATATCCTGCCATCTCATTCCCTGAGTATATCCTGCCATCTCATTCCCTGAGTATATCCTGCCATCTCATTCCCTGAGTATATCCTGCCATCTCATTCCCTGAGTATATCCTGCCATCTCATTCCCTCTGTATATCCTGCCATCTCATTCCCTGAGTATATCCTGCCATCTCATTCCCTGAGTATATCCTGCCCATCTCATTCCCTGAGTATATCCTGCCATCTCATTCCCTGTGTATATCCTGCCATCTCATTCCCTGTGTATATCCTGCCATCTCATTCCCTGAGTATATCCTGCCATCTCATTCCCTGAGTATATCCTGCCATCTCATTCCCTGAGTATATCCTGCCATCTCATTCCCTGAGTATATCCTGCCATCTCATTCCCTGAGTATATCCTGCCATCTCATTCCCTGTGTATATCCTGCCATCTCATTCCCTGAGTATATCCTGCCATCTCATTCCCTGAGTATATCCTGCCAGCTGCTCTGGTGCCTTTACTAGCTGCACTATTTCAACCTATTTCAACCTGCAGTTTCGTTTTATTGCTGAATATTATCTCAGCCTGTATTTCACTAACACAGATCATAAATTACAATTCAGTTAGGTTTTAGCATACATTTTGTATGCCAGTTGCTTAAGACCAAGGGTTCTAAAGCTGGGGACCACATTATGATTTCTGGGTGTCCTCACCAAATATGCAACATTATGTTAGAATATCACATTACATGGAATGGTGATAACCTACTGGTGCCATGTTGACAGGAGAGTGGTCTTAGTACATACTTCGAGGACCCTTGGATCAAGGAACGTGATCAACGAACAGCCGTCGAGAAGGAGATTCCGATCAAAGAGTCTGAAATATATCGCAGCAAGCACCCGCCTCCTCTGTTTTATGGTGAGATTTTATTCCCAATTTTCAGAACACGAGACATTCAACATGTGCTGATATATTTAATGTAGTTCATCTTTTCAGAAGCAGTATTTTTTAGATAAATTTATCTTGAAACATATTGGGAAAGGTTTTGAAAGTCTTGTTTGAAAAAAATAGGATCGATATTGTCATGATTTTAGGTACTATGTAAATGTACTTATTATTGTGTCAAAATATATTAATTATCAAATAAATTTGGATTATTTACAAGTAATTACCGATAATAAATTATATATGTTGTATACCATAATCAGTAATAGAGATTTCAAAGGAATAAATAAAATATTGCCTGTGTGATTTTTAAATTGTATGCTGCCTTAATGTACTGCGTAGTTGTGTGCAGACAGAAACACACAGACACACACACAGACACACACACAGACACACACACACACACACACACACACACACACACACACACACACACACACACACACACACATTGATGATCCATTCAGTTGACTAAAATATGATGTTATACTTGCGACTGGAATATTCGTTCCAGGTCAAAATTCATATCACTGAAATTTCACGTTCTAACGCTCTTGGTCTATTTTAATACACTCTCTGATCTCGCAGTGATTCACATGACATGAGAACAATTTACACAGCACAGATAGGATGCACAGTTTTTGATGCAGGCGTCTTTGATTGGATTTGGATTTCACCGGTTTATTTTCATAGGTACTTCACTCAAAACCTTTCTAACAATTTGATTGCAGGAATTTGACAGAATAGGTGTTAGAGAATTAGCATACTGATATCTTTTGCTGAATTTGGTCAGGTTTTTATTAAAATGGCAAACAAATTGGACGCAAGATTATTGCCCCCACCAGTATAAATAACTATGTAACTCTTTCTCCTTAGAACATGTGACACGACATCGTCAACCAAGACGAGATTACAAGGAGTTGGACTCGACATTGACAACATACAGAAAGAGTCACATGGGAGAGATCATGTTCAATGGACATCTCGTCCACGCAAGTCCAAACTTCGGTTGTTTCATGACGATGAATACATCCAACCCAGCCTCTGCGCACATCCCGGATAACCTTAGGGTAAGTCCAACCATCCCTGATTAATTCCGTTGGGAATATCTTGAGTATGTGAATGGCATATATTTTAATGATATTGAACAAGTCGGTAGTAAATTAAATGACATTAAAAATATATGTATGCATTATCTATATATTAGTATGTTAACTTTGGGGAGTGTAAATGCATCTCATCCCAGATGCCAAGGACTGGTCGCTTATTTCTCAGTACATTTGTGTCCTTGGACCATTGGCCTCTGATCTACTGGCGATGTATTTTAAGGTTGTCAGTTGTTTTCTTTACTTTTTTCTTCATAGAGCATTAGTAGGTGTTGGTATGAACATATGTTCTACAAAAGACAACATGGGAAAACATGGGGAAATCTCAAAAACAGATGTCGCCTTCAATTTGTATAAAAAAATAAACTGCTTGCCAATGAAAAACATCACATCTTATGCAAAACCCGCCTATCTGGTGACATGTCTGGTATCAGTGACAACCAAGAAGCATTACTTAATGTAATATAAACTGCAGTAGTTACAGAGCTATAACTAGGCATGCAAGCTGGCCTTACATGTGCGCCAAATTGCACAGGATTGATTTACGATCGGTGAAGGGGTTGTGCCAAAACATTTTATGAAGCTGTAGCACGCTTAATATGCATTTGTTAACAAAACAAACCTGTATGAATGTCAATAATATATATATTTGTGCATACAGACATGCAAATTTTTATTTTAGAGTATTTCTCAAAATTAAATAAAATGCCATTTTGAGGTCTTTAAAAGCATGGAAATGTCACTAAATAACCTAGAAACTTAACCCTGCAGGTGACCAATAGTAAACTTTCATTTATTATTATGCAGTGATGATATTTGCATAACATCAAATAATCATGAAGATATAACTGTTTAAAGTTTATATAAAATAAATGCAAAAAGATATTTTTTCACCCTACTACTAGCTAATTTCTGAGTGGTTGTATGTGTCAATGTCCAATTAGAGAAATGTAGCCATGTATATAAGCTAATGAGTACAGACAAAATTAATAAAATATACTCAGAAGTTTTTTATATGAATTTTTTTAGGTAGACCCATGTAAAATTTAGACTATTCTTCATGATCGTCAGAATGAGGGTAAAGTAGAAACCCAAGTTTGCCCAGTGACAAAATATATTCAGAACTTTTCATTTTATTGTATTTTTCGTAGAATGTTCAAATACAATCAATACAGGAATAGGCCTCGTATGCCTACTGTTGCACGCTGTGGTGCACCTGTCTGATAACATGACGTATCTATTATCAATTTCCTTACATATCAATAAAGTAAGTAATACCTACAGTTCCTAATTACACATATATATGTCATCAGGTTATAGGACATGTTGTATTTGAACTCTGAATGCATCGTATCCTTCGCTGGCGGACCGAGTAGGCCGGCCTAATCGGCCCAAGTCCGGGTACAAGACAGCGATGTCCAGGTCGCCAGCAACTTGCATAATATCCACTTCAAAACAGCCCCCAAAGTCTGTGTAACTGTCTGAACTAGTATAATAACTTGATCCACAAATACTGTCATGTATTTTGCTGATATAATGACGCGGACGTTTGAAATAATTCAACTTATATCATCAAAGCGAGACAACAAACATGGCAGACTTTCATCGTGATGGAATGAAACAAACCAGTGTTAACAAGAAGACGTTTTAGAGCCATGCGCTGATTGGTTGACCGTTGACGTAAATTTATTGATATGGGACAAGGCTCCTTGGTAATGTAATGGAGTTATGACTAGGAATCGTGACTAGTTTTGCTGTTAAGTAACAAGGCAGGTATGAGTTTGTAAAAGAGCTTTGTATTCAGCCAACACATTTTTAGCTAATTCATACAATACATATATATATATACAATGTGTAAATGATGTGAATTAGCCTATATAATTATAATCCATAATACAACCTCAACAGCAAAGGTGGGGGGAACCAACCACACGCAGGTGGCTGAACCCACCCTACATATTATAACCAGACCTGTTTACGGATTATAACCTTAATAGTTGAAACCAAGGGGAAAGCGTCACAGCGCCCCAAAACCCCTTGTACATATTATTGTCATGCTAACAACAGAAATATACAATGCAATTAACTAACATACAGCAAGACCAACAGTTTATTCTTGAACCACCTTACAGACCTATCCTTTTAAAGTAACCTAAACTCAGGTGTAGCTGGGGTAGGTGGGCGGGAAACAAAATGCAGATCTCAATAATGACAACAAATGGATTACCTTTTTCAGTGAGAAATCGAACTGAGGCAGCGGACCCGTGGCCGCTTGTCTTTATACCGTGAATTTATCACGTGACTAGATCCAGCAGGAATACCGTAAATTGTTGAATTTAAGACCTGAGCAATGACGGAAATTTTTTTGAAAAGAGTGATACTCAATCGGGCCAAAATTCGGCCGGGACCAGTTTTGCACTGATCGTGCGGACCAAATTCGGCCCAGTGGCCACCTGTAGGGTTAATTCTTTTTGGACTAAGTACTGCTTGATGCAGAGTCTGAGAAAATTTGTTAGTCTATCTTTTCACCAGAGCCAACTTAAAAAGCACAAAAGTAGTTTCTGAGTTATTTACTTACATGTTGGGGATATCCTTTTCTCTTTGTCAGAATCGTGGAAACCTTGAGCAACTTTCCAGAGAGGACACCACTATTGTGACATTACGTTCATTTTACCAGGATGCCGAAATTGGCAACAGCAGAAATTAAATGGTCAGCAATAACGATTTTAAGACAAAATATTCTGTAACGATGATAACTGCAGCTCTTGTTTTGTTGCTCCAAAGGTGGTGTAAGGTAGTAATGCACCTAACATTGACGCTAATGTTGTTTGTGTAGCTGTGTATGCGACCCTGTGCCATGGTCGTGCCAGACAAGCGAGTGATAATAGAGCTACAACTCTATTCCAATGGTGTGAGTCAACATGTAGCGCTGGCAAGAAAACTCTGCACCTTTTTCGACCTGCTGAAAACCGAGGTAACAATACTATTATTTAATTGTTTCTACTGACAGTTTTTAGCTTGTTTATAATTTGAGTCACACACGTAGAATTATATACGTATTGAAAATCAGGAAGCCAAGGCGGACCAACTGGGGTAATATAATAAATATAGTAATAAAGACAAATAATGGAAACAAGAATTCAAAATGGAATGTACATCATCCGATTGGATGGCAGCCTTCAAAATATTGATGGGCAGACATGATATCATCCAAAGGAGAGCTGTCAAAATCATAACTATATGCCAGGGACTTCTTTTGTTTCAACAGTTTTGATATGCCTTGCGATACTAACACTGACATAGTTAGTAGCGCCCCCTAGCTGGCAAAGATGAGATGAGGGAACCAGCGTTCCACCACACAGCTGCTTTGGCAATTCTATCCTCAAACACAAAAGGTCATTTGACTGACAACCTAGGGAACAAACTCCCAGTTACCACCATAGACAGAACATTTCAAGAAATCATTGACTTCCCTGGCACTAGATGTCACCACCCACCCTTAGAGTGGACAGAGCCAACTGGTGAGCTAAAGATAAACATTGACAAACTTGTCACAATTTCATTTGTCTAGCTATCGTTACTGATTCTGTTGTCATTGGTTACAGTTGCCACGACGAGTGCAGTACAACTACGGTCTACGGAGCATGTGTGCGATACTTAAGATTGCAACCGAAACGCTGGAAGAACGCCTCAACAAAGCATTCAGAGTACAACAGAGAAAAGGTTCAGCTTCTGGTGAGGGGTCCTTATTGTCTTGTTAATGTGAAAATAACTCCTACTTCACACAAATTAAAGCCCATTTATGCTAGAAATATTGATTTCTCTTTGTATCTGATTATGTCCTACTACACAATTAGACCAACGTCGCACTTGTAATCAGCCTAGCATGACTGACTAGTGGGCAAATTTGTGACTGACTGCATTGTAAAATTGGAACTGCTTCCAATTCAGTTTTTGTTTGATGATTTATTTGATGATTTATACTATTTCAATAAAATATACGGATTTCAACAAGACTGAATCATATCTTGATTAGTAGTGTCATCAACAGAGAACTCATCGACGTCGTCACCAGGGTCATCACCATCACCAGTCGAATCTTCCGCCCACGCAAGAACAAAACTGGAGAAGTTTGACCTCGACTCTCCAAAGGTGGAGGAAGAGAGCATCATTGATGCGATCATGGCTGTTCTCCAGCCCACCTTGGCGGAGGAGGCAGACCATAACATTCTTCAACAAATGATCCGAAACATCTTCCCCAATAACACGAGGAAGAAGTTGGAAGCAACCAAGTGCAACCAAGTGCTCATGACGGCCATCGAGGATCAGCTGAGGCAGGATAATCTGCAGGCGTCAGAGGACTTTGTGGACAAGGTGAGATTAGTGGTGGATAATCTGCAGGCATCAGAGGCCTTCATAGACAAGGTGAGATTAGTGGAAGAAAATCTGCAGGCATTTACAGCAGACAATTTTGATGTGTTGTGGTGCTTTGTTGACAAGGTGAGAATAATAGGTGGAGATGAAAGCAAGATAATCTTAGTGGCTTATCATCGTTAGGTATTATAAGGCTTTGTTGAAAAGGTGACATTAAAAGCCTAACAATCTGCAGGCATCACAGGCATGTTTTGATAAGGTTATATTAATCGCTGATAATCTGCAGGCATTACAGCCTATTGTTGATAAGTTGAAATTACTGGCTAATAATCTGCAGGTGTCACAGGTCTTTGTTGACAAAGTGAGGCAAATGGTTGATAATCTGCAGGCATTACAGGCCTTTATTGAGAAGGTGAGATTAGTGGCTTATAATCTACAGGTGTTATAGGTCTTTGTTGGCAAGGTGAGATTAACTGCTAATAATCTGTAGGCATCACGGGGCTTCATTGACAATTTTAGATTAATGGCTAATAAAATGTAGGCATTGACAGGCCATTGTGGTGAAGGTGACATTGTTATCTGATAATCTGCAGGCATCAGTTGACAAAGTGAGATTAGTGATGGATAATCTGAAGCCTTTGTTAAAAAGGTGACATGATTGGTTGATAATGTGCAGGTGTCAGAGGCCTTAATTGATAAGTTAAAATTAGTGGCTGATAATCTGCAGGTGTTGTAAGGCTTTGTTGATAAGGTGAGATTAAAGCCTGATATTTTGCTGGCATCACAGGTCTTTTGTGACAAGGTGACATTAGTAGCTGATAATCTGCAATGAGATTAGTGGTTCATAATCATTATAGATCTTTCTTGGCCAGGTGAGATAACACTGTTTGCAAACTATTTAGTGTGTGTGTGTGTGTGTGTGTGTGTGTGTGTGTGTGTGTGTGTGTGTGTGTGTGTGTGTGTGTGTGTGTGTGTGTGTGTGTGTGTGTGTGTGTGTAAGTACTTCTCAATTTACATAAAATGTATGCATGTATTGTCCTACCTTTCTTATCTCATTCATTTCATGTGCCGTTTCCAGATCCTTGAGTTGTACCATGCGTTGCAACGAAAGCAGGGTGTCATCCTAACTGGCATGACGGGCAGTGGCAAATCAACATGCTACAATGTGCTGGCAAAGGTGATGATCTCCCTGCACAACCGACCCCAGGAACAGAGCCCCGAAGAGGAGGGGGAGCTGGTGCATGACCTCAGCCTGAAGAAGGCGCATCAAGAACAAAAGCTCAAGGTAACAGATACTTCTTTCTACACAACTACCTGTACTCGGCAGTTTGGAATATTACAATCTTCAGGAACTGAATTGTGGGACTCAGTTCATTGTATGCTGGCCAACATGTGGTATTGTGGTACACCTTCGATTTGTTTTATTATCTGTGTTTTACTAATGCAGATGGCCTTCATCAATAATCAATCAACTGTACACTTCTGTTGTTTTCTCTGTCAATCGCATTTGCGTCCTTCAAGTCAGTTCCAGCTGTGATCAGTAGAAAAAACTACATACACATGTTGCACAGGCATGCAGGCATGTTTGTACACACACACTCACACACACACTCACACACACACACTCGTACACTCACACACACACACACACACACACACACACACTCACACACGCTAACACACACACACATATTCACTCACATATACACACACACACACTTACACACACTCACACACACTCACTCACATACACACACATACACAAACACACACACACACACACAAACACACACACACACATACTCACTCACATACACAAACACACACATTCACACACACACACTCTCACACTCTCACACACTCACACACACACACAAACACACACCCACACACACACACACACTCACACACACTCACACACAAACACACACACTCACACACACAAACACACACTCACACACACACACTCACACACACTCACACACACACACACTCACACACACTCACTCACACACACACGCACTCACACACACAGACTCACACACACACCTACACACACACACACACACACACACACACACACACACACACACACACACACACACACACACACACACACACACACACACTCACACACACACTCACACATACACACACATTCACACACACACACACTCACACACACACTCACACATACACACACACACACACACACACTCACACACACACTCACACACACACACACTCACACACACACTGTATTACTGTAGCAATGGCCATCCGTCCTCCTGCAGTCAGTGCCTGTGATTGTAGATCTTGAAGAACTGCACCCCAAGACAAGGCAAGACGAAGAAACTGCTGCAGAGAGTTTGGCAGCGAGTTGAAAGTATTCATAATGCAGTCAATCTGTTCTCGGAAAACATCGTCGAAGAAGAAGATCGCCCTGATTGTGCCAACATCAATGTTGATGTTGTCTTCCCTAATGTGCTGCCACCTAGTGAGGTAATGGTGCCATACTATCCTTTGCTTGGTTTCAAACTCTTCAGTGTGAATGCATATGACTTATATATATATAGAATCATATTCAACGTCTTCAAGTGAATTTTTACAACAGATTCTACACCATGAGAGGAATACCGTATTTTGAACTTTGTCTGCTACATTCTACCATTGAGTATTACACGGTTGTCATGATAGACCCAGAACTGACGTCACATAACATTCATAAGCAGCATAAACTGAATGCACTCCAAGTCAGTGCTTAAATAAATTGTGGTCAGAAAATAAACAGTATTTTGAGAAATATACATTGGTGTAAAACACTAAATATAGCAGCTCCTAACCCCCACCCCATGAAACAAATAACGTATACTATTATACATCAGTGTTTTGAGACCACCTCTTAGAAGGAATAAATTGAACTATTTTGAAACCATCCCTTAAAAGGAATAAATTTATCTGTTTTGAGACCATCCCTAAGACAGAATAAATATAATAAACTGTTTGGAGACCACCCGTTAGAAGGAATAAATTAAACTGTTTTGAGACCATCCCTTAAAAGGAATAAATTAATCTATTTTTGAGACCATCTCTAAGAAGGAATAAATAAACTGTTTTGAGATGACCCCTTAGTTAACCATTTCAGTGCGAGACCCCACTACAGCGGGTTGCCGTTTTATGACGCTTGAATACGACAACCTACTACAGTGTGAATAGCGACACAGCGGCTTATTCCCTAACTACTGAAATGAACGTTAACATTAGCGCTGCCTAACGACTATCATTGGAATCGCACAAACGCCAGCTTCACGATGATGTAAAATTTATAGGGTGTCTATATACAAACATATCAAGATATTTTTTATGAGATTGTCCGACATGAAAGTGTTGGCCATTGATGCGTATCTATATTGCCGCAATGTTACAATAGTGCCTTCCTTTGAAATAAATTGTTTTCTTAAAAACCGACAACGTGGTGAGCGATGATAGGGGAATGTATGCGTAAATGGTTTCCATTCAAATGTGGGTGTTTCTTTCTAGTTTACGGTATAGGTACTAAGTATGCCGCGCGTTTATGCTGGACTAATTTGATTGTGTGCTTTTACACTATGACATTAGCGCAACTGTGACATGTCCAAAATTCACGTTATTATTCAGTAATTTGTATAGTTACTTTGTCACAAATTACTAAATACTACACATTACAAATCATTAGTACAACTGGTCAACATTGAATTTCCACCACTGTGGCACAGTTCTAGAGGCACAGTTCTAGATCATTCATGTCAGTTAAAATTTGATCATGGCAAATCCGTTGATCGTGTATTTACTGGTTTCTGTGCCAACTGTTGACCCATTAGACCTCAAGTCAGACAAACCCTTGTGTGGTGGCAACATCTAGTGGATAGTTTTGAAAACACATTAGACACGACGTCTTGAACGTACTGATATCACATTTTCATGTTACGGTTAAGAAACTGGGGAAACAGGGACTTCTCAAACAATGGCTGAGATCTAAAGGGATAATGGACATGTCCACAATATTCCTTGATGGTCTTGGTTCATAATGTATGTGGTGTTCCTACTCAAAAACTGTATGTATATTTCTACAAGAAACATGACAAAACACCTTTCCCAGTTTCCATGGCAACCAATCTCACAATTTGTATACTTACCATATTCTTTGATGAACCTAGTTTACTAATAAATATATGTATATTGTGTTCCTATTAAAAAATGCACCCTTCTGTATCAAAAGTGAAGTTAAAGTGTTACCCTGTTTCACTGAAAGCTCAAAAGAAACTCGGTATTCAGTGGTAACTGAGAGACCTGAAACTCAGCACTAAATTGGTTAAACTGTTTTTAGAACACCCCTCAGAAAAAGTACACAAGATAGAGAATAAAAAATTTCACCAGTTAATCTGTGGAATGTTCCAGGTGCAATGAGCTATTTTTAATGTCATGCTTTATTCTAATGGTTTGTAAACAAGGGTCAACCAAATAGGGAATTTTTAAAAAATCTTCACCTGAATGGCACAATTCACTATGGTTATAAAACACTTGAAGTCAGAGCCCAAAACCACCTTATTGCACAAAGTAACATTCCAACAAACATCTTATTGCAATAGTATGATGGTATTTGCTATCACTTGAATGAAACATTTTTGTTGGGGACGTACGCCCATAGGCACATAAATCGTTGTTGCCTTGGCAAGAATTATGCAAATTAGCCAATTTTTTACATGTTCAACAAGCTGCATCCAACAAAGATAAACCTCAAATCTTATGAAGATATGATCAGTTTTCACCAAGATATGGCCCTTAGTTACTTTAGGACCAGCGGCTACCCTTAAACTGTTTTGAATGAATACATAAAACTGTTTTAAGACCGCCCCTTCGAAGGAATTAATTGTTTTGAAACCACCCCTTTAAAGGAATAAATTAAACAGTTTTGAGACCACCCCTTTGATGGAATAAATTAAAGTTTTGAGACAACCCTTTAGAAGGAATAAACTGAACTGTGTCCGCCACAGATGTTTGGCCACTTCGACTGTGGAGTTTGGCGGAGAGGAATCCTTGCCAAGATCTTCAGCGATGCACACAATATGGTGGTGGCGGCAGAAGGGGTCATCAAAGAAGCAACCACCAAGGCTGGGTCACGGCAAGCTGTCGAACTCCCGTCGGTCATCCGCAAATGGCTTGTACTGGACGGTGACCTTCACCCTGATTGGGTAGACAACATGACCTCATTGTTGGACCGTGGTCAGTCGCTGTCTTTGGCCAGTGGACAACAGATACAACTGCATGGTAAATAGAAATTGATGATTCCTGAACATCGACCCAGACAATCTCGGTAGTTAGCGGTATTTCTTTAATAATTGTAATTGTTTTTTGTCTTTTACTATGAATTCTTTTTTTTAAATCATATCTGCATTATTTTTGCTATATTTTAAAAATAACGTATTTATTTTTTGTATTACATTGCTATATTATGCTGTAATTATTTGATCATTATTATTTTTAACATTTGCAATGTATTTATTTAGTCAGCAACTGTAGATAATGTTCTGATTTTTTATTTCATAATCGGGATTTGGTGTTATATTAAAATATAAATTTTGTTTTAAATTGCTTATTTCTCCTGAATGGAAACACTCTTGTGTTATGGATCCATTCTGGTTAGGTGTTTTATTTTCAAATATGCTTTGTTTAAAATGCATGCATGAGTCCACATATCATTGTAGATTTATGTCACGTTAAAGGAACCATTTATCCAACATAATCAATCAATACAGTCATCTTTGTGTTCATTACTGTGACCAAACTAATTTGTTTGCCAGATTCGACTTCAGTGATCTTTGAGCTGTTGGACCTGACAAATGCGTCTCCTTCGGCCATTACCCAGTGCGCATTGGTGCACTGCCACACAGGGTCGTTGTCATGGAAATCACTTGTTGAATCCTGGATGCACATGGCGAAACAACGCTGGGTTATGACCACAGCCAGGTAGGGGGCGACACTAAATAATTCGACAATATTTCTGCATTGATAAGAACAAAAATGAAAACATGAGCCTTATTATTAATTGCCGCGTGGCTGAATGCTTCCCAGAGAAGTCATGGTGGTGTTTGATTGAACATGTCTGCCAGGGAGTAATGTGTAAAGCGCTTTGAGCAGTCCTGGGGACTGGATACTGCGCTATATAGCAACTTAACATTTTTACTCTATTAGTTACACCAAACACAGACTGTGTCAGTTTTGCATGATTATTGCATTTAATTATAGAATATGTCTACATGAACTGTTGGTGTTGTTGTTCTCTCAATCAGAAATGTAATTTAGTACATGTCTGTAGAAGTGATATAGTTACGAATGAACAACTTTTGTGCATTAATTGTGACATAGTTTAATACTTCCCATATAAGTCCAAGTTGGTGTTGGAACAAACAAATATGTAACATTCTTATTCGTAAAGAATGAGCACATTCATTTTCATGTTGTCATTTTGCTTTTACCAGTTCTGTTTGGGTTTTTTTCTTCCAGTGTGCCGATGTTCAACTTTTAGTTCTATTATCTTCCTGTCTGCAGCTGACCAACTGTCACTTTCACTTCTTTTGTATTCCAGTCTGCTGCTGACTATCTGACACTTTCAGTTACTTTGTCTCCCTGTCTGCAGCAAGGTAACTTTCAGTTACTTTGTATTCCAGTCTGCTGCTGACTAACTGTCACTTTCAGTTACTTTTTTTCCCTGTCTGCAACAGGCTAACTTTCAGTTACTTTGTACTCCAGGCTGCAGCTGGCCAACTTTCACTTTCAGTAATGTTTATTCCAGTCTGCCATTGACCAACTTTTGGTTTGTTCTTTTGTTTTTACAGCTCATCAACTGTAATTTTTTTTCCAGTCTGCAGCTGATCAGTGGCTTGGTGAGCTGTACTTTCACAGTTACAATCAACTTCCTGACAACAAAAACCACCACCTCACTTCACCATGGCACGGGATACATTCGACCCAACCAGAACACACCAAATGGCATCGTCGAGGTCATGTCCTTCCTCAGCATTTTCTCCGCACTACTCGAGAAACATCTACAGCGGGACGAGCTCGAAAAGAAGTTCTTGGAGAAGACACCCGGTGTGATGGATTTGTTTACTTATTTTAACCTCTAGCGCCTATGACCAGGTTTCATTTTACTTTCCCAGATGATATGTTACGTACGTCAAATAATAATATTGATATTTATACCCTGCTGATGCTTACTGGCAGAACCCTGAGCTTGTTTGCTATAATAATTGAACAAGAATTAATGTAGTTGTTAACGGTCATTTAATAATTGTAACCAACAGGAACAAACCAAATACATCACTCGATGAGATAAAGCTTAAGCGCTAAACAACTGATACTATCATCGAGGTACTACAAACAATTATTAAATGACAAATCAAATTAGCAAAGGTGGGTGGTAATTTTTCCCCCACCCCATATCAAACAATAATGTGTATATACATATTCAGCACAGGTACAATAGACAATTGGATGTGCTAAACACAACTATCTCCAACGTTATGGTAACACATACAAGGAAAAAAAACATAGGCACATACAAGTGCAGCAGGTTCATCAAAGCCTGCTGCCAAAGAAATTAAATATAATTAGGTATCATGCAACAAAGTATCATGGTGGTAGTAAGGGGAGGATGGTGGGTTGAAATAAATCTTCCTTTGTGTTGAAACGGCAAAGACGTTCGCTGCTATCAGATTCCAACACAAAGGGACAGTCCACACCCAGCCTCGTTTTGATCCTGGGTGCTTACGTAATTCGGAACATTGGTAGATTATCGTGACAATGAATCGTTGACGGATTATCCATATCACATTGCATAAATACTATTTTGACATATGTAAAAATATTCATTTATACCCTGCTGATGCTTACTGGCAGAACCCTGAGCTTGTTTGCTATAATAATTGAACAAGAATTAATGTAGTTGTTAACGGTCATTTAATAATTGTAACCAACAGGAACAAACCAAATACATCACTCGATGAGATAAAGCTTAAGCGCTAAACAACTGATACTATCATCGAGGTACTACAAACAATTATTAAATGACAAATCAGATTAGCAAAGGTGGGTGGTAATTTTTCCCCACCCGGCCTCCTGCATTATATTCTTTTCTTGTGGCAGCACTAAAGGGCTGCACTGTTGTGGAAAGAGGAATTTTTTTCGATCATAGAGTTATTGTAATATTGTAAAATATATGTTAATGCAGACACAACCTGCAGTTCAACTTTGAGGCGATTAGCTTCTGAAAATAATGTAATATTGCATACTAATTTTGAAATGTCCTAACCTATTTATTTCTTTGTGCATTTACTGCAGGTTTCTGAGGTTTTAGTTAGAGTGTAGAGTGATATAACTGAAATTTATTTAATTGTCCTGCAAGTACAAAGGCACCAAACTGCTATATTGAACTACATAGATAAGATACCTTAGAAATGTCAAAACACACAATCAAATTCTGGTGTTTATATACTCGGTGTGCTTTTCAGGAACACCATAACAGAGCCCACATACTATTTTATTTATCCTATTAATCTGTTCTGTATCCCCCCATAGATCAATCTGATTCATCTCGAAGTTCAACTCGGAACGCAGCAAGGGTATTGTCAGCCGAGTCGTCTATTCCCAACTACCTCGTTGTCATCAAACACATGTTTGCTTTCGCATACATCTGGGGCTTTGGAGGAAATCTGCATGACAGGTGTGCTTTCAGTTTTGGTCTTTTGGCATTTTTTTATGATTCCAGAACTCTTAAAAGAATATATATATATCATAACATGTTCATAATTAACAACGAGTGACAGAAGGGGAAATATGAAGCTGTATTGTGTAAGTTAAATTATTACTTATGGTATTAAATATTATTTTACCAAATAAATAATTGTCATTAAGAAACATGAACACTTGTTCTAATGCCATGTTTGCATTGTTATAATGTATATTTTATTTCATTTTGTAAGACTGCACTTTTTAATTTCCATGTAACTTAACTTATAATAAAATATTAAATTGTGCAAAATTATGGTTGATAATGTATGCACTTAGCTGCATAATTATTTGTCTTGGCCTTATATGAAATAACATTAAATATATTATTTTTGATGGTCTAGTTATTAAGTAATATCTTAAATTTTGCAAACTGATCTTACAAACTTGAACGTTTATTGCATAATTTCTCTCTATGTGGGGCAGTGTGGCATGGAGGTTGGATCATCAGACTCTCGAGAGATTTCTGGGTGTGAATCCCCTTTCTGTTGTTTCAAACTTTGGTCAAGTCTGTTCGCTTCATGTTGCTTAGTTCACGCAACTGTATGAATGAGTACTTGGCTGTAGACATTGCTGACTATATGTTTATGAATTGTCTCCATGCATTACTTGCAGCATGGCTGAATGCGTCCAAGAGAAATCTGAATGGTGTTTGACTTAACAGGCCTGCCAGGAAGTGTAGAACACATTGAACAGTTCTGTGAATGTTATACCATGCTGTGTATAAGAATAGATGTTTTTATGTGTGTTTATCTGTTTTATGCAGTTGCATGGATAAATTTGACAAGTTCACGCGAGATCTGCTGCGCCGTGCGTCGCAGCCAATCACTGTGCCTGAATCAGATAGTGTGTATGACTACGGCATTGACTGCAAGGTCGGGCAGTTTGTGAAGTGGTCAGAGAAAATGAATGACAGAGGACGAAACAATGCAACGACATACATTGCCGTACCCGAGGTATGTATAGGTGTTTATTCTTTTTTCACTTATAAAATATACACGATCGTGTAGATAATCTAAACAATAGATTTTGCAGCCTGGAAAGTTATGGAATATTATTAAGTAGCTCAAAGTCATGCTATTCGAGAACTGTGTTTTATTCTGTCTATGACTTGTCGGTATGCCATGAAACATAAACTAATATACACATCTTTATGAAGATTTTGTAGATTAATTTTATAATCATGCTTCTAATGATTTGAGAAAAAAAACAATTATCTGGAATGTGACGAGAGGTGATCTCATACAATTTTTATCTGTTAAGCGTTGTTTCAAAATTTAGGCAGTGGTGGACATTTGTGTACGAATGGTCTGTGCGCATTAATTGCAGCATGGCTGAATGCTTCCCAGAGAAGTCGAGATGGCAGTTGATTGAACATGTCTGCCAGGGAGTAAAGTGTAAAGCGCTTTGTGCAATGCAATAAGTCAACAACAGATTGGTAGAATATGTCCAGAATAACCTTCTGACGGTTATTTATTACCCACCAGATTATTGGATGAGTTATAACATGCAAATATTTACAAACAAATGTGGGCCATTTGAGGTCTTAAACATTGCCCTGTTTACTTAGCGTATACATTCTAAATAAAAGGCCCATATTATAAAGCACTACATTAAAATCACGGTAGATAATACATAAAAAACCTCACAAACATTTTGACAACTAAAACTACTACTTATAAAAACTAAAAAAGTCCTGAGGACAAGATGCTGTGCTATATTAGAAGTTTAGAACTTACTTTTACTAATTTGGTCTGCCGGTGTCAACTGTATTTGAGCTTCTTTGTTCCGGCTGTGTCAACTGTATATTTATTCCTATGTTTTTTTGTCAGCTGGGTGTTTACTTCTATATTCTGCCTCAGCGTCTCATTGACTGGTGCATGTTTTGTTGTAGCTGGAGCGGTACAGCTACCTGGTAGACTTGCTGGTCAGCCGGTCTCAGCCGGTTCTTATTGTTGGCGAGACAGGAGTGGGCAAATCTAGTTTTATCCAGGTGTGTTATATCCACAGAAGTTTCTGAAACCTTTTGTATAAACACAATGCAGGTATATTTGCTGGATGAAGTCCCTTGTGTCGAGTTTTTGCTTTTTAATATAAAGCTGTTCTACTTTTCAAGTCGAATTTTGTTTCACCAGATATTCAGGTGTTCTTTTTGAGATATGTATCTCTGAAATAAACAGCAGTTTAAACAATAATGTTTACAGTTTTCAAAATTGTATACAGTGTTGCCTCTATATGAAAATTACTCAAATAAATGTGCTATTTGCAAATAATCTGTTTTTAATTCTGCACTTTCATGCATTACATGTCTTGCATGTATGAGTACAAAAAATTTGAAAAAGGACTCATTCAATATTTAAACACGTGTTGAGCTAGGATACTATATAATTTATACAAAAACACAATAAATCCCCATTAAACGGCATACACAAAAGAGAGTTTGTTTTCAAAACGCAATAAGCGACGTATCACTTTTTAATAAAAACACGATACATCCATTTTTAGCCAATCAGCACCACCTTGCCGCCCATGTAGTTACGCGGAGTGACAGTGCGCTCTGTACGGATACAAGGCATTTTGATAAAATAATTTAATATCCCATTTTGCGTAAAGAATTTTTAACTAATATTTCAGACTTTGCCACCATTCTCTATGATTTTGGATTCTTAATATACACCAACTTTACTTACAAGTTTTTGTTTAAACTTTGAGGTTGAAACACAAAAGTGACTGTTTTTCAAAATGAACAAAATGGATATATCGCGTTTTTCCCTAAAACCCTTCATATATCAGACACAGTTTCCCAATCATATTGTATCATGATATTATTCAGTGAATTTTAATTAAGGTTATCTAGTTATGTTTGTCAAACAGAGGAACATGTTTACATTGAATTTAATTATAATCTTTGTAATTTGTTTCTAGAACCTTGTCTATGGGAAGCACCCCTTCACGAAGTTGGCCATGGACCCCCGGTTCACAACCCCTATGTTGTACGACACCGTCATGTTGCACGTGAATGAACTCAAGACGCGGATGGCAGATGGCACCCTACAGAGGGGTATACCTGGGGGTGTCGCAGTTCGGGGAAGAGAGGGGCGACACCTGTTCTTTATTGATGACCTGAATGCCGCACAGGTGGACAAAAAGACAGGTGATTGAGAGAGATGACACTGTTTGTTTAGACAGGAAGAGTTAAACTTACTTTGGAGTAATTGTTGAAACATGCGACATTTCGAACCATCTACAGCGGATCTGCTGTAGATGGGTCAAAACATTGCATGTTTCCACAATTACTCCAAAGTAAGTTTAACTCTTGCCGTCTGATTGAATCTTGGAGCCATGAACAAAATCTTCCATACTGTTTGTTTACTTATTACCATTGAATAGCGCAGATGTTATTAGGTTATGTGTACTCAGAGTTGTTTCAAGAATATATGCACCAGTATCATATTATGCCATCACCAGTAATGTGATGTTATAATTTCTTTTACCCAACAACTAACTTCATTTTGTTTGAATTGAAAACTGGTGTTTTCTCAAGGTAAAATTGTACAACTTACATTATGCATTCAGATTACAAAAGACAAGCAAACTTTCTTCAGTCATAAAATCATTGACCAACATTCTGACAGTATTATGTAACATGAACATGGGTAATTTAAGATAAAAAGGTCAGCTTTAGTAATCGATAAAAATCCACAACACACATGTATGTACGCACGCATGCATGCACGCACGCACACACACGCACGCAGTTACACAACACACTCACTTAGACACACGCATGCACGCACGCACGCGCACACGCCACGCATCCATGCACGCACTGTTGAATAAGCAGTACACTACTTTGTGCCACTCTAAAATTGAGTAATGAATATTTCTCTGATATTACAATATCTTCTACTGAATACAAAGTTCTCCTGCCCCCCCAGGTTGCCAGCGCCCCCTAGAGTTACTGCGTCAGATGATGACCCAGAAGGCCGTTTACAACACACAGCGACAGGTGCTGACCTCTGTTGAGGAGGCTGCCTTCATCGCCGCAGCAACCTCAACTGGAACCATAGGTCAGTCGGTTCAAAGGTCATCTAATGTTTGTTTCATCCCTGATGAATTGGATAATGTTGGTCATTCTATGCATCAACTCACTTCTGGGTTGATAGAATAAATAAACATAGACATCAGACCCATGGGGGGGGTCAAAAATAGATTCATGAAAAGGACTAATTATGTTATCAGTTGTCCTCCTGTCATGTTGGTTTACCCATTTGTAGGATCTGTCTGCTACTTCTAACATTTGTTCTCTGCAATGTTTGTCTTCACTTCACAGTGTTATCACCTCCCCCGTTTCACACCTCCTTCTTCTCTTCTCTAGTTCTGTTCGCATTCTGGTCTTAGCATTCTCAAATTGTCTTGTCATTTTATATAAGACCTTGTTTCAATGCTTTAAAGAAACTACTTGGCTATTTTTCAAGTAAACAATTTTCATGCAGTAAATATTGTATAACTCCTAGTGAGATCTTAAAGTGAAATTTCTGATGTTCTCTTGTCCGCAGGTTCTGGTCAGGGTCACATGAGACACGCCTTCAGCGAGAGACTCACTCGCCTCTTCACAGTGCTCACTATGTTTGTGCCCTCTACCGCGGCCCTCAGCAGCCTGTACACACGCCGCGTCCTCCATTGGCTTGAGGAGTTCCCCACCTACACCATTGACCACCTGCCTGAGTTCGCTCAGGTACGCTGCATACCTTCTCACCATCATAATGTGTGTATTTGTGAGAATGGTATTGCTGTGATTTATGCTGCTGTTTTTCTTCAACTACACAATCTATTTTCTTTTTTTCAAATTTTTTACTTGCCACTTGGAATTATATATGTATTACATGTATTGAGAGAGAAAATCAGCCACCTATGGTGTTACGATATTTACTCAGGCCTCACTGTATGGACTTTAGAATATACAGGCAGAATAGAAACGATAGTTCTACTAAACTAAACTTTATTAAAACAAGGGAGCGGCCTGTTATTTCACATTCTGGGGAGACATCATTAAGTGATATTGTTACATATGTCTTTATGCCCTCTTTGTAGGAACTATGACAATGGTTTGTACGTATTGTATCCCAGTTTGTGTAATAAACAATCATCGTCATCTCCCACTTGGTCATTTTTCAAACATCCTCCCAATTAATCTCCCAATTTCAAACAAAATGCACCCGCTTTTGTCACATATTTGATTTTTTTAATTTATTCTTTGATTTTCAGGTTTTAGCGTAATTTACTTGTGATTGTACAATATAATTTAATGAATTATGGATGTACATCAAGCCATAAAACTTAAAATAAGTACATGTGCAAATATTAAAGTTTTTTCACAAGCAGGCTGGGCTGGATGTGGAAATGGATTGGTGATCTCTTGCACAATTCGAGTAAAGAGCACTTGGTTGGTGGTGTCATCAATCGACAACTACGATAACCTTGAAAACAAAAACATTCCACTGTATGCTCCCAGTTGCGATCTTCCATTATTTGCTTGTGCCCACTTGGAAGGTCTGATGTTTAACTCGGGGAAATTTATTCTGAGAATCATCTCATAATGTTAACAATTTAATACTAGAAATAGACACAATTTGAAAAAAAATTTAAGAGTGTAATTGTAGAACATACAAGTTCATAGATTGTTTTAAGATTGTTCCCATGTTTGTTGAATTTCAGATCTGTAATATATGAATGATTCAAGTAATGTGCACATCTGGTTAAATAACGTAATGCATAGTTTTGTTATAATCGTTGAAAGTGCCAACTTCGGTAGTTAAAGGGAATAAAAACATCTATTGCTTGAATTCATGTTATATTACATCCTGCTATCTATTTCCACGTCCACCAAGCCAAACAAATAAAACAAATTCAATGAATTAGAAATTCCACATTTTATGCTGTGCATTTTGACATTTTCGAATACGCACATTTTTGGCACGCTTTTCGGGATGCCGAAATGTGACGTCACTTATGACCCAACCTTGCATCAGTCCGACCCTTTCCATGCATTCAGAGCATGTTTACAAGTATAGCTTTTGCATCGAAATGAGCGTCAGAATGAGTTATTGTGCAATATTCCGACGTAATACAAACACTAGTCATCATAGAGGAACAAGCAGTTATCTTACGGTTCCACATGAATCGAATTTTATTCAAAACAACGAATGCGAATGGGCCAACAAGTCGACTAGGTTTCGCCGAGCTTGGGCTCGTTTTCCGAATAATTTATCGATTGCAACCTTCTTCTTCTTCTTCTTCCCTTTGCTCCCTTGCGGGGTGGGGTCCACGTCACTTGGTAGCTTCTTCTACTTTTCTTATCAGTTGCGAATGCACCTACAAGTCGACTAGGTTTCACCGAGCTTCGGCTCGTTTTCAGAATAATGATATCAAATGCAACCAACGGGAGATATGATATCGAATGCAACCAACGGGAGATAATCTACACCAATAAAACATACATAACAAACATATATTGTATCCAGCTACAAAAAGTAACGTGTATAATCTCATAATATCACTAGAAGATCGATATATGAAGCAAGAGTTGTACAATTTATCATAACAACTTAAATCAGTCAGTGAATTTCTGTTGGTGCCGGTAGCTCAGTTGGTAGACGCGTTGGTTTCTTGTTATTTATTTTACAATCAGGCGACGCCGGTTCAATCCTGACAGCATGCAAACTATTGATTTTCTTTACAGTTTTTTTCTTTGTTTTCGCAAAGTAATATAAACCAAATCATTTAGTATACTATGATGCACTGTTTGTAAATAGTTTATTTTTTATTTTTGTAGTAATTATTTATTCGCCACAAAAATGAAAATATGGTCATTATATATAACGATGTTTCTAAATTGTATTTATCTAGATAGATTACAATCTGTTTTCACATATATAATTACAATATATTACCGTACAATATATTTACAGTTATTAAATTATATATCCATTACATTATATTTGTTTGGATAAATAATAAATTGTACAACTCCTGCTTCATATATCGATATTCTAGTGATATTATGAGATTATACACGTTACTTTCTGTAGCTGGATACAATATATGTTTGCTTTATCTCCCATTGGTTGCATTCGATATCATTATTCTGAAAACGAGCCCAAGCTCGGCGAAACCTAGTCTTGTAGGCCCATTCGCATTCGTTGTTTTGAATCAAATTTGATGTATGTGGAACCGTAAGATAACTGCTTGTTCCTCTATGATGACTAGTGTTTGTATTACGTCGGAATATTGCATACTAACTCATTCTGACGCTCGTTTCAACACAAAAGCTATCCTTGTAAACATGCTCTGAATGCATGGAAAGGGTCGGCCTGATGCGAGTGTGTGTCATAAGTGACGTCACGATACCACATGATTGCCTAGCTCATTAAAATTTAATTTTCCAAGGGAATTGCTTCACAGACGGGCTTAAAATCGAATTTATGCTACAAATGTATTTTTCTGTATTTGTTTAATGTTGTCAAATGTTACATACAATGTTAAGTTTTTATTTCCTTTAATAATAAGGCCATTTTGTATAGTAATGAGGCAGTCATGGCGCTTACGCAAAATTTACAGTGAATAACCTTGTTAATAATTAAAAGCAACCTGGGTGATATTTCCAACCACACACAACATTAGTTCTAATAGTTTACCCAGTCATTTCATCAAAACTAAATTAGTTCACGCAAACAGGCTAGCATGTCAAAGTTAATATTATATAGTGTTTGAAAAGGCAAAAGTGAAAAGTCAAATTGCAACTTTAACATAAAACTAAGAGTTGTAACATGACATTGATCACCTATTGCAGGCATTGAGTGAAACATTGGTGAGTGTGTACGTGGCGGTGAAAGAGAGGCTCCGCCCCACCCCTTCCCGCCCTCTCTACGTCTTCACCCTACACAACCTCGTTCATGTCATTGATGGCGTCCTGCTGATGTCACCAAGGTCAAAGATAAAGCCCAAGGTCAAACAGAACGACAACAAGACAGGTTGGTTGATTGTGTGCAGTGTTTGTGGAGTATCAAGTAAATAGTCTCTCGACCCTGTTGTTGCAAATAGTACCAACAATAATATCAGCTGTATTTATAGTCTCAATATTCAGATTAATATGATTACATTTGACAATAAAAATTGGGGCAGTTTATGAACCCACTCGTCTCTCTCCATGTTCACTCCCTTCTTTGTCATATTGGCCTCAGATCTACCAACTGACGATACATTTTAAAAACACAGGTTTAGTGTTACTTAGTTATGTGTTTGTTGCACTCTTGGAGACAGAGGATGAATTCATGGAGAGCCACTCTCCAGAGGGTGGCAGTGTACCTTCATGAATCAGTGTTAGCTACGATTAATTCTTATAACTACCATTACGATTTCATACTGATAGCAGCAGAGTAATGCAAAGACAACATTTTGGTAAGATTGGTCTAAGCATAGGGAAACTAGACAAACCAAAATGCACAGTGAAACCATAAAATATAAAGTGCCATTAGTAAAAAGTTATTTAGCACCTCATGGAACAAATGGCACATTTGTGCAGTATGATGATCAGAGTACATGTCCTTAACAGGAACCATTTCGAGGGTTGTTTTTCTACAATAGAGAGCTTCAAAATGTAATTAAGACAGCATAGAGGTGTTCCTACATTCTTTGCAACAACTGTTGTCCCATTACAGAAGACCAATTTTGTGAGAGGTTGGTGCTTCCAACTACCACGAACGTGATGAGAGTAATAGTAAGGCTGCTCTGTCATGAGTGTACACGGGTTTTCGCCGATCGCCTTGTACCCCAAGGTAGGTCCTCCTTAACAGGTGGGTCCTTTTGCCTAGCGACCAGGTCTATCAAAATTTCAAAATGGCTGCCATGCAAGTGAATCTTTCAGACATTCTGTCATATATATCATAACAATCTGACCCCAAATGTTTTCCTTTGCAACAAAAAGATGAGGTATTAAAGTTGTTTATGCGAGAACTGTATGCGGGAAATATAAATTTGTCAGATGTGCCGTCCTAATAATGCAATGAATGTTTGTAAACATTGTTGGTAAAGCAAAGCTTGACAGAGGTAAAATATAATTATGATTGTGAAGTCCCTATCTGCACCCATTAATTTATAGTAACTGTAAGCCTGGTTTCAGTTACAAAAAAAGGCAGTGAAGTGTTTTACGTTTCTTGACAATTATAAACCTAACTTGTGTAAGTACTATCTATAATTTATAAATAAAAAATGAAAATAAAAGTACATGCATGTATGTGACAGTATTTTAATATCATTTTTAAACTGTCCTGAATAAAAATTATGACAGTAATAACATATCAGTTTTTATACATTTCGTTATGTCAATTACAGTGAAACCTGCCTTAGTGAGCACTTGTCCTTCGTGAGCACCTGTCTACAAAGGACACTGACCATTATGGACAGGTTTTGTATATTCTTGAATGTAATCAGGATTACAACTAATCGTAATCAGTGACACTCATAAGTAATCGTACTTGTAATTGTACTCATAAATACTTCAGTAATTGTAATCGATTACATTTGTGGTATAATTAACCCTCCTCTAACGGAAGCACCCCCTGGTCTGTGTGACAGATGTGCACTGGTTTGACACACTCCTCGTGGATTCGGTCAAGAAGCACCTATGTACGGCTCGCATGCCAGAGAAGATGATATCTGCCATGGAATATCATCGCCAGGTTAGTCCAGCCTCAGCTCATACCTTAAGTTTCTAGAATGGCACGATCTAAAGTTTCTCAAACAGCACAACCTTAAGTTTCTTAAATGGAACAACCTTAATATGTTTCCCAAATATCAAGGTTTTAAGTTTCTCAAATGTCAATTCCTAAATGATAAAACCTGAAACTAAAATGGCAAGACCTAAAGTTTTTCAAATGACTAGACCTACAATTTCTCCAATGGCAAGGCTGGATATATTTTATGTGGTGTTAACTTTTCCGGACTTCAATTTCCGTGATCAGAATTTGCTCTATGTAATCCTATTTTTCACGTTGATTCAATACTCCACAACCATGCACTGAAGATTGCTCAATAGCAACATAATTATAACAAGAAAACCCACAAAACTGTACATTTTCTGAAAGCTTAATAAATGAACTATCCAGCAAGCCACAATTTATTATTAAAAACACAAACAGATACATGCAACAACAAAAATGTGAAAAATTAATGTACAATTTAAAAACCGGTTTGCTGAACTATAGTCTATATGTCAATTTCTTGGAACAGTTCTACAGCGCGCACATGTTAGAATATCTTTCTGCATCAATGTGACTAATTTGTAACACCTACATAGCAGTTGTCAATAAAATCAGCAATTGCTCAACATGTCTTTTTTGGTCTCAAATGATGCATTAAAATACAAAAGTGCAGCACTGTTCACTTCTGACATTGTTCTTGCTCAGAAACCGTGACAAATCGCAGTGATTTTTGACAAAAATGTTGCATTAACTCCGTCGAAAGTAAACAATACCGCCATTACTGTGAAGCATGGCTGCCTCATTCTAGCATGGCTTAAATGTTGTATATAGACGCCCCTAAACGTCCTGTTTCTGCGGAAAATTCACTGTATGTAATAATATGTATCAAAGTCACAAAGGCTTTTATTTTTGGTACGTAATATTACGTATCAAAGTCTGAACGGGGTAAAATCATTCGTTCATGCCACTAAATAAAGGCACTAATGATGGGGTTTTACCAAATGTACAAGATACGATGAAACAATTATTGACAAATTAAAATTGTGATTCAGCCCATCATATTTTAAATAAAATGTAGTGAAATAATTTTTTAGAAGTGGTGATGTCATTCCCGAACTACCTAGTGAAGAAAAGTTGTATGCAATAGCAAATCATGTCTCATTTAGAGGATGTTTTTACCTTATGATTCATTAGAGATTCTTTTTAATTTCACTGTGTTTCCTCTCTGACATCCGTGGAAGCAGTTTTAGAACATATTAAAAGTGTGCAAACAGTACTGGCTCAAATCTAGGCAAAACAACTATGAAATTCAAAAAAAAAAATATTGCTACACATTGTATACTTAACATTTCCTAGTCATAGCAAATATTAATTTGTTTTAGCCACTGTCAGTGACACCATTTGAGCAGGTGAAAGAGCAAACTGGAGATTTTCCACTGGAAAATAATTTCTGTGAGGACACCCCACTGGAGCAGCCAGCCGCTGAACCGAAACCCAGCGAAACGCCATCCCGACCTCAATCTCGCTCTGGCAAGGTGGTGACACCTGCTGGGGATGCCAGGTTACCATCATTGCCACTGCCTCCCCCTGTTGAGCGGATGTTGAATCAACAACACATCACGAAGAATCGATTGTCCTTGAAGCCGCAGTCCTACAGTCTGTCTACCCCCTCACATACCACGGAGGGAGAGAGTGGACCTCAGTCATCCAATGACTACAGCACGACCTCCAGCGATACTTTCTCCACCTCCACCTCAGGTAGGTTGAGGTGAACCTGAGGAAGGTCAGGTACATTGGCTAAAATATCTGCCACATCTGTTTGCATAAGCGTAAAACATGTAAAAATAGCACCAGGAATGTGCTGACCATAGAATCGAGATGGGATAAAAAAAATTAATATATAAAACCACCATTTGAACAAACTTCAAATGGTATTTATGAGGGTGATACTACAACCTCTTTTTGAAGTGTATGGTACATTTACCTAACATGTGACAAGTTCGTCCAACTGCAACAATCGGCCTCTCTTTCGTTCACACTCGGCTGAGGCAATGTGGATAGAGCAAAATTGCCTAAGCTTTGAAACAGCCACTGCTGCTGCACCTCGTAGAAAGGATTTATTTCTAAATGGTTGTCATGTCTTATTTAGCGTGTGGTTTGTAATAGGCTATCACAGAATGGTAGTTGTGTGTGATGTAGACAAATATTACAGCAACAAACAGTAGTGATTTAGTTTTAAATTTGATTCCTGGTTTTTTTAATTCTAGAAGACGATTCAACAGACTCAAAGTCAAGATTGAAGAAGAAATGGAAGCCAATGAAGAAAGTTCAGAAAAGGAAGAAACTCACAAAAATCGCACCAGGCATGTTTTTGATGTGTATGATTTACTAGCGTGCATGTGTCTGTTTGTATGTATTGAGACTGAGGGTGCATTCATAGTGTAGGGTGTGTGTGCGAGTGAGTGAGTGAGTGTGTGAGTGAGTGAGTGAGTGAGTGAGTGAGTGAGTGAGTGAGTGAGTGAGTGAGTGAGTGAGTGAGTGAGTGAGTGAGTGAGTGAGTGAGTGAGTGAGTGTGTGAGTGAGTGTGTGAGTGAGTGAGTAAGAGAGAGTGAATGAGCGAGCGAGCGACTGAGTGAGACAGACAGATATATAGAATGAAGGAGCAGGCTAGAGAGTGAGAGCATGCACGAGAGTCCATCACTCACCACGAGTGATAGCATAAATGCATAGTCAGCAAAGATGCATGAATTAAGTTTCACATAAATCTACATTCCTAATTGGTAGATTTGCATTGTAGGTAGGAGAAGGCACCAGGAAAACTGCAGTTCTGTAACCCAAGGCCAGCCTAGCGACACAGACAACAACATTAAGACCAAGGTGCTGCCTGCGAACATCGACTCCTCTGAGACTCCCCTGAAGGAGTCAGGAAGCCTACAGCCCAACATGGGCAGTGGCATCAATGTGAGGTACACCATGTCGCGGTCACTGGCACGCCGGGGAGTCAGCTTCAGGGGCGACCGCGACCAGGAGCACTACCTCAGTCCCCTGCTCTCCATAGACCAGGTGACTCACTAGATCATGGATAGTAATTGGGACTTAGTCATAGAGCGGGGCTCACTGTGTCCCTTCCTTCCTCCCCCTTCTCTCCATTTCTTCCTCCTTCCCTTTCTGTCTCCCTCCTCTCTTCATCTCTTCCTCCCCTTCCCTATCTCTTCATCCTCCTTCCCTTCCATCCTCCTCCATCTCTTCCTCCTCCTTCCCTATTTCTTCCTCCTCAATCTCTTCCCTTCCTTCCTCCTCCATCTCTACCTCCTCCTTCCCTTCCTTCCTCCTCTATCTCTTCCTCCTCTTTCCCTTCCTTCCTCCTACCTCTCTCCATCTCATCCTCCTCCTCCCTCCTCTCTACCCCTCTCCCTCAGTGCACCCCTCCCTCTCTTCTTCCCTCCCTATCTCTCCTGGCTCTCTCATTCTTTTCTATTCTCCCTCTCTCCTCACCACCTCTTCATCTCCTTCCTTCTATCCTTCCTTCTCTCCTTCCCTCTCTCCTTCCCTCTCTCCCTCTCTTCCTCCCTCTCTCCCTCCCTCTCTCCCTCCCTCTCTCCCTCCCTTCCCCCCTCTCTCTCTCCCTCTCTCTCTCTCTTTCTCCTCTTTCTATCACTACCTCACATGTTCTGTGCCCCTATAGACAGGACATGTAGGGAGGGACTCCAGTTTTTGTTCACGTTAAATACAAATCAAATCAAAATCAAATCATGTTTCAGATCTGTGCTGAGGATGAGCGCCTCACTGACATGGTCTTCAGCAAGAGCATCTTGCACGTCGGAAGCAATGCATGCGAGAGAAGTGAGTGATTTGTGGTTGAGCCAGAGGAGAGAAGTGAGTAGTTTGTGGTTGAGTCGGGAGAGAGAAGTGAGTGGTTTATGGTTGACTCAAGGGAGAGAAGTGAGTGGTTTGTGGTTAAGTCGGGAGAGAGAAGTGATCGGTTTTTGTGGTTGACTCAGGGGAGAGAAGTGAGTGGTTTGTGGTTGAGTTGGGGGGAGAGAAGTGAGTGGTTTGAGGTTGAGTCAGGGGAGGGAAATGAGTGGTTTGTGGCTGAGTCAGGAGAGAGAAATGAGTGGTTTGAGGTTGAGTTGGGAGAGAGAATTTAGTGTTTTGTGGTTGTGTCAGGAGAGAGAAGTGAGTGGTTTGTGGTTGAGTCAGGAGAGAGAAGTGAGTGGTTTGTGGTTGACTCAGGAGAGAGAAGTGAGTGGTTTGTGGTTGAGTCAGGGGGAGAGAAGTGAGTCGTTTGTGGTTGAGTCAGGGGAGAGAAGTGAATGGTTTGTGATTGAGTCAGGAGAGAGAATTGAGTGGTTGAGTCGGGAGAGAGAGAATTGAGTGTTTTGTAGTTGAGTCAGGAGAGAGAAGTGAGTGGTTTGTGGTTGAGTCGGGAGAGAGAAGTGATCGGTTTTTGTGGTTGACTCAGGGGAGAGAAGTGAGTGGTTTGTGGTTGAGTCGGGAGAGAGAATTTAGTGTTTTGTGGTTGAGTCGGGAGAGAGAAGTGAGTGGTTTGTGGTTAAGTCGGGAGAGAGAAGTGATCGGTTTTTGTGGTTGACTCGGGGGAGAGAAGTGAGTGGTTTGTGGTTGAGTCGGGGGAGAGAATTTAGTGTTTTGTGGTTGAGTCAGGAGAGAGAAGTGAGTGGTTTGTGGTTGAGTTGGGAGAGAGAATTGAGTGTTTTGTGGTTGAGTCAGGAGAGAGAAGTGAGTGGTTTGTGGTTAAGTCGGGAGAGAGAAGTGATCGGTTTTTGTGGTTGACTCAGGGGAGAGAAGTGAGTGGTTTGTGGTTGAGTCGGGGGAGAGAAGTGAGTGGTTTGTGGTTGAGTCAGGGGAGGGAAATGAGTGGTTTGTGGCTGAGTCAGGAGAGAGAAATGAGTGGTTTGAAGTTGAGTCGGGAGAGAGAATTTAGTGTTTTGTGGTTGTGTCAGGAGAGAGAAGTGAGTGGTTTGTGGTTGAGTCGGGAGAGAGAAGTGAGTGGTTTGTGGTTGAGCCAGGGGAGAGAAGTGAGTAGTTTGTGGTTGACTCAGGATAGAGAAGTGAGTCGTTTGTGGTTGAGCCAGGGGAGAGAAGTGAATGGTTTGTGGTTGAGTCAGGAGAGAGAATTGAGTGGTTTGTGGTGGAGTCAGGAGAGAGAATTGAGTGTTTTGTGGTTGAGTCAGGAGAGAGAAGTGAGTCATTTGTGTATGAATCAGATGGAGAGAAAGATACTCTAAAAATGGTCTAGTTGAGGTAACCATCTACCGGTAGTCAGATTTGTTAAAAAGTAAATAACTAATTCAAAGTAAAAAAATGTTGTTATGCATGTTCCTGACTATGTATGTTTGCATATTCACCACAAAATTATCTTTGAACTGTCACACCATGTGAATAAACGTTAACCCTCTCTCCTCCAAAGGTTACTCGGAGTCGTCAGTGCATAATCTCAAGGACGCCCTTGAAACCTGTCTGCAGCTCCACAATGAGACTGGGCCCTGTCAACTCCACTTGGTCTTCTTCGAAGAGGCTGTCCGCCATATTGCTCGATTGACACGTGTTCTTGTAAGTCGTCCTGAGTTTCATTCTTGTAACCTGTGCCTTGTTTTGTTATCACCCAGTGGAATTTATGATTGTGGAAATAATAGTGTCATTTAAATAATTTTAAAACAGTGTTAACAAAAATGTTATTCACGGATTAATTTTTATTGTGTTTTACCATATTAATGGTGACCTTATCCATTACTGCTTTACTTAGAATCTATCTTGTAGGCTAAATATTATTATTTAAGATATTGATTTATTATGTATTGAATTTTTAAAGTAATTTTTAAGGATTTTATATGTATTAATCCAGACCACATGAGGCAACCACTAACAATATTTATACAATTGCTGATAATTTTTTTAATAAATCCATAAATCTTATGCAGAAGGACTTCACAGTTAATATCTTAACTTTATACAACATCGTATTTTAAACAAGTAGGTACAGCTGTATATTAATAATAAGATAACTTCTATTGCACCTAAATCCTTGGAAACCAAGCTCAGAGGCGCACCAAAACAAAAGGATTGGTCAATCTCAAAATCCATAAGTACCGGTAGTATTACACTACCGGTAGTTGTTATTAGTAGACATTCCCGCTGACCACTGGTTGTGTCTTCAGAGTGGCCATTGTGGTAACGCCATTCTCTTGGGTATGCAACACTGTAGTGGACGCCACACACTGGTCAAGCTGGCATCCTTCATCACCAGCTGTCAGGTAAGGGACCATCTCAACACCACACGTACAGACGAGAATATTTCAATTTGTCTCACTGACATCTTAACATATATTAAATCATTTTCACAAAGCCAACAAAAACACAACCAAAATGTTTCTCAGACATTTCCCGCACAGTCTGAAATAGTTTAATCAAGTAACAAATGAATCGCTGCAAAGTTCTCAACCTTTTGACTCTTTTCTGCCTTTTGATAATTTTTTACAATTATTGTGTAACAGTGTTATACCTTTACAACTCTCTGTTTCATAATTATCACTTTACAAGTCTGCATTACAATGTCATCAGTTTACAAATCTCAGTTACACTGTTGTCATTTTATAATTCCTGGTTACCCTGTTAGCACCATGCAACCCTGTGTTACACTAGTTGTTATCACATTACAAAAGTGTTAGTGTTATCATGTTACACCCCCTTGTTACAGTGTTACCATTTATAACACTGTTATCACTTTACAACTCTGTGATACAATGTTGTCAATTTACAAACCTGCATTACAGTGTGTCACTTTACAATTATGTGTTACCATGGTTACAGCTGATGGAAGCCAAGGACCATGGTAGCCATGATGACAACGTGGGTGGACTACATCGGTTGTTAAGGAGGGCGAGTCGTAATGCAGGCATCAGCAACAAACAGACCATTGTGTTGGTCCCCGACTGTCTGGGAGAGGACCTCTTGATGGACATCTGTGCTGTCATGAAGGAAGGTACGTGGTCCTTCAGTCAGGACCTCGTCATAGGTCTCATGGCCTACTGGTTCCATGGTCTCCTGGTCCATTGGTCTCCCATGTAGCTCTGACCAGATTGCCATCCAGAGAAAAAACAGTTGGCTCTTAGACAAGGCAGCCATTGACTTGTTGATGATCCAACAATATTCATCTGTGTGTAGCTGGCCCATCAGAGATATTTGTCAGTTTTGTTTTCTCTCACAAGATTGTATTTGTTCTGTTTATTTAACCTCCTCTACAGGACTGAATATGCTCATTGTCTAATCTGCTCTGTTCCTTCACTAATATTATTTTGTGTCCTTTTTATTTTAAGTTAGACCAAAAAATATTTTGCCAATATTTTCATAATCATTCTATAATCATTTCTATTTGATCTCCTATTAATCTCTGTGTCTCTAGGTCACTAAACAAGTCCTTGATGAAGGACCCCTTGCATCAAAGATAATTATGTTTGGAAGATGTTTGCCTCAGGTACAGGGAATCTTAGATGTGATATACATCAGTAGAAGGCATGTTTAGAAGATGTATACCTTAGATGTGGAATACTCAGATATCATATAATCAATAAATAATAATTCACTACATATGTAAGATGTATATATATGGATAAGGCCACCAACAAATTAACATTAAAAACTAAACAGTCATATATTTTGTTGACGACTTTAATATGGCTTATTGATTCTGAGAATTCCCAACCCTTTTGTACCGAAGCGTCTCTGAGCTTGGTTTCTGAGGATTTAGGTACAAAGGAGTTACCTTGGTATTATTATAACATATACATATATATATATATTATGTTTTGTAGACAACCTGGTAGTTGGGATAGTGTCATTTAGGAAAAATACTCTTCCCAGTCAGGCTTCCCAACACCCAATTCCCGTTTTGCTTTGTAGGCACCTGTGCTGGGCTGTATACGTCAGAGATGATCCATGACATCGCGACCCAGATGACACCCGGACATGTCAAGTTAACGAGGCTCGAGAAGGTAGAGATCGCCTTTGACAAATACCTGCAGAAGGTGCGACAGAATCTTCATGTCATCGTCTGTCTTGACACGTCAGGTATGTCGGTGTCAATTTGTTGTCAGTAATGGCATTTTTTATGGGAATCTGTCACATTTATGTCATGTTACAGTTCTTATTGAGACTGACCTTGCCTTGTTCTTCCAGCTCTTGTGCAAAATTTGGTTCATCACTTTGAAATTGTTAAAACTTAGACAGGACTTTCGTACTTGCTTTTTGTGTCAATTTTCTTATCACTTTCTTTATCACGAGTCACTATGTCATTGTGTCACTGGCATAGTGGTTGTCACCATTTTCATGAGTCACTGTGTAACCAACATTGTTGATGTGAATACTTCCATTTTGACAGTTCACGTTGCTCTGATATTGAATTATTGATTTTGTTGATATCACTACTGACTGCCTGTGTCATTACATCTGACGTTGATGTCATTGGATTGTTCACATCTCTGCCACCACATCCATTGTCAGTTACAGTGTCACCAGCACTTTGTCACAATGTCGTTCTGCAAATTTGTGACACTCATATTCTGTCACTCTAAGAACAGTTTCTATATTATTAATATCATACTTGAAGTCATGACACCAAATAACACAACCGACCTTGCAGGTGTCATTGGAGGCGACCTTCGAACAACAGTGAGCAAACTGTCACCGATGTTCAACCAAGTGTGTCATGTTGACCTCTATCGACCTTGGAGTCACCGAGCGTATAGGACCTTTGCCCTTCATTGGCTCAAGCAACCACAGTTTGAGGTAACCAATGATGACAAAAATTGTTTTTTACATACCGAAAAATCCTTGGACGGTACACGTTTGCATTTAATAAGCCTGATATTGTTCATAATTTGAATGTTATGCTGTCAAAATATTCAGGTTGTAAACAAAACATTCCATTGTAAATGGCCACTGTCGGCACATCAGATATCTCTTGATTTATGTTTAAAATTAGATATGATTTAATTTCAATTTTGTTTTAAACATTCAATTCTTTTAGCTTGACTCTATTTAGTGTGTAAATTTACAGACAATTCCATGGAATGAGGATCGGAAGTCAGAGCAGATGCTACTGGTGGCGAACGCAATGGCTTATGTCCACATGTCCAGCATGGTGATGCTGCAGAAGCAACAGATTCACGAGAAGTCACCGCGACTGTTTTACACACCCAGCAGCTTCACCGAGCTTGTGCACATGTTCTGGGTGATTGGGTCTCAGATCAACGACACTGAAACTGTGAGTTATGGCGTTACAGTTAGTCAGTCAATTATTTAATCACCTCCGATACACATTGCTCAATCTTCGTTATTGATGCAGTGATGGGTTGGTCGCACTCCACAGTCATGTAGACTTTAGTGTCATCTGCATAACAGTGATACTGCATCCCATGTTGTGCAACGATATTGCCAATGGGTCCCATGTATATACAGTACAGTACGCCAGATTATTCATAATGGGATGCCACATTGTTCATAATGGGGTACTTGTTGGTCATGTTCATAATGAGTTACTTATTGGTCATGTTCATAATGGGCTACTTGTTGGTCATGTTCATAATGGTTTACTTGTTGGTCATGTTCACAACGGGTTACTTGTTAGTCATGTTCACAATGGGTTACTTGTTAGTCATGTTCACAATGGGTTACTTGTTGGTCATGTTCATAATGTGTTACTTGTTGGTCATGTTCAGAACGGGTTACTTGTTGGTCATGTTCATAACGGGTTACTTGTTGGTCATGTTCATAACGGGTTACTTGTTGGTCATGTTCATAACGGGTTACTTGTTGGTCATGTTCATAACGGGTTACTTGTTGGTCATGTTCATAACGGGTTACTTGTTGGTCATGTTCTTAACGGGCTACTTGTTGGTCATGTTCGTAACGGGCTACTTGTTGGTCATGTTCACAATGGTCTACTTGTTGGTCATGATCATAACGGGCTACTTGTTGGTCATGTTCACAATGGGCTACTTGTTGGTCATGATCATAACGGGCTACTTGTTGGTCATGTTCACAATGGGTAACTTGTTGGTCATGTTCATAACGGGCTACTTGTTGGTCATGTTCTTAACGGGCTACTTGTTGGTCATGTTCATAATGGGCTACTTGTTGGTCATGTTCATAATGGGCTACTTGTTGGTCATGTTCATAACAGGCTACTTGTTGGTCATATTCATAACGGGCTACTTGTTGATCATGTTCATAATGGGCTACTTGTTGGTCGTGTTCATAACAGGCTACTTGTTGGTCATGTTCATAATGGGCTACTTGTTGGTCATGTTCACAACGGGCTACTTGTTGGTCATGTTCATAAAGGGCTACTTGTAGGTCATGTTCATAATGGGTTACTTGTAACCAATACAACTATGTCGTTGTCACAGAGAAAGATAACGCACTTTGAGTCTGGCCTGAAGCTGATCCATGAGGCGTTTGACACGATCGACCAGTTCAAGGAACAAGTGTCGAGAATGTTGCCCAGACACCACCAGTCACTCACCAATGTCGCAGAGAAAGTCACGATGGTTGAGAATTTGAGACAGAGCTACATGCAGGTACGGCTCACTACAGTGTTGTTATGTTATGGTTTTACTTATTTAATATCATTTAAAATCCTATAATACATACAAATAGGTGATTCCTTTCAAATGTATATAAAATACATGTTTTTTAAATAACTAAGTGAATTAATAAGTTAATTAAGAGATAGATAAGTTATAAAAAGTATAAATAAATAAATCATTTATAATTGTATATATACATACATACATAGGACAAGTTAAAAATTATATAAATGATGACAATTAAAAATATATATATACTCATGCACTAAAAGTGCACGTAAAAAATTAATGAATTAAATACGCAGTATTAAATGGACATGCAATGGTGACTTGACTCTGCTCTGGCCAGGCTCTGGACGGATGTAAGAAGATGGAGACGAAGATCCGCAGAATCTCAGAGCCTCTGGAACAACTCCGCAAACACTCGGAGCTCGAGTTCAACAAGGTAGGAACTGAAGTGGATTATAGGAGTATATACAGGGTGCACGATGACTGACAGGTAGTCCGTCGGACTGGCTGCTTCACAACCAACTAGTGCTGATATTGTTCTTACTAGTTCTTAAAAATAAATAAATACAATACAATACCACCATACTATGTCACAATACACAGTGTATCATATGTGACACATAGTAAAAGTGGTTTTATTTCATAAAAAACATACCGTTTCACATTTCAGTTAAACGTACAATTACGTGTCATTGATAGAAACAAATGTGATTTTATAGAACCAATTGCAAAGTAAAAACCATCACAAGAGATGAGTGTAGTCTAATCATGCCATTGATGGGCAGTAAACGGCAGTGTTGAACAAGAGATGAGTGTAGTCTAATCATGCCATTGATGGGCAGTAAACGGAAGTGTTGAACAAGAGATGGGTGTAGTCTAATCATGCCATTCATGGGCAGTAAAAGGAAGTGTTGAACAAGAGATGAGTGTAGTCTAATCAGGCCATTGATGGGCAGTAAACGGCAGTGTTGAACAAGAGATGAGTGTAGTCTAATCATGCCATTGATGGGCAGTAAACGGCAGTGTTGAACAAGAGATGAGTGTAGTCTAATCATGCCATTGATGGGCAGTAAATGGCAGTGTTGAACAAGAGATGAGTGTAGTCTAATCATGCCATTGATGGGCAGTAAACGGCAGTGTTGAACAAGAGATGAGTAGTCTAATCATGCCATTCATGGGCAGTAAACGGCAGTGTTGAACAAGAGATGAGTGTAGTCTAATCATGCCATTCATGGGCAGTAAACGGCAGTGTTGAACAAGAGATGAGTGTAGTCTAATCATGCCATTGATGGGCAGTAAACGGCAGTGTTGAACAAGAGATGAGTGTAGTCTAATCAGGCCATTGATGGGCAATAAACGGCAGTGTTGAACAAGAGATGAGTGTAGTCTAATCAGGCCATTGATGGGCAGTAAACGGCAGTGTTGAACAAGACGATGCTGGCAGAAGTTGAAGCTTAACGGCGACAAACGATCGGATGATGTCGCATTGTGGGATGATGGACTTTTCATTAGCATTTATTTTTTAGAAAACGACTGAGCAACCAGTAACATTGATGGCATTTGGCAACATGCTAACATAACCACCGATACGGGATAATGCAACTGCGGTGGGATAGCACGTGACAATACTGTAACACACGCATGTATTTTGGTTTTGTCACTCATCAGTAATGGTCACTAGGCGCCTCTACCAGATGTAAACAGCCGCCATTTACATGCTCCGCGTTCAATAAGAATATTTAGTTGCATGTGCTATCACATTGTGATAACATGCTATCACATTGTCTCTTGTTGTTTTATTCCATCACAACCCTCAACTAGCGTAAATTAATTCACATAATCACAACTAGTCTGAATGAACTGCTCTTGTAAACTTGGACTAGTCTGATCACTAAAACTACTCGTCTGGGACGATCGGACGCCCTCATTTCACAGCCTGAGTATAATAATATTAATAAACTGCAATATCAATAAATGTCTGCAGTGCTATAGAAAAAACTAATATTAGTAATTTGTGTTATTATTTAGCCACACACAATCTGTATTATAGACATTCTCCTAAATGTCACCAACAGCTGAGTTAGTATTGTATAATAACAAAAGATGTTTTTTCTATAGTTATTGCCAGAAGATTCCCAAACAGCAGTGACTTTCTTGTTAGGGAAGTAAATACACAGTTCCACCACTTTGTTAATATATTTCTACTGTCACGATTGTAAACTATTTTATCAGTGGATCAATAAACTGTCAACACTGCTTCGTGTCCAGATCTGCTTTTTGCACCAAGTAAATACCTCTAGACAGGTTGGTAAAAATGTCAACTAAGTCAACATTCAGTGCCAACAACATTACCGTTTCCAATGTTTCCAAAGAATGGTACTTTATATTTAATACATCATATGTGTGGTTTATTATTGTTAGTAGTTTACCACTTTAATTTATTTTAAACACTACAGTAGAAGTTGTACTTGGATTTTAGTGTATAAATTAAGTTATTATTAACATAACTGCAAAATACCAAGATATTTTAATTAACTAGATTCCAATGACCTTGATATGTGACCTTGACCTGTAGGTCAACCCATCGTACCATGCTGCCCTGGAGACACTGAACGCCCTTGACCCTGGTTCCATCGATGAGATCCGGTCGTATCGCGTGCCTCCCCCTGGCATCAACACCGTCATGAACTCTCTGTGTCTCCTCTTCAGTGTGCCCCAGGCGTACGTATTGTGTAGGGGAGACTATTGTCCCCCAGGCGTACGTATTGTGTAGGGGAGACTATTGTCCCCCAGGTGTACGTATTGTGTAGGGGAGATTATTGCGGAGCAGGCCCCGACATTAACACTGGCCCGGCGCCTTTTTTTAGGCTGTCGGGCCACCAGTTTTCATATTTCACTGGCCTGCCGGGCCACTGGTTTCAATCTGATTGACCACCATCGTGTTTTCGGTAACCTGACCCTACCTAGGATATCTTTTTATTTGATATTTAAATCGGTGTTTGTTTTGTTACATTTTGTTAGAACTAATGAAATAATGGGAACTAAAACTCAAAAGTCTGCATAATAAAATGCTAGTGCCTATAATATTCCATAATGGAGATGTATCAAGGAAATTTGTTATACTGTAACTTTTCAAATCTACTGGCCCCCTTGGCCAGTGGATACAAAACCTTAATGTCAAGGCCTGGCGGAGACTGTAACGATTGTGTGTATTCAGACATGACAAATTTATTAAATTCTCAGCCGTCCAAAAATATAACGTAGAGGAAAATGATTCACAGAACGCTGTCTGAATATTTACAAATACCAGTCATGACGTTGTGTCTCGGTGGACTATGCATGCTCTCCGTGGGGCTTGGTGATGTTGTCAGTGAGAAACTGTAGTTAGTATAATGTCACTAATAATTGTCGTCCAATTATATAGCAACAAAAAACAATTTACAGAGCTGTCCAAAAACAAACAGTACACAAAAATAATAAATTTGTTGATTTTTAGGGTGTCCGAAAACATTCAGTCATTAGCTAGTTTCATTTTTGCGATAATATTGTTCTAGCTGTATTACTATTGCAATACTCTTGTGATAGCATCATAACTATTGTAGTAGTATCACAATAGTATCACAATAGTATCACAATAGTATCATGGAGTAATAGGCATCCAGGAAAAGTTAGCCCAAATCATGCTTGAAGCGTGATGTGATCATGTTTGAAGCGTGATTAGATCATGTTTGAAGCGTGACGTGATCATGTTTGAAGCGTGACGTGATCATGTTTGAAGCGTGACGTGATCATGTTTGAAGCGTGATGTGATCATGTTTGAAGCGTGACGTGATCATGTTTGAAGCGTGAAGTGATCATGTTTGAAGCGTGATGTGATCATGAAGAAGTTTATTCAAAATGGTGAATTGCAAAACTTGTCCTGGGGTTTCAGTGATTCTAAAAAAATTTGTATATTGTTCAAATAAAAAATGTGAAGCAGGACATGGAAAGTCATACAAGTAGACATCTAATTTGACCTGTAATGTCCTACAAAGTATCCATTGTCGGATGGGTAGGAGAGTGGGTAGGAGGGTTGGTGTGGGAGGGTCTGCCAGTTGTGTGTTGGTTTGTTGGAGTGTGTGTTGGTGTATGTGTTTATTATATGATTATTATATATCAGTATATTTTATAAATATATATACTGTCATTTCATGTGATCTTCTACATAATTTATATATATATATTATATTTATACACACACATGTATATATATATATACACATGTATATACATTATGTAGTAGATCACATGAAATGACATCAACATTTTATATTCTTTTTCGTTATATAATAATTATTGTATTATAATGATAGTGTGTTAACAGTGCTGCATCTTAGTCCCTTTCAACAGGTGCCTGGCGCTATACAAATCAGTTTATTTATCGGTAAAATGGCAAATGATAAATGGTGATCACATTGATGTTACCGTTGATTGATGTCTGTACACGTCTGTCTGTGTGTCATCCTGTCTCACTCTCCAGTTGGAAGTCGGCCAAGAAACTCATCATCCGAGACAACTTCTTCCAAGAGCTCGCCTTCTACGACAAAAACAACATCCCGAACCCGATCTTCGAGCATCTGGGGGAGATTTGTTCGAAGGAGGACTTCACTCCGCAGCGGCTGAACACAGTGAGTGCTGCGGCCGCAGGACTGTGTCAGTGGGTCAATGCCGTGCATCAATACGCCTCGGTGACTCGTAAACTGCGCTCGGAGATGAAGGAACTACGGAAGGCAGAGGACGAACTGATCAAGGTGAGGATCGACTCGGTGGGGCATCCTTGCACGCCCAGGGGTTTCAGTTGACTACTCTACCCCTGGCAGGTAACTTGTGCAATGTATGGAAATTAGCTGAATCAGTTATACTTCATCCCAGTTGATGTCTTCACTGGTCGTGATTGTAACCATGGGAACACCCGCGTCTCATATCCAAGGGTAATTCCAGGAAATCCCAATAAGATTGGCCATCAATAGTGCATTTTCTTCTAATTACTTGCTCTTCCCAAACATTACATGTCATATCGGCTGCAGTTGGATTGTCATAGGGCAATATTGAGAAGACGTTTTCTACCCTCTTTCAGGCTGGGATATATTTTGGGTTGTCACAGAGTAGACCAGATGTCTTGTTGATACCTTTTAGGTTTATTTGTATTTTGTTAGTTATATGATGACAGTTAACTAGATATAACACTCTTATCTTTTAATCTGTGCTGCATATGGGTAGGACATCGTAGAGCAGTTACAACTGTCTCATGTTGCCTTCATTCAGGCAAACTGCATTTGCGATGTTGTCGTAGTAATCATGCCGGTTAAAAATGGAAACACATTATCTTATCTAAGAGGCTGTTTCCAGCACTTATCATTCTGCCTACATAACAATACAATAACAAATACAATACAAAAAAAACCCACAGGATTGTGGGTGAACACGAAGATCAACATGCATTTTATTATTGTGTGACCACGTGTCGCATAATTAATCATAACATATATGTAATGATACATAAAATGCAATCTCCCAAACACACCACATAACAACTGACCAGATGTATTGTGGTTGTCTTTCAGGCTCAGCTGCACCTGGGTAAACAGAAGGTGCAGGCTGATCACATCAAGACTGAGTTGGAGTCAGAGATTCGGGCTCACAAGGACTGCTGCACCAAGGCGAAGTTTGTTGAGAAACAAATCTTGGTATGTATCTGTTGTACAGTTTTCCACACAATGATTAGTTAGACGGCTAGAATTCATCATGAATATGATCGTCTATTTTTATTTTTGCTTTGGAAAAAATGCTGGTTTTGTTATTGTTATATATGCTAGAATTCATAAATGCTGCTGTTTACCTATGCGTTCACGAATTGTCAGATCTGCAATTTAGGGACTGTTTCTTAAGCCAGAGAAGGGCTCATGATAGAGAAAATGTCCTGTTTTGGATACTGTTATTTTATAGCCAGGGCTGGAATCTCATGTATATTTAAAAATAGCTGTCCTCTCAAACTTCCTTTGGATTCCAATATGTTGGTTAAAACATATTCCTTTAAACTTCTTTTTAGTAAACCTAACTTAGTCCAACCCTGATCACATTATTGTTTTTGTTTCTCCCAAACTCAATGTCATTAATTGAAATGGTCCATCATCATGACAACATATACAAATGTTCATAGGAATATATCCAAAAGTAACATAAAGGGGCCATTTTGGGTTATATTGGCGAACTATGCTAGAAGCCACATTTGTATATCAATATGCTAACTTTGGGAGAAGTCTCCCAAATGGTGAGGTCCAGTCACCTCATTCTCCGTTCATCGGTTTTCTTGAACCATTTTGAAATGAAATGTAGTTTATTCGGTTACAGTGGTATTACAAGTATGCATGTAAATATGGTTTCACCAAGTAACTCGGGAGATTCTCTAGAAACCCCTGGGGGCATGTTTCGAGAACCACTTATAATTAGATAATGTAATAATTGTGCATTTTTTTAGATTTGACGCAAATAATAAATGACAGAAGGCATCGCAATCCAATATAAACTTACACAATGTAACACACAGACCTGTTAACTTTCTGAAATGACAAAACTGGAGATTTGTGCATAAAGTAAAATCGAGCCGTCAAAGGCCGATTTCATTGCGCGGCGGTTGAATAATTAAAAGACATACAAGAAGTGTAAAAGACTTTAATTGCAAAATATCTTAACAACTTGAGATATTCACAAAGTATTATATTAGTGTTATATATAATACAAGACAACATTGTGAAAAGTATTTCACCCACTGAAAAATATGAATGAGAAGTATTCTTTATATGCATGAATTATCATTATTTAACTTATTCACATATCATTTACAAAACTATTAGAAATTCACCCTATACATGAATTCCTAGCACTAGCAGGACTCATTCTGTAAATGAGAAGTTACATAACAATGCTCCATATGGTGAAACTAATCGGTGCCAAAGAAAATTTACCAAAAACAAATCCAAACTTGTGTAATTTACTCTCTAAATGACAAGCATGTAATTCCTTAAATGAATTACAATTATAATATAGATGTTATTAATCTATTCAAAGGAAGACCATTAATTTGGTCATTAAGTATAATAAAGACATGCATGACACACCCCAATTATTCTCCAATCTTAACAACATCAGATATACACAAAGTACAATGTTATAAATTAAACAACACCATTGTGAAAAGTATTTCACCCACTGAACATATGAATGAGAACTATTCTTTATATGCATGAATTATATTTTATTTATTCACATGTTATTTACAAAACTATTAGAAATTCACTCTATACATTCTGTAAATGAGAAGTTATATAGCAATGCTCCATATGATGAGACTAATCAGTGATCACAATGAAAATGCCAAAGCAAAAAAATTTACCAAAAACAAATCCAAATCAGAACTTGTTTCGTTGTGGAGCGATCGCATCCTTCACTATCATGGTCGTTTTCTGCCGCCCGCACGAAAACTTCTTTGCGACTTCACTGTCCGGAAACATTTTCTTGACGATCTTTGTGAAGTGGTCTCCAAGCATAAACGAAAGGTTGTGCTCGGCGACCATATCAGCAAAGAGAGTCTCCGCCACAATTACCCGCCTGGTAATTTCTTGGTCTTTCGGGTTGACAAAGAACGACGTCAACCCCGTCATTCGATCGTTTGCGTGTGAGGCACGTTCAAGATTCACATGCTGCGACGTTGCGGCATGGTGAAGGGCATCGTACTTCCCACCCGCGGCAACACTGAAGTGCGAGTTGCACACCCGGCAAAACGCGTGCATCACACCTCTATCGCTGTTTGATATCCATCGTAGATCTGATACCCATGTCTGTAAAAATTTGGACGAATATTTCTTTTTCGGTCGAGGCAAACTTTGTTTCATTGGCGCCATAACATTGTGTGTTTATGTGTGCCTTGCTGGGCGCTGTAGAACGACTGATGAGATTCGTTGTTTCGAGACCACATGATAGTTTCCATCCAATTAAAATATCTGTTGCACGTTTCCGGTGTGTCCGGTATTTAAAAATGTTATTACACAAATAGTAACCGAAAAACACTTGCGATTCCACTAAAAACGAAAATCACGGAAATATTTGTTTATAGAAACGGAGCATATAACATTTTGGAGGTTTAAAAATATAATGGGAGGAGCCATGAAAAGCTGGAGATTTTATTTCCCCTGCGGGAGAACAGGAGATGGGTGCGAAAAGCGGGAGTCTCCCTCAAAAAGCGGGAGACTTGACACGTCTGTAACACATGAGGCAAACTGATAATTGAATGGTATAGTGTGCATTGGAAAATACTTGTCAACTGAGTATCTGTGATAAAATGGAAGTACGAAGACATATAACACAAATGACATCACATAGTATAAATAGACAGTATAACGTTCAGACACAGTCATACAGATCATAAAAGGGCTTTAGTGCCAGGTTTAAGGTAATGATATATATTTTTTCTTTTCTTTCTTGTGTTTATAACAAACAGTATCAGTACATATAATAAATATCAAGGTAAATTAAATTACATGAGTCATACAACGACGTGTGTATCAACTGTGAACATACGTTTGTATCTGATCTACCAATTGACGATGCATTTAAAAAAAGAAGGAAGTAGTTAACCCTATACACCTCATGTAAACATAGTTAACCCTATAAACCTCATGTAGCCATAGTTAACCCTGTACACCTCATGTAGACATAGTTAACCCTGTACACCTCATGTAGACATAGTTAACCCTATACACCTCATGTAGACATAGTTAACCCTATATGTAGCCATAGTTAACCCTATACACTTCATGCAGCCACACCTGGTCAATGATTGACGCCTCGATTAAACCAAACGCAGCTTAATGTAATGGCAGTATGCCCTGTATTGCAGTGGTGCCCTCTGCTGGATAATTTTGAAAACATAATATGATGTCTGAATGTACTGACGTCAAATTTTCATGTTTCTTTTCAAATACAGCACTCCGGTAGGTGGGGAAACAAGTTATTATCTAGAGGGTTAATTAGAGTTAGTTTCTTTAAATGGTCAGCGAGAACAAATCTAAGATGAAACAACTACTGGTTTGTTGCTCAAGGGTGGAAGTAAGTTGGTAGAGAACTGACGGTAGGATTAAGGGACGATGTCAATAGTAAGGGGTTGTATCAGAGCACGGCTTGTTCATTTTGTTTGCTGTATGTGTTGTTTGCTCTGCTTACTGCTGCAGCTGCGCAAATCTGCGCATCAGGTTAGTGTCGGTGACACGCTGTCTAATCAGTGTCGTCTCAGTGTCTTGTATCATTTGCATCAGTGTTGTATCAGTGTTGGTTGTGTCGATATCTGTTGTGTTAATGTTTGTTGTGTCAGTGTCTGTTGTGTCATGTCAGTTGTGTCAGTATCAGTAGTTTCGTGTCAGTTGTGTCAGTGTTGGTTGTATCATGTCTGTTGTGTCAGTGTCCGTTGTGTCATGTTAATTGTGTCTATATCTTGAATGCTTCCCAGAGAAGTCGAAATGGTGTTCGATTGAACAGTTCTGCCAGGGAGTAAAGTGTAAAACGCTTTGAGCAGTCTTGAGGAATGGATACTGCGCTATATAAGAACTTACGTTTAGTGTCAGTTGTGTCATGACAGTTGTGTCAGTGTTGGTTGTATCATGTCTGTTGTGTCAGTTGTGGCTGTGTTTAATGTGTTAGTGTCAGTTGTGTCATGACAGTTGTGTCAGTGTTTGTTGTATCATGTCTGTTGTGTCAGTGTCAGTTGTGGCTGTGTTTAATGTGTTAGTGTCAGTTGTGTCATGACAGTTGTGTCAGTGTTTGTTGTATTATGTCAGTTGTGGCTGTGTTTAATGTGTTAGTGTCAGTTGTGTCATGACAGTTGTGTCAGTGTTGGTTGTATCATGTCTGTTGTGTCAGTGTCAGTTGTGGCTGTGTTTATTGTGTTAGTGTCAGTTGTGTTATGTCAGTTGCATCAGTGTGTGAATGCATTTGTATTAATGTCACATGTATCAATATCAGGTGTGTTAGTTTTAGTTGTACCAGTGTCACTTGTGTCAGTGATAGTTATTTCAATCAGTGCCTCAATGTTTAGTTGTGTTGACTATCTGTCAAGTCAGTGTCGTCTAAGGTAGTCTTTCTTATGTCCGTTCCAACATCCATTTTCAACATTCTATTTCACATGTCTTTGGTTGTTTTCTGCATAAAAAACGTAATGCTTGCTCCCTATGTATGTTAATGCCTGCTCCCTACATCATGGTTTCTCTATTTCTACATCATATTTCATTACGTGTCACTGCATCTACAGTATTGCATTAACTTATCGATCTCAAATTACATCCAAATTAATAATATACTTCACAGTTTCATATTTGTTGTTGTAGTGTATTTATTGTTAGAAATTGTGCAAACATGAATTTGAAAATGCTGGGGAAAAACGAACCAGTCCTCCACATTGCTGAATTATATCATCTTTTTAAGTTTTAATGATAACCGTTTTACGACCACACTTAGTATTTAATAGTATTTAAATAATGTTTTTTCTTCAAAATGTGTTACTTCTGTGAACTTTCATCTCCACATTTATGTAAAAACTCATCAAATAAAATAACCAAACATTACACAATACGATGACTACTCTACTATATATTTTTGCAAGCCAGTGAATCAGCCAGTGAAAATTGGCACACCATTAACTCTTGTTAACTCGCAGATGATTGAGCGTCGCGTCAACCGCTGTGAGAACATCATGGAGAACATGACACCGCAGGAGACGAGCTGGAAACAGAAACTGAAGACGGCTAAGTTACATAAGAAGATGATCCCGAGCGAGGCGCTCCTCGCTGCAGCCTCCATCTGTTACCACGGGCCCCTCACCAACCTTGCCCGGGCTGAACTCATGAACGACTGGCTCGAAAGCTGCAAGGTCAGAGGGTTCGACCTGCCGCCGTTGCGGAACCAACAGGTACTGCCATCTGGAGGCATTCTTGTTATCCTCGGCACAAAGTTTGCGTCGGGTTATAAGTTGCTCTTTTTCCGTTTCCGTAACAGGAAAGCCATTTAAATAGTGGTAAAATGCAACATTTTATTTATCCTGTTTGATGGTGAATTCCATTGAAAGCTTGTATGTGTTGTATAAATCACTAACATTAATGAAAGTCAATGTGGCTAGAAAATCAGGTTTCTTTTTCCTAAAATTAATATGTAATCTCATCTGTGACATTTCCCAAATCGTACTATCACTCTAAATAACTCACATGTAGATCAAAGCTGACTTAACAGAACCAAAAAACATGTGATCTACCAAAATGACACCTAACTCATCTGCGTCACAGATGGCACCACTGATGCTGGTTTGCGAATCGGACTACGATGTAGACTTGTCGCTAAGCGACTCCTGCATTCCACTCAGCCAGCAGACATCGACCGAGGTCGTGTCAAAGGTCATATGTCACGATCACCTGGAGTGTGTGTCGAGCACGCAGTCCCTCAACCCTCAGATGTCTGCATTCCGTCAACATTCTTCGATCTACGACATCGGTGCGACCGTCACCACCGAACTACGTATCGCCGCCAGCACCGATTCAGCCGCGAGCACCGACGACCTTGACGAGGTCATTGCCATGGAAACAACGGACCTCCTTAACGTGCAAGACAACTTCACGCTGCAGAGTATCATGAGCACATTCGATGAGCTCAGTCACTGGCAGTTGAAAGGAATGCCGGTTGACATACACGGCGTGCACAACGCCCTTATTATGAGGGCATGTTGCCATGACAACCAGAGCTTCTGGCCGTCTCTTCTCGACCCGAACAATATGGCGGAGATGTGGGTGCGGGCATTGCAGGACTCCCCCCTGCAATACCGCTACTCCGTTGTTAGGGTGCCCGCAAACTACACAGGGGCAAAAAAGCGTAAGTGTATTGATATAAAACACCACTGTCAGTGGTGACGTCAAACACCGCTGTCAGTGGTGACGTCAAACACCGCTGTCAGTGGTGACGTCAAACACCGCTGTCAGTGGTGACGTCAAACACCGCTGTCAGTGTTGACGTCAAACACCGCTGTCAGTGGTGACGTCAAACACCGCTGTCAGTTGTGATGTGGCTGTCTCTCAAGAGGTAATATGGCAGTCGTTTGGGGGATCAAAAATATGTTGTGTATAAAATTGGTTTCATTTGCTTTTTTGGTACTATCAAGTGCTCACTATGTTCACCGGGGGCACAGTGTTTCTTATACACACACACTCACTCAGTCGCTCACTCATTCACTCTCTCTCACTCACTCACTCACTCACTCACTCACTCACTCACACTCTCACACCCTCACACGCACACACGCACACGCACACACGCACTCACGCACTCATGCACACACGCACACACACTATACAACACTTATTTATTATGAGAGATAATCTGTTGAATTACGGATGAATATTTTGCTGATGTTTGCGTCGTCCCACTGCACTAACTTCTCTTGCATAACGACAGTTGGCTGCCTGCTCAAGGAGGAAGCACTTAGATTCTTACCTCCGCTGTGTAAGAGTTCCATTATAATTGATCTCTTAACAAAAACTTAGTGGATACCTAACTGTTCTGTTATGTTGTGTAGTGAGGGACACCATTGAGGAGGAAGACGTCACTAATAGTGGCTCTGAAGGCTCAGTGGGTACTAACGACAGTCCAACAGAGGTGACCAACAACAACGTCAGGCGCTGCTCTCGTGACGCAAAACAGAAAGGGTCTGTACGAACTGTTTCACTGGAATATACCACTCTTAAGTGTACATGCCCAAAAATGCCTTTTGTTTCCCTTTAAATGGCAAAGCTCAAGATGTGTGAAAGAATGGGGGCTTTGAGAATTGAATTGATGATGTAATGAAGACATATACCAGGGGGAGGAGTGAAGCACAAACCACTTCTGGCTTGTGAGGATGTCTGTTAGGGGTAGTGTAGACAACTACCACCTCTGGCTTGTGAGGATGTCTGTCAGGGGTAGTGTTGTCAACTACCACCCCTGGCTTGTGAGGATGTCTGTTAGGGGTAGTGTGGTCAACTACCACCCCTGGCTTGTGAGGGGATGTATGTTAGGAGTAGTGTGGTCAACTACCACCCCTGGCTTGTGAGGGTGTCTGTTAGGGGTAGTGTAGACAACTACCATCTCTGGTTTGTGAGGATGTCTGTCAGGGGTAGTGTAGTCAACTACCACCCCTGGCTTGTGAGGATGTATGTTAGGGGCAGTGTAGACAACTACCACCCCTGGCTTTTGAGGATGTCTGTTAGGGGTAGTGTAGACAACTACCACCCCTGGCTTGTGAGAATGTCTGTTAGGGGTAGTGTAGTCAACTACCATCTCTGGCGTGTGAGGATGTCTGTTAGGGGTAGTGTAGACAACTACCACCTCTGGCTTGTGAGGATGTATGTTAGGACTAGTGTAGTCAACTATCACCCCTGGCTTTTGAGGATGTCTGTTAGGGGTAGTGTAGACAACTACCACCCCTGGCTTTTGAGGATGTCTGTTAGGGGTAGTGTAGACAACTACCACCCCTGGCTTGTGAGGATGTCTGTTAGGGGTAGTGTAGTCAACTACCATCTCTGGCGTGTGAGGATGTCTGTTAGGGGTAGTGTAGACAACTACCATCTCTGGCGTGTGAGGATGTCTGTTAGGGGTAGTGTAAACAACTACCAGCCCTGGCTTGTGGGGATGTCTGTTAGGGGTAGTGTAGTCAACTAACACCCCTGGCTTGTGAGTATGTCTGTCAGGGATAGTGTAGTTAACTACCACCTCTGGCTTGTGAGGATGTATGTTAGGACTAGTGTAGTCAACTACCACCCCTGGCTTTTGAGGATGTCTGTTAGGGGTAGTGTAGACAACTACCACCCCTGGCTTGTGAGGATGTCTGTTAGGGGTAGTGTAGTCAACTACCATCTCTGGCATGTGAGGATGTCTGTTAGGGGTAGTGTAGACAACTACCATCTCTGGCGTGTGAGGATGTCTGTTAGGGGTAGTGTAGACAACTATCAGCCCTGGCTTGTGGGGATGTCTGTTAGGGGTAATGTAGTCAACTAACACCCCTGGCTTGTGAGGATGTCTGACAGGGATAGTGTAGTTAACTACCACCCATGGCTTGTGAGGATGTCTGTCAGGGGTAGTGTAGACAACTACCATCTCTGGCTTGTGAGGATGTCTGTCAGGGGTAGTGTAGTAAACTACCACCCCTGGCTTGTGAGGATGTCTGTCAGGGTTAGTGTAGTCAACTACGACCCTGGCTTGTGAGGATGTCTGTCAGGGGTAGTGTAGTCAACTACCACCCCTGGCTTGTGAGGATGTCTGTTAGGCGTAGTGTAGTCAACTACCATCTCTGGCGTGTGAGGATGTCTGTTAGGGGTAGTGTAGACAACTACCATCTTTGGCGTGTGAGGATGTCTGTTAGGGGTAGTGTAGACAACTACCACCCCTGGCTTGTGAGGATGTCTGTTAGGGGTAGTGTAGTCAACTACCACCCCTGGCTTGTGAGGATGTCTGTCAGGGGTAGTGTAGTCAACTACCACCCCTGGCTTGTGAGGATGTCTGTCAGGGATAGTGTAGTCAACTACCACCCATGGCTTGTGAGGATGTCTGTTAGGGGTAGTGTAGTCAACTACCACCCCTGGCTTGTGAGGATGTCTGTCAGGGATAGTGTAGTCAACTACCACCCATGGCTTGTGAGGATGTCTGTTAGGGGTAGTGTAGTCAACTACCATCTCTGGCGTGTGAGGATGTCTGTTAGGGGTAGTGTAGACAACTACCATCTCTGGCGTGTGAGGATGTCTGTTAGGGGTAGTGTAGACAACTATCAGCCCTGGCTTGTGGGGATGTCTGTTAGGGGTAATGTAGTCAACTAACACCCCTGGCTTGTGAGGATGTCTGTCAGGGATAGTGTAGTTAACTACCACCCATGGCTTGTGAGGATGTCTGTCAGGGGTAGTGTAGACAACTACCATCTCTGGCTTGTGAGGATGTCTGTCAGGGGTAGTGTAGTAAACTACCACCCCTGGCTTGTGAGGATGTCTGTCAGGGTTAGTGTAGTCAACTACGACCCCGGCTTGTCAGGATGTCTGTCAGGGGTAGTGTAGTCAACTACCACCCCTGGCTTGTGAGGATGTCTGTTAGGGGTAGTGTAGTCAACTACCACCCCTGGCTTGTGAGGATGTCTGTCAGGGGTAGTGTAGTCAACTACCACCCCTGGCTTGTGAGGATGTCTGTTAGGGGTAGTGTAGTCAACTACCACCCCTGGCTTGTGAGGATGTCTGTCAGGGGTAGTGTAGACAACTACCACCTCTGACTTGTGAGGATGTCTGTCAGGGGTAGTGTAGACAACTACCACCTCTGGCTTGTGAGGATGTCTGTTAGGGGTAGTGTAGTCAACTACCATCTCTGGCGTGTGAGGATGTCTGTTAGGGGTAGTGTAGACAACTACCATCTCTGGCGTGTGAGGATGTCTGTTAGGGGTAGTGTAGACAACTACCACCCCTGGCTTGTGAGGATGTCTGTTAGGGGTAGTGTAGTCAACTACCACCCCTGGCTTGTGAGGATGTCTGTCAGGGGTAGTGTAGTCAACTACCACCCCTGGCTTGTGAGGATGTCTGTCAGGGATAGTGTAGTCAACTACCACCCATGGCTTGTGAGGATGTCTGTCAGGGATAGTGTAGTCAACTACCACCCATGGCTTGTGAGGATGTCTGTTAGGGGTAGTGTAGTCACCTACCACCTCTGCATAAATTTGTGATGTGTTTAGCAATAGATTGAGGTGGTTGTTTTTGTTTTAGGGTTTCGAATGATACAGGGTCGTCATCATCGCCGACAAACACAGTGGAATCGGCAGCAACCTGTGACCTTGTTCCCACAATGCAGGCAGACGATGTCATTGAGCGACCTACGGACAACGTATGGGTCGTGGCTGCAGATGACCCCGAGTTGGGAAAGAGGCTCATCAACAGTGTGGTGCATGGTAAGGGAGAGATGGGGGTGGGGAGGTGGGGGGGGAATGAAGGGGTGAGGAGGTGGGGGAGTGAAGGGGTGGGGAGGTGAGGAGGTGGGAAGGTGGATGGGTGGGGGTTGGGGATGGGGAGGTGAGGAGATGGGAATTTTGTCTGTTCTTCAAATATTACACACCATTGACAACCTCAATAAAGCACCAAACGCAAACGCCAGATCAGACTTTAACTCTAAAACTGGCATTGACCTTAAATGTGGCGTCCATTTCTAGCAAAACAGCATTAGTAAAATGCACAGTAAACATTACTTTGTGTCCTGTAGTTCTTCTGTCTTTACTTTGGCAGATAACGAATGAACAAACTGTTTTGATCCATGCTTTTAAGGGGATGCGATGGTCAGAGCACTTTTTTTATTATTATTGTACTTAGAGAGTTGAAATTTTCAGAGGTTGTGAGTCATGGTTAGAAACTGAGTGTGGATTTTTTTTCAGAATTTTGGGGGGGTTTTCCCGCAGTATGGCGGCCATCTTGGACTAAACTTTCGTTCCACTTATCTCAGTAGACATAGACAGCCCAAATTTAGTGTAGTAGTTACGCCATAGTATCCCAATAAAAACTGTAAAGAATTTTCATAGATATTTCAAAAAATGTTTTTTTTTGTGAATTTTTGAAATGTTAGATTTTTTTTAAACGGAGGGCAAATTTTACACTGTGGCAAGTTTCAAGCAGTTCTGTCAAGTAACAGCTCAGATAAGTGACACGGAAGACAAGAGGTGAAGGAAAAAACATGTTTCTGCATAAATCGCGTTCAAAGTTTGGGTACACTGGTACACTCAGTTCAACATCTAAAATGTAAATTAGATGAACGAAACTTTGCAGATATGTTCTCCAATGTATACTCTAGCAAACACATAGTTGAATAATATTTCTACACAGAAATGTCAACAACTCAAAACTCGTTTTTTTTTAAATCGGAAAAAGTCGTTCATGCTCTGACCATCGCATTCCCTTAATATTATAAAAAAGAATATGTATGAATACATAGCCAAATGTTGACCTAATCCAGTCAAAAATAATTCAGTAGTGTATATGATGCTCCCACCAAACTAAAAATGTACAACAAGCAAATGACGCTGTCTTTGTTATGGATACTAAATAGGTGATAATGAACCTCTGTCGATATTTTTATAGCCATTTGGTATATTAAAAAACTTATGTTTGATAAAAAATATTTGGGCAATCGAAATGTTAGAATATTTAACGACAATATTACATGTGCAGTGTATAACACATCTGCAAGAATAACATTTCATGTGACACATATTGCAGGTGTAACATTATTTGTGACATAGTTTAGGTATAATAGTTACAATAACTTGTGACACATTGTAGATATAACATTACTTCTGACACACATTGTAGGCGTGACATTACTGGTGACACACCTGGAGAGACAACCTTTGAGCCTGCAGTACACAGACATCATACAAAAGAAGTTCTTCCTGGATTGCAGTGGCGAGCGCTCTGTCATTGTGGACAACATCCACGTCTCTGTCCACGATGGCTTTGCTCTCTATCTCAGCATGTCCGTCCCGATCTCCCTTCAAGGTAACCCCATTAGCAGGATGCCTGATGTAAGGAACTTTGTTTTAAACCAAGACATTCTGGTCATCATTTGCTATATAATGTTCTTAATACTACAGGTTGGTGTAAAAGAAAGTCTTACAAAGAAACTGGTGGAGTGGACTAGAGTGGGCTGGACATGGGGAGTGGACTAGAGTGGGCTGGACATGGGGAGTGGACTAGAGTGGGCTGGACATGGGGAGTGGACTAGAGTGGGCTGGACATGTGGAGAGAATGGGAGTAGAACCATTGGCAAAGAAGGCAGAAGCCGGCAGAATGGAAGGGAAAAGTAGACAAGGACGAGCTAGACAGCATTAGCTGTATTGGGTATAGAGATTTGTAGGGACTGGGTGAGGAGTAGAGAATGAGTGTGACAGACAAAATGGAGGTGGTTGGTGGAAATAGAACAATGAGGGGGAAAAACAGAAATCACGGACAAGTACTGAGGCCTCACCCTGGACCTACACGGAAAGTACTGACACCAGCCACACCCTGGACCTACAGGGAAAGTACTGATACCAGGCTCACCCTGGACCTACAGGGAAAGTAGTGATACCAGCCACACCCTGGACATATAGGGAAAGTACTGATACCAGCCACACCCTGGACATACAGGGAAAGTACTGACACCAGCCTCACCCTGGACCTACAGGGAAAGTACTGATACCAGCCACACCTTGGACCTACAGGGAAAGTACTGATACCAGCCACACCCTGGAACTACAGGGAAAGTAGTGATACCAGCCACACCCTGGACATACAGGGAAAGTACTGATACCAGCCACATCCTGGACATACAGGGAAAGTATTGATACCAGCCGCACCCTGGACATACAGGGAAAGTACTGATACTAGCCACACCCTGGACCTACAGGGAAAGTATTGATACCAGCCACACCCTGGACCTACAGGGAAAGTACTGATACCAGCCACACCCTGGACATACAGGGAAAGTATTGATACCAGCCACACCCTGGACCTACAGGGAAAGTATTGATACCAGCCACACCCTGGACATACAGGGAAAGAACTGATATCAGCCACACCCTGGACCTACAGGGAAAGTATTGATACCAGCCACACCCTGGACCTACAGGGAAAGTATTGATACCAGCCACACCCTGGACATACAGGGAAAGTACTGATACCAGCCACACCCTGGACATACAGGGAAAGTACTGATACCAGCCACACCCTGGACATACAGGGAAAGTACTGATACCAGCCACATCCTGGACATACAGGGAAAGTATTGATACCAGCCGCACCCTGGGCATACAGGGAAAGTACTGATACCTGCCACACCCTGGACTTACAGGGAAAGTATTGATACCAGCCGCACCCTGGGCATACAGGGAAAGTACCGATACCAGCCACACCCTGGCCGTACAGGGAAAGTACTGATACAAGCCACACCCTGGACATACAGGGAAAGTACTGATACCAGCCACACCCTGGACATACAGGGAAAGTACTGATACCTGCTACACCCTGGACTTACAAGGAAAGTACTGATACCAGTCTCACCTTGGACATACAGGGAAATACTGATACTAGTCTCACCTTGGACATACAGGGAATGTACTGATACCAGCCTCACCCTGGAAATACAGAGAAAATACTAATACCAGTCTCACCCTGGACATACATGGAAAGTACTGACACCAGCTTCACCCTGGACCTACAGAGAAAGTACTGATACCAGCCACACCCTGGACCTACAGGGAAAGTACTGATACCAGCCACACCCTGGACCTACAGGGAAAGTACTGATACCAGTCTCACCCTGGACATACAGGGAATGTACTGATACCAGCCTCACCCTGGACATACAGGGAATGTACTGATACCAGCCTCACCCTTGACATACAGGGAAAGTACTGATACCAGTCTCACCCTGGACATACATGGAAAATACTGGTACCAGCCTCACCCTGGACATACAGGGAAAGTACTGATACCAGTCTCACCCTGGACATACAGGGAAAGTACTGATACCAGCCACACCCTGGACATACAGGGAAAGTACTGATACCAGCCACACCCTGGACATACAGGGAAAGTACTGATACCAGCCACATCCTGGACATACAGGGAAAGTATTGATATCAGCCGCACCCTGGACATACAGGGAAAGTACTGATACCAGCCTCACCCTGGCCATACAGGGAAATACTGATACCAGCCTCACCTTGGACATACAGGGACAGTACTGATACCAGTCTCACCCTGGACATACAGGGGAAGTATTGATACCAGCCACACCCTGGACATACAGGGAAAGTATTGATACCAGCCACACCCTGGACATACAGGGAAAGTATTGACACCAACCACACCCTGGACATACAGGGAAAGTACTGATACCAGCCACATCCTGGACATACAGGGAAAGTATTGATACCAGCCACACCCTGGACATACAGGGAAAGTACTGATATCAGCCTCACCCTGGCCATACAGGGAAATACTGATACCAGCCTCACCCTGGACATACAGGGAAAGTACTGATGCCAGTCTCACCCTGGACATACAGGGGAAGTACTGATGCCAGCCACACCCTGGAGATACAGGGAAAATACTGATACCAGCCGCACCCTGGACATACAGGGAAAGTACTGATACCAGTCACACCCTGGACATACAGGGAAAGTACTGATACCAGCCACACCCTGGACATACAGGGAAAGTACTGATACCAACCGCACCCTGGACATACAGGGAAAGTACTGATACCAACCGCACCCTGGACATACAGGGAAAGTACTGATACCAGTCTCACCCTGGACATACAGGGAAAGTACTGATACCAGTCTCACCTTGGACATACAGGGAAAGTACTGATACCAGTCTCACCCTGGACATACATGGAAAGTACTGATACCAGCCACACCCTGGACATACAGGTAAAGTACTGATACCAGTCTCACCCTGGACATACAGGGGAAATACTGATGCCAGTCTCACCCTGGACATACAGGGGAAGTATTGATACCAGCCACACCCTGGACATACAGGGAAAGTATTGACACCAGCCACACCCTGGACATACAGGGAAAGTACTGATACCAGCCACATCCTGGACATACAGGGAAAGTATTGATACCAGCCACACCCTGGACATACAGGGAAAGTACTGATATCAGCCTCACCCTGGCCATACAGGGAAATACTGATGCCAGTCTCACCCTGGACATACAGGGGAAGTACTGATGCCAGCCACACCCTGGAGATACAGGGAAAATACTGATACCAGCCGCACCCTGGACATACAGGGAAAGTACTGATACCAGTCTCACCCTGGACATACATGGAAAGTACTGATACCAGTCTCACCCTGGACATACAGGTAAAGTACTGATACCAACCGCACCCTGGACATATAGGTAAAGTACTGATACCAACCGCACCCTGGACATACAGGGAAAGTACTGATACCAACCGTACCCTGGACATACAGGGAAAATATTGATACCAACCGCAACCTGGACATACAGGGAAAGTACTGATACCAACCGCAACCTGGACATACAGGGAAAGATGAATAGAACAACAAAAGATATTGCAGACAGTAGGAATATTGCAGACAGTAGGAATATTGCTGACAGTGTGGATATCAGAATCTAAACAAATCGTTTACATTGAAGCAACCATTATTGTTGAGGCACGTGTCTCTACCAACAAATACCATTGAAGTTGGAGGATTACATCATCCCTGACCATAAATTGGGTTAGGGTTAGGACTGATTCAACAAACTCCCTTTTAACCATTACTACCACCCATCCTGTTAACAATTGTAGGGAGCACGGCTAGTGTAGTGGTTAGCACATCCGCCTGGCATGCCAGCGCTCCGAGTTCAAAACCCAGACCGGGCAGGCATGATATTTTGTGTAAAAACCTGGCTCTCAACATTAGGGACTGTGGATCCCTCGTGACACAGAGATCGCGTTAATGTCGATCCCATCTCAATTTGGGATGTAAAAGAATCACTGAGGATGACAAACACCCTGGCAGTGACCACCCTCAGTGCCAGTATAGAAAGGTCGGTTTGACGATAATGTTCTGAAAAGGGCTGACTAGTTAAAGGAGACCTCATAAGACCATTAAATTCTAACCCTGGTTTTCTTCATATCTAACTGATAGATATCAAACTATAAAGATTGGGAACTGCTTTTCAGCTGCACTGCCGACTTTATTTGGTGTTCCTCAGGGTTCTGTTCTTGGGCCTCTGATTTATACTCTTTACACAATGCCACTAAGCTCTGTTATACAAAGACAACTGGATCATCATCTTTATGCTGATCTACATTTCGTTGGCTACCCCGGATACAAATCGCTCCCTTAAACAACTTACCCGGTAGTGATTGCCTTCAAGATATCTTCCACTGGATGACTGACAGCAAGTTGAAATTAAATGCAAATAAAATTCAATTGATCGTTATTGGTACCCCAATGCAGCGTTGTAAACTGGATGTTTTTTTCCCTACACGTATTTTGAATCAGTATATCACGCCAGCAACCTCGGTGCAGAATCTAGGAGTGATCTTTGATAGTAACTTCAATTTCCGACAACACATATCTCAAACATGTTGCTGCTGTTTTTATCATATTCGTGATCTTTGCCGTATTCACCGGTATGTTATTTTCTGTTGCTAAGACTATTGCAACAGCGCTTGTTAGCAGCAGACTTGACTATTGCAATTCCCTCCTTTATAATATCGCTAGCAAGGATATCACAAAACTTCAGCGTGTCTAAAATTGTCTAGCAAGAGTAGTTACAAGATCTCCTCGTTTTTTTCGCTCTACCACTTTTGAAGTCTGCATTGGCTTCCTGTACGATATCGTATAATATTTAAGATCTATACCATTACATACCAGGCACTGTCCAATAAGCAACCATCTTATTTGCATTCATTGCTTACTCCTGTAAGAAAACCTATCCAGCTTCGATCATCTAGTTCTGACCTACTTTTTGTTCCTAGAGTCAACACTAACATTGGAACTAGGGCTTTTTCTGTTGCTGCACCAACTCTTTGGAATATGCTCCCTCTTAGTGTTAGATCAGTTGAAAATATTACAAAATTCCGTCATCATTTAAAAACAACACTTGCTTATCTGCCATAGCTGCCTAGCGCCTTGACCCATCTGTTAACAACTGGAAAAATACTTATGGATTTTGAGATTGACCAATCCTTTTGTTTTGATGCGCCTCTGAGCTTGGTTTCTAAGGATTTAGGTGCAATAGAAGTTATTTTATTATTATCATAATACAGACTAGTCAGTTAATAGAAGATTGCCGAGTGCTGGAAACAACCAGAACAACTAGAAACTACAGACCCTAGGCTGATTCTTGGTAATTTACCTTGCTTTAAAGGGTACAACTTTAAAATGCCCATTCAGGGCCGTACTATGTTACATAACCATGGATACAAGGGACAGTCGTACATTACACTTTACCCGTTTATTCCCCCCATATGTGGTTATGACCATCTCCACCTTACCCATATAATGATGAATGTATTTCGGGACTTAGCTTCAAACTGATGCGACCACCCCTAAGGATGTATATAGCAGCAGTCCACTGAACTGAAATTATTGTTGCTACAACATATGCAAGTTTTTACTGTAACTCTTACAGATTTTCCCAATTTTGACAGTCATAATTTTCTCAAATTTGACAGTCTTATGAGTGTAGAAGACATCCCTTCCGGTTCTAACCATTTGGACAAAGCGTTTATGTACTAATGGATACAACCTGCATTTGTGAAAAGGTGGATGCAAATAACAGTTCATTCACTTCAACACATTTCCAACGAGCATTAGGATTTATTTACACAATTGGCATATTTCTACGAACAGGTGATGGGATTGCTGAGCTGCCATTCCACCAGATGTATGTAATTGATTTAACGATGAGCCAAGAAGCTACGATCAACCATCTACTTCATTACATTATGAAGATCGAACGCCCCGAGTTTGAAGGTCAACAAAGATCCGCCACAAATGATATAATTCGCACACAAGACGAGATAAACAGGGTGGAGGTAATTATTATTATTCCAATAATAATCATAATAATATCATTACGTTGTTATCATCATCAACAATATTTCAAATATAATATCATTTTTTATTTTCTAATCAAACAATATTTTTCTATTTTAGTTACAATAAATATATAATACATACTTGTGAATTGCTTGATATGTTTTCATTAATAACAAATAATTATTACATCATAAATGCCTTAATATGTGCAATTACAAATCTCACTATTTTCACATCTAAAAATAGTGAGATCTCACAATTTTTGGGTCCTATTAAGTAGAATCTCTGGTGAAACATGCGCATTTTGTTGTGAAACTGCCGCATCAGCCTAAATGAACAGTACAGTTAGCCAGTATCAGATGACATAATGTGCTGCCACCTTGTGGCAAAATTGTAGCCATAATTTGTTGTCTGTTTCAGGATGGAATGTTGTCAAAAACGCTCGCCTTGGACTGCCCCCTGCTGGAGGAAAAGATGATGTTGCCGTCGCTGATTGAGTATCGGAAGAACATCTCCCAGAGCAAGTTGGTTTTTGAAGAGAGCGCTTACATCGGCAAGCTGCTCGACACAAAGAGCGAACCCTACAAGATGGTGGCCATGCAGGGCACTAAACTCTATGAGATCGTGCAGCGTATGAGCATGCTAAACCCCCTCTACTACATGTTGTTTGACGACTTCTCAAAGATCTTCATGAAAGCCATCGAGACGAGGAACCGAGGCTGCAGATGCACAGGTGATAATTCACTACATAATCCTTTAGACATCAGCTGTGTTTTGAAAACTCTCCACCGATTTAACCAACACGAACATTTGTGGTCGGTACATTCAAACATTGTTTCTAATTGTTTTCAAGTTTATCTGCAATATGGTGCCACCATACTATACTGCGTTACGTAGTTATTTTGGGCAGGGTTAGGCAGAATGGAGGCATTGGTCTGCGGGCAAGTTTGGCTGATTTAAGGTTTAGAGGGTAATGGAACATAGATTAAAAACAATTATCATTATTATTACTTGAGGTATCACAGATTAATTAACTTTTTAAACCATGTTCTTTTAATATTCTAAACAGAAAAATGATTAAATGTAATACATTAGCCAAATGTTGACCTAATCCAGTCAAAAATAATTCAATAGCTTGTCCAATGATTTCACCAACCTAAGACATTTACAGTAAACAAGTGAAGATGTCATTTTGTTATGAATACTGAATAGGTGAAATGTTTAGCGAAATTATGAAAAATCAAGCTCGGCGAAAATGTACAGAGGAAGAAGCTTTAAAAACAACTACAATTGAATAAAATTAGTGAAATTACATCTTACACTATTAACCCATTTAGTGAATATCTCTCATATCAGGTGACCCGAAAGCCCGATCGCAGGAGCTGATCAACGCAATAACTAGTGCCATCAACAAGTACGTCTGTGGCCTGATGTTCGAGTCTCACTTCAAGCTCTTCTCACTCCTCACCACACTTGAGCGATTACGACTGTCACAACAGTTGAACAACGAGGAGCTTGGTCTCTTTGTCAACGGAATTGATACATCTGCAGTTGACGAAGAGATCGCACGTCAAGACAAACCTGATTGGCTGACTGATATGGTACGCTGACATGAATTATTTATGTTATAATGTTACACCTTTACCCATATATGCGATATCGATTTTGGGGGGTTGTATTCTATATGTTTACAGATTGTTTTAAAATAACAGGTAAATCACAAAGCAATATATATCTTTGTGAGTTTGTCACAAAAGTATAAAATCAAAAGACAGGCTTATTGTGAATGGTCGTAGCACAAATACATTGGGAGTTAGAACCAGGGATGAGAAATTTCCGTTTTTTTCCGGAATTCCGTTTTTTATACTGCTCCAAAGATCACTTGTGAATCGTGTAAATCTGGGGAGAAAAAAATGAATGTTGGTGGGTAGGGCATATCAAATCCTGGACAATTCACTGATGATCTATCTGCGGATTGAGTTAACCATCTATCCACCAGGTGTCGCCATGTGTTAATGACGCTGCCTGGCGATTAGAGACAGAACCGACCCAACCGAACCCGTGAATCTGCAAAGTAAAACCCTTAGTTCTGTCTGGGTTCGCTTCAGCGCTTTCGAAGTGCGCGCACAAAAGCAGTGGACCAATAGGAAATGACGATGTATTTTATGGAGATGTCGATCATTTTCGAACACAATGGCTAATCGACGATTTGTTGCACAGCAAGACAAATGTTGCGTGAAGGACATTGACAAAAGTGTCAAGAATAAGTGGAATTGGGCATGGCTGGAGAGATCGGCTGGAGACACTATGTTGGATATATTCATAAGTAAATCAGCACCAGGGAAAGCTTACTGTTTGTGGTGCGAGGCCGATGTCAACTATGCGGATTGGATCCTACAGGCTACAGTCAGAGGGGAACCGAAGGCACTGAAATACACACGCTGGCACTGCCCACGCTGGTCACCAATGTTCTATTAGAACCTAAACAGATGGCGTATCACATGGAAGTTCGCCGATTCCATGTAGACAACACACTTCCACAAGCACCCACAAGTTCCAGATTGGACTCGTGGTGGGCTACCATATTCTCTACTGGCAAGTTCCCAGCCTTGTCAAAGCTGGTGGCTGCAATGATGAGCTGCTTTCATGGTCCTCAAGTGGAAGGGTGTTTTAGTCGCATGTCTAGCATCATGAATACTGCCACTGCCAGAAAGAATGTTAGTACATTCAACACTATCCAGACAGTGAAGTACTCACTCATGGTAAGCAACAACACTGCTATACAGGACTTCCACAAACAGGACTGGTCGCCTCGTTCACAACACGAGGGGTGCACACAAAATGTACTCCATCCATCTTGCCGAGGAAGGAAAGATGAAGGAGGAGAAGAAAACTGAGCTGAACATGTCAAAGACGAAGGCAGCCACCAAGTACAAAGCTAAGGAAGCAGTTGAGCTGGCAACGAAGAACGCTAGAATGGCCCATCAAAGGGCTGTTTTGGCAAAGATGGCCAAGGAGAAGCTGCCCGTCAGCCAACTCGGGTTCAGCCCAGAAATTATCATTAACAAATGAGTTAGTACTATGACAATGTGTGCGTGAGTCCGTGTGCTTTTTTTGCTATTGGAAATGTTAAGATTTTCTATTTAATATTGCTCAAAATACACCATATGTCGTCTACAATAAAAAATATCTCTGAGGAGTCCCCCCTCCCCCCGATTAGATGAGACAGTCCTCTCGGGCTGAAATGTGGGCCACAGCAAAATTTCCGATTTTGTCTCTGAATGTCACTCTCATCTCTGTAGAACACAAATATCACATAGTAAATGTATATACCAGTAACTTCATTGTTGTTAGATGTGACTGTTTAATGTGTGCAACCTGCAGTACCCACTCCTTACTCAATACACATGTATTGAAATAAATTACCAGTACATGCACTGTCTGTATTTTTCAGAAAACGTTGCTGCTTATTGGATATTATTAGTTGTGTATAAGAACTCATAGTCACTAGATGTTGAAGTTATAATTAATAGAATTCTTACTAATCATATTATTATTTGTTATAATCGTGTGAAATAAGTGATGTGATGTGCTGCAGGAGTGGCTAGGTGGTGCGGTCATGGAGAGCATTCTGCCAGCCTTCCACGGTCTACGCGACTCACTCGTCAACCACAGTCTGCAGTGGCAGGAGTACTTCAAGGTAACACGTGCATACACAATTCACACAACACGTACATACATGCACGTACACGATTCACTCAACACACATGTGCATGCACGTACACGATTCACTCAACACACGCATACATGCATGCACGTACACGATTCACTCAACACACCCACACGTGCATGTACGTACATGATTCACCCAACACACCCACACGTGCTCAACATACAACACATGCATGCATACATACACACACGCACATCACCATGGTTTTTCATATCACCCCAATTTGTATACCTCTTAGCTATTCCAAGTCCTCTGGTCGTTTTGTGATTTTTTACATAGCTTTTAAATATGATCATTTGATCAAAGATTTTTGAGAGTTCTCTTCAAATTTGTCTGATATGCGTAAAGATACAGTTAGTGTCAGTATTAACCTGTGTCCTCGTGTCACTCCAGTGTGCCGTGTCACTCATGATGGACCCCCCAGGACTGACACTTCACAATCTCACCGCCTTCCAGAAATGTCTGCTCTGGAAGATCTGCCAACCTCAGAAGGTATTTAGTCTTTACCAAACATGTGGCGCCATATTTTTGGTTGTAATCTCTCTTTCTGGTTTTTGTATGTATAAGTATACTATTTTGCATTGGTAAACCAGTCTATGTCATTCCTAATCCAGTCAAATGTCGCTCTTTAAATTGGATTGGATGACTGTTGTCACAGAGGAGGTACCTGGTGCTTGTTTAATAAATTAAGTAATAATAAAACCACTCCCTCATTGAACAATGAATGAAATTTTGTCAAAAGGATTTATTCTATATATCTTTACACAACTACAGAAAGTTTGCTACGACCTCTTATACAGAGATGTGCATTTATCAATTCTACATTTTGCTTGAGAACTCTTCCACATATTGAGTAATGGAGGTAGGATTGCACGAGTTTCCTTCTGTCCTGTGTATTCATTGGTTGATTTTGGGGTGATGCTGCAGTGCCACCTACTGAGATACATACCTATAAAGTTTCAGATTGTCTCTGTGTTCTCTGTCTCAGCTCTGGGAAGTAAGTGAAGCGCTCGTACTACATGAACTTGGCGGAGTGATACATCCTGCTCACACCTTCAATATACAACATATCTACAAGCAGTGTGATAAGTCCGTTCCTGTCATATTCATGCACCCAAACAGTGTGCACAGCGACTCACAGCGTAACAGCGCCAAAGGTGTGTCTAGTGTAATACTTCACCACATAAATTGTTCAAGTTGCAACCAATAAAACAGCCATATAAACATTACCTTATTGATTAATTCTGTTATTGCTAATAACCTCTAATTATATTAATACATTTTTGCACTTTTTTGGCAATTACTTTAGTTATGTAATTTATTTCTGATGTACTGAGAATGTTATCCATAATTAGCCTAATTCATATAAGCAATTCTCATCATGGTGAAAATACAAACCAATATGAATATTTTTTTCAAATGTAATGTTTTAGTTTTCTATTGAATAATTTGTTAGTTTAAATTGTATTATCTTCACAAGCAATTTCATCCACAACTATTTACTTATGAGGTTTATATTAAAACATATATATCTTCAAGACAATAATTGGTTGAATTCGATTGGTTGCCCCACAGGTCAAGTGTTGCTTGACCCCGTGTATGAGGTGCAGGACCTGGCTGCAGAGATGGGCAAGGAGAAGGGCGTGCGTATCGTGACATGTGGCGTGTGCACACAGTCAGCAGAGGTGCAGCGTGCACTGACAGATTGCATGCAGAAAGGCAACTGGTTGATTCTGCAGAACATGCATCTGGCACATGAGTGGGAACCCCAGATCCTGCAGATGTTTAAGGTGGGATTTCTCCTTCTTTCCCCCTGGTCCCGTACAGGGTGGGGACAGCATTACTCGGTCTGTTTCACCCTCTCATCAATATGAGTGAAGAGGTTCATCAAACTGGATGGTTAAAATGAGTAATATTTTTACCGATTTCACAGTCAGTTTACCTTAATTTTTGTCCTTGATGTTTTGACTGGTATCAGCAGTCGAAGATTGCTGATAGTCGAAACGTCATGGAAAAATAAAGTCAGTTTACTTTAAACGATACTTCTCCAATTATCCTGATCTTCTTAAGTATTTTCCCACTCTTGACTTAATCACTGTTCCATTGAGATCACTTGACACTGTCTCTCCTTCTTAATTTAGATTTTCCTCGTCTCCTTCTACCACCCTTTACTGTTCCCGTGCTCTCTTTGTCTATCTCCTCCCTCATTCTCTTGACATTTCCTGTCTATCACTGTCTGCTCCCTCATTCTCTTTTCACGTCGTGTCTATTTCTGTCTCATCCCTCATTCTCTCTACACGTCGTGTCTATCACTGTCTGCTCCCTCATTCTCTCTTCACGTCGTGTCTATCTCTGTCTCATTCTCTCTACACGTCGTGTCTATCACTGTCTGCTCCCTCATTCTCTCTTCACGTCGTGTCTATCTCTGTCTCATCTCTTATTCTTTCTACATGTCGTGTCTATCACTGTCTGCTCCCTCATTCTCTCTTCATGTCGTGTCTACCTCTGTCTTCTCTCTCATTCTCTCTTCACGTTGTGTCTATCTCTGTCTCCTCCCTCATTCTCTCTACACGTTGTGTCTTTCACTGTCTCCTCCCTCATTCTCTCTACACGTCGTGTCTATCTCTGTCTCTTCCCAACTACTTTTATTTTTAAATGTTTCCAGTTTCACTCTTAATCCTCCATCTTTGTTCTATCATGTGCCATTTTACATATGTGTTTGTAAGATCGAGTGAGTGCGTGCGTGTGTGCGTGCGTGCGTGTGTGCGTGCGTGCGTGTGCAGCATATGGAGTGCTTGTTAGCTATGTTGTTTTACATACTTGTGATGATCAACCGATTCAGGTAGCATCATTGTGCATTGCAGGCGATTGTGTTGAGTGGCAGTGGACAGCGGTCAAGCCATGGGGATGACAGCAGTGACAGGAGCTCGGTCAGTCATGATGGGTCAACAATCTCCGAGCGGTCAAGGGAAAGGCAGAGTGACGCCATTCACAAAGACTTCCGCCTGTGGCTGACCACTCGCACGGACACTGGCCGCTTCATCCCTGGTGGGTGGGGGAGGGGGTGGAGAGGGGTTGGTTAGTGGATGAAGGGATGGAGAGGCAGACCTGCCTACCATTCCGGATTGTCCGGAATCATTCCGGAAATACACCTCAAATTACGGCGAAAATATTACGGATTCTTTCGTTGTCACATTGATCGTCAATCACTTCCGTGCACCTCAAATTTAGCTTCAACTTTATTCAACAGGTGGCAGCTTATATATGCTGCTTGTTGTGACATGGTTTTTCATTCGCTGCTTCTGGTCGTAATCTGACCAATAGGAAACAGCGTTATGACAGATTCGCATTTCCGCGCTCATGGCGCTCAAACAAAACGAAGCCACAACTCACGCGGCACGAAATGATGGCGGGGATCGAAACGGCACAACTACCAGCCAAGAAGAAACGTGTGCTGCAAACGTTTATAACAGCATGCATGCAGACATGGCCCGTATTGTCAGGTTTAAAGAAGGGGGTCGGCTTTACACCAGATACACCAAATTTATTTTCCTATTTCACATGGTCACTCACTGGTGGCCGGGATAATTGCAGGTACTGACTACGTCGTTAGACTAGTACTAGTGACAGAGTAGTGGGTGTTGTACTTGTAGTGTTAGGCCAACTAACTACTAAGACTAAGTTAGTGTATTCATCGAGTTTAGTCTATCATCTACAGCGTATAATACTGGGATAGGCTTATGTACTAGAGTTGAGTAGACTAGATGATGTCGATGACTAGCGTAACGAACCGTACATAATGGTTTTGCTGTCCCCCGGCATGACTTTGTGTTTGTCTTTGATCTAGTGTGTAGTCTATAGCCTGGCCCTAGATATACCGGCTACTTATATTAATCATAATGACACCACAAATAGACAATGACGTGACGCATTGTTATAATTTGTGAAGTTTTTCTAGTCAGCATGCTGTTTTTGAAATTTACACAAAATCAGAATTACAATGTGTATACACTCATTTACATTACAGTTACACTTCTTCACGTTTGATTTCCATCAACGCTGGTCATGAACATCTACCTTACCTTGTTAACTGAGTGGGGAGGGGGTGGAGATGGGTGGGTGGATTGATTCTATTGGTTACAATGTGAGATTGTCAATCAAGAGAACCCGGTTTAGAACTGTTGCTGCTGTTTCATAGATTGGGCAGTTTTGTTCACACTACATTGCCTCAGTACTCTGTGAGCTATATAAATGAATGAGCAGTCTTTGCACAGAATTTGCAGCAATGCTGAATGCTTCCCAGGGAAGTCAAATTGGTGTGATGTTGGAATGAATAAGTCTGATGACAAAATATATTGTGCAATATAATAAGTAAGTGTACCTTTAGATGATTGTGGGAACAGGTAGATGAATTGGCAAATTGGTCATGCACTGCGCATCTGTTGGGAACTATATGGTACTTGTGATTGGTTGTTTTATATGCAATGTTAGGTGCTGCCATCTAGTGTATTGTGAAGTGGTGCAGTGACATAAGGGGCACAGGGGAATGGGGAGGGTGGATCATGCCAGGGAAAGGGAGGGAGGAAGGGAGGGAGGGGGGAGGAGGGGAGGGAGGGAGGGAGGGGGGAGAGATTGAGGGAGGGGGAGGGAGAAGGAAAGACAGGCTGAAGACAAGTAAAGGGAGATGGAGAGTTGTATTAATTGTCACAAAGGCTTTTGATCAGCTGATATTATTAAGTATATGCATGCGATGTGTGCATGCATATATACACATACACTCATTCTCAACCTTGCTTTTCTCCAGGCATTCTCACTCAATATAGCATGAAGGTCAGCTGTGAAATGACCCATAACTTCAAGGACACGCTTCAGCGCACACATGACCACACCCACAAATTCTTTAGTAGTCGTAACTTGTCCCTCAAAGGGATTAACAAGGTGAGTACCTAAATACCTCAGCATAAAGCTTTCAATCTTCATAAAATGAAGTTTGGATGCTTACAATATTTTGAGAAAATTAACATTGGAAGATTTCGCCCAAACACACTGGATTCTGTTTACATCCACAAAAAGGCAGACCATCACTAACACAAGCATATGCTGCCAATGGGAAGGTAGAAATATATTAAAACCGTTGATCAGCATATTATGTGCTACAAAAAACTTGTTTAAAACTGTTCAGGATGGTAAATATCCTTATAAGGCCAATTTATTTGTTTGAACCCAGAAATAGAATTGTGATCTATCCCCACCTGGTCAGTTATACATCAGGTGCTGCCACCTGTTGAAACCTAACACAGATATTCTCAGTGATCAGTGTTGAGTGGTTCCGCTTTTTTCAGCTGTATGGTCAGTCTGACAGTCTCGTGCCACTGACCGTCTTCCACGCCACACTGGCCCAGCACTGCCAGCTCAGACAAACCACTGTCCACTGCAGTACCCACTGGACAATGTCCACACAAAGTGTCCTCTTGCAGCAGCTCAACGACATTGTCAATCTGTGTCAACAACATAAGGTACGTGATGACAGGTTGTCACTTTATCTATGTCATATACCTGCCAACTCTCCTGTGAAATCTGGGAGTCTGTGTCAACCAATGATTTTTCGGCAAAAAGTCTCCAACAGCAGCCCCATCACATCCTTAGTCTTCTGATGTCAAGATCCGAGACAGCACAACAAGACAGCGCGACGCAGGAAGTGTGCTGAACCGCTGATTAATCTCCCAGATTTCAACAAAAAAGTTGGCAGGTATAATATCACAATATCATTGAAGAATATGCAAACCTGTGTGTTTCACCAAGTGAGATGGTCATCAGGCATGTTAGTGTGAACATTTCACTTTCATCTTGACAACATAGACATGTCACATTCTGTCACAAGCACGCTTTGTATGAATTCGACATCTTTTATTACGGGACGAATACAAGGAGGAACGTCATTGGTTAATAAAACGACAATCATGATAGAACGTAATAGGCATAGCGTCATGATACTACATAGCACAATTGCAGTGTGTCACATCTCCCTTTCCTCGAAGTAATTGATATGGTTATATAGAGTCACGAATACTAACTGCTAAAAAACACTAACAACGCAAAAAACAGGTGACCAGCCTCATTGGAGTAGACTGTCCTCAGCTGGTCTGGCATATTCAGCCGACGTAATCACTCAACCACCCTGGGCAAACCGCTGCGGTTGCTACGTCGCAAAGGAGCCACGGCTTCGGGGACAGCCTGATGATGAGGCCTTCCTTGTGCCTCCGGCTCGTCGATCGCGGTCGGCGGTGTCGGGAGCGGCGGCTTCTCCTTCGTCTTCAGGAGGTCGCGCCGGTTTCGTCGGTATGCCTGCGCGTTTTCGTTTGTCACCGTATATGAGCGAGGAGTATTCTCGACTCGGCTCACGACGGCTCGCTCCCATGTTGCACCGGAGCGAATGCGTACGGCATCGCCTTTACGCAGTGGAGGTAGCATACGCACGCCACGGTCATAGTGGTTGGCGTACGTCGCCTGGCGTTGTAGTAGTTGAGAAGTTGCGCTGACTACCTGTGGACGCAACGCCGACTTCGAATCAGGTAACTTCGTCCTCAACGTACGGCTCATCAACATCTTAGCTGGCAATAACGTCATGCCAGACACTGGCGTGTTTCGATACTCTAAGAGCGCAATGTATGGGTCACGGTGATCGAAATGCGCCTTCTGCAACATGCGCTTCAGTGTTTGAACGAAACGCTCGCTCTCACCGTTTGACTGTGGGTACCGCGGACTGGATGTTGTTCCTTCAACTCCCCACTCGGACAGGAACGCCTTGAAGGTGGCACTGTTAAATGGCATGTTGTCACTGATGATTTCGTGAGGTATGCCGTGCCTCGCGAACACCGACTTGCAGTGCACAACCAAACTGCTGGCCGTCTTACTGTCGAGCTTGCATAGTTCAGGGTACTTGGAATAATAATCCACAATCACTAAGTAGTCATGGTTGTTGTATGTCATGACGTCCATACCAACTTTCTCCCATGGTAGACTGGGGATGGGATGAGGCTTCAGCGGCTCACGCTGTTGCCTTGGTCTGTACCTCAGACACGCTTGGCACTTCGACACGACTTCCTCTATGTCGGTGCTCATGCCCGGCCAATACAAGCACATGCGCGCTCTGGCCTTCACTTCTCAGCACCGAGATGACTTTCGTGGATGACTTTCAACATTTGTTGTCTCAGAGAGGCTGGCACCACTATCTTGTCGGCTAAGAACATGATGCCTTCAGCCTCGTGCAGCTCGTCTCGCTGGTGCCAGTACTGTTGGATGACGATCGGCGCATCTCGTCTATACTCAGGCCAACCATGCCTGATCTGTTGTCTCAGGATCGACATCGTCTCATCGGCTGCGGTCGCTGTCTGTATCTGCTCTCTTCGTACAGCACTCATCGGGATGTTTTCCACCAGTGTATGCACCATGACTTCCATTTCGGCATGTAGATCATTCGTTTCTTCCTGTTTAGGATTGTACGCTCGCGACAGCGTGTCAGCGAGGTACATGAGACGACCCGGCACGTACTTCACATTGATTTCGTATCGTTGCAGGCGTATCATCATACGCTGGATGCGAGGTGATGCCCGTGCGATCGGCTTCTTCAGAATTGCTTCCAGCGGTCGATGATCTGTCTCGACCTCCACCACCTTTCCGTAGATGTATTGGTGATATTTTTCGCACGCGTAGATTATACTCAAAAGTTCTTTCTCAATCTGAGCATAGTTGCACTCAGCGGATGTCATTGCCCGTGATGAGTATGCCACTGGCTGCCGCTCTTGGATCAATGCAGCGCCAAGGCCTCGTTGCGATGCGTCACTCTGTATTTTGACGGGCTTCGTGACATCATAATATCGCAGCACTGGTTCACTGGTCAATATTGTTTTGAGTCTCTCGATGGCTGCGTCATGTTCCGGATGCCACGCCCACTCAACGTCCGTTGCCAATAACAATCGGAGTGGCGCTGTAATGTCAGACTCGTTCCGGATGAATTGCGACAGGAATTTCACCATTCCAAGAAACCGTCTCAGTGAAGTCTTGTCTTCAGGTCGAGGCATCTCAAATATGGCTTTCACTTTGTCGATGTCGGGTTTGAAACCATCTGGCGTCTGGATGTGACCCATGTACTTCACCTGGTTTACCTTGTATTGTATCTTCGATTTGTTGAATGTCACGTGACTTGCCTGCGCACGTTCCATTACCAGTCGGATGATCGCGTCGTGCTCTTCGTTGTCGACAGCTGCGATAATCATGTCATCGCCGATAATATGCACATTGTGGATGTCACCAAACGTGTCCATGTTCCGCTTCTGCATGACTTCGCTGGCTGAGCACATGCCAAACGGCATTCTTAGGAAGCGCATTCTACCCCACGGTGTGTTGAACGCTGTGAGATATGATGATTCGTCACTCAAACGCACTTGCCAAAACCCATCCTTGAGGTCAAGCACAGTGAATATCTTCTTCCCAGCCAGTTTGGCCTGGACGTCAGCGACTGTTGGCATTTCATAATGCTCTCTCTTGATGGCTGTATTGAGAGGCTTCGGATCTAAGCACACACGCATCGACCCGTTTTTTTGTCTCCGTTATAACGAGGTTGCTGACCCAATCCGTAGGACAATCGACGTCATCGACAATTTCTCTCTGCTTCAAGTCATCAAGTGTCTGTTTCAGTTTATCGTGACGTGTGTATGGGATTCTGCGTTGCGGCTGGATGCATGGCCTGACTTCACTCGATGTCTCGATGTGATATTTTTTGGCAAACATGCCTGTGCCGTTGAACACTGCTGGGTATTCGCTTAGCAGATCTTCTTTGGTGAGCTTGCCCTTCTCATTCGTTTTCACTTCATCGATGTTGTGGCGGGACACCAGCTTCAAGCGTTCGCATGCGTCGTGTCCAAGTATTGCTGACTTGATATCGTCGACGATGTAGAATGAAACCGCATGTCGTTCATCACCGCTCGTGTGGGTTAGCACGACTGTACCCATAGGCAGTACCTTGGAGTTTCCAAATGCCGTTAGAACACAGCTTGTCGGTTTCATTGGCACGCTGCTCGCAAACTTTGAGTACACTTGATATGGCAGCACGTTTACCTGAGCACCGGTGTCAAGCTTGAAACGAATGGGTGTATCATTAAATGATACGTCTGCCTGCCACTTGTCTGGAATGTCACCAATGAACAACGAACCAATGAACAGTTCGTTTTCGACGTCACGAACATCGCAGTCTATTGCTCGCACCACTTTTGACTTGCAAACCGCTGCGAAATGGTTGCGTCGCTGGCATTGACTGCAGACTTTTCCAAACGCGGGACATTTCTTTGCTTCGTGCGTTCGCCCACAGTACTTGCAATCGCGTATCAGTTTGGTGCTCTCTTTAGCTTTATATTTGTCAGCTTGTCGGCGTTTGATGACGTGAACTTCAGTACTTGTTTCAGGGTTGCCACTCGTTGACATCGTTTGTAACTGTGCCTTGCTAACTTCGGAAGCTCTGCATATGGACAGTGCCTTACCAAGAGTTAGGTCAGTTTCCCTGAGTAATCGTTCTTTTATGCGTTCGTCACGCACGCCGAACACCATTTTGTCTCTAAGCAACAGCTCCTGTTGATCTCCAAAATTGCAAGTCGACGCACGAGTGCGCAAATCAGTGACCCACTGATCAATGCTCTCGCCCTCTTTCTGGTCTCTGCTCCAGAATTTGTATCGCTCGTAGACGCTATTCTCGCGTGGAATGCAATAGTCGTCAAATTTTCGTAACACAACTTCAATGTCAGTTTTGTCTTCATCTGTACCATACGTGAACGTTTCATTAATTTCAACCGCGTCGAACCCCATGCTGTGCAGTAGAATTGCGACTTGCGTAACGGCTGCTTTATCGCTCAGTTCCGCAGCTTGTCGGTACACATTGAAATTTGCTTTCCATCTTTGCCAAGTTACCGCTAGATTGGCCGCGTCAAAACGCATAGTATCGGGCCTTCGTAGCGATTCCATAGTTATAGACTAGTGCGGCATTTGTGCGCAAAAGTACAACTTACTTGAGTAGGCGTAGTTGTTTATATTTCTGACACCATGTCACAGGCACGCTTTGTATGAATTCGACATCTTTTATTACGGGACGAATACAAGGAGGAACGTCATTGGTTAATAAAACGACAATCATGATAGAACGTAATAGGCATAGCGTCATGATACTACATAGCACAATTGCAGTGTGTCACACATTCATGATGGTGTCAACATATTATTTTATTACCGGGTATGTCAGTTTGATAATAATACTGTCAATATGTCTATAATGCCACTGTCAACATATCACATCCATCGCCCTGTCAAGTTGTCAACATGTCGCTGTCAACAGCTTACTGTCAACATGTCACTGTCATCATATAACTTGTCATGTTGCTGTCAAAATGTAATTTTCATTATGTTGCTGCCACTTATCTGTAATCACGTCACTCTCAGAACGTCACTCTCAGCACGTCACTCTCAGCACGTCACTCTCAGCACATCTCTCTCAGCACATCACTCTCAGCACGTCACTGACTCGCTCTCATCAAGTCATTTTAATCACATCGCTGTCATCGGCAGTAACCATTACTTTACTGTTGATGTGGTCTTTTGCTGTGTGACACACACCCTCCATGTCATGTCGCAGGGCGTGCCAGAGATGGCCCAGGTCATCTACGGAGGTCACTGCATTGACGTGAAGGAGAGAGATTGGGTGTGCGCTGTCGCTGACAACGTGCTTCTGTCTCCTGACAAACTCACACAGGTCAGTCAAAGCGTGTGTTCAGTGGTTGTGAGTGTCATATATAGAACTTGGCAAGATGATATTGAAGGGATGCTGTCTGTTCTGTTGAGTCATTATTAGCAGTACTTATTCCCAATTTGGTCAGGAGCGTGGGAATGAGTCAGCTTCAAAACAATAGGTCCAGATAAGCAGTAAGTGCCAGTACCGGCTGTTTACAAATTGAACAGTTTGCGGAGGCAGCATTCAAATCACAAACGCCGTTTCAAGCTTATTAATCACAATTTGGTAGATGGTATACCTTCTATAAATTTATTCTAGTAATATTACTATTGAGAACTTTTGTTTTTATGTGCCTCTGAGTTTGGTTTCCAAGGATATAGGTGCAAAAGAAGTTACTTTATTATTAATACATCAATAAATGAGGACCAGACATCGTTTGTTTGAGCTGCCACTGCAATTCTATGTAGAATTCAGTGGTGCTAGAGCATCGGCCTCTCAATCGAGAGGACTCGGGTTCAAATCCTGTGCTGCTGTTTCAAACCTGGGGCAAGTTTGTTTACTCTACGTTGCTCCAGTTCAATCAGCTTAAGGGTAGCCACTACCCGAAAATGGCCATATAATCAATATGCTATAACTCTATTAATACTGAACATATCTTTTAAAAAAAACTAGACTACTAGTTAGATAAATTAATGGTATATGATGTTTGAAATATGGGCCCATTTGCTTGTGTATTATCATGGCAATGAATGTTTCTAGTGAGACTGATTTTCACATCCTTGAAAATTATTCTGAGCTAACAACTGTACGTGTGATGATGCAACTGTCAAGAATCATCAGCTAGAATACTCCTTTGTGCAATCAGGTGGTTTTGGACAAGGATGTCTGACTTCAGTGACTGTTGTTCAGGTATTAGCATTTTTCAAGCATTTTTCAAGACGCTTTGAAAAATGCTCAAATCTAAAATCTCATCTCACAAAAGTCATTGCAGTCAGATTTCCTTGCCCAAAACCACCTTATTGCACAAAGGAGTATTCTCGTTGATGATTCTTGACAACTACACGATCACACATACAGTTGTAGGCTCAGAATAATTTTCAAGGATGCATGCCCCACTGTCACACTAGAAACGTTCATTGCCATGGTAATACACAAGCAACTGAACCCATATTCCACATATCAAATACTATTCATTTAACTAATCAGTACTCCAAATTTTGGTAAGATACGTTCAGTATTAATAGAGATGTGGCCTATGGCCGTTTTTGGGTAGTGCCTACCCTTAATGAGTACCTGGATAAAGACAGTGATGGATATTTGTGTATGAGTCTTCACACATTACTTCCAGCCAGGCTTGGCTGACTGTTTCCCAGAGAAGTCGAGATGGTGTTCGATTAAACAAGTCTGCAGGGAGTAAAGTGTGTAGTCATAAGGATACCAGATACTGTACTGTATAAAAACTTAGCTTTACTTTTACTTTGATGTTTCCCTTGTCTTGTCTGTTCTTGTCTCACTCAAGAATATTGTCTTTGTTGTAGTTGTCAGTTTCTCCAGCAGATGTTGCCAGTCTGCCGCAGCGAATGCTGGTGGGACTGACAGTCGAGAAGAGTTTCCCCGAGAAACTGGATGATCTTGTAGAGGTGACTGAGTCATGCATGTGCCGTGAGGCGGCAGCACCAGCCATGCATCAGGCCAGCAGGTCAGTGTCACATGACATCATGTTGCTACTGACCCGGAATGGGTTAATTTCAATTGTTAATTTATTTACAGTTGTTAATTAATTAACCGATGGAAACTGCTTTGACTCTCCGAGATGCGTTGGAAAACTTTGGAGAAACATCAACCGAAGAAGGACACAAGGTTTACTTCAGTGGCAATAAGGACAAACACAAACATAGCATTGGGTTTCTTGTACACAAAGACATCATGAACACTGTCATGGGTTGTCGCCCCGTCTCCAGCAGGCTCATCACCATCCGCCTGAGGGCAGCTCCCTTCAACAACATGACAGTCATACAAGTTTATGCCCCAAAATCAGATTACGACGACTAAGGTGGAAGATTTTTATGGCCAACTGCATGATATCATTAAGGAAACATCAAACAAAGACAATCTAATTGTACTAGAAGATTGGAATGCAAAATTGGGAGAGGATGCGCAGACCAACTGGCAAGACACTTGCGGACCTTTCTGCAATGTTGAAACAAATGAGAGAGGACTCGGGCTCCTTAAGTTTGCAACATACAATGAACTAATACTGGCTAACACATTTGGCCCTCATAGAGGGCTGTGGAGAACAGAGAAACGTGGAGAGATCTAGTAAAAAAGTTGTCAGTGGTGCCCCAAAACCCCAGTGATTCTTACGGCTTATGGGAAAGTGAAGAAGTGAATTTAATGAACTTTTTTCTGGAAGAGTTAACTTTCAGTCAAATAATAAACACTGGTTAACAACAGCCTGATGAACGGGTTCTAATTACAGTACTTATGGTACCTTGTATAATTATGTTCGTATGTTTTTACAAGACTTATTAAATAGGTTAACAATGTCGATTCAATAAATGTGTCATACTTACATAAATATCCATTCTGTAACGGTGTAACCGTGTGTGGTCATTGGGGCATCTCTGACAAGAATCACACAACCTGTTTCCGCTTTTGCCAGTCTTTTTCTGAATTGTTGAAGTATTACAATTATTTTGCCTAAAGGAAAAATCTAAAGTTAACTAGTTTTTAGTATTTATTAATATTTGAATAGCCAGAACCAAGAATATAAGAACGTCTTACCCAAGTTCAGTTCATCAATATCTTTATGAAAGTTCACCACCCATTCAACAGAGGGCACTACCTGTCGCAAAATGTTTCCATATGATAATAATTATCATGCAGCTGTGAATACCGCGCATCTCCTAGCTCTGCTGTGGATCAGGCTCAAGCCGGTATCAACATATTGGCCTAGTTTACCGTTACTGAGTTGCTTATGTATTCGACCTACACAGACCCTAGACGGGCTTCCACAAATCATAAACACTACGGTACACTCTTCCGTGCATATCAACATCTGCGTGTAGCGGTGTTTGGATGTCTTGGGCTGCCACTGGATTCTATTTTAAGCGTTGTTGTGGAATGCATGGCAACGGCGCAGTTAAGTCAGAGAAGAGCAACGGTTTTGCGCGTCAGACATGCACCACTCTGAGATATCGCCACATCGCATGGATTCCTGTCTATACTGCTGCAGACAATCCGTCAGGAACCTGACAGCGCAATATCCGAGTAGTGACCTGAGCTCTTTTTATAACTCCCATGCATTTGTATTTAATGTAGTAGATAGTATATGTGCAATGCGCAGTTGGTTGTCTTACCAATCACGTATCTCGGTGTAATTACTATAGGTTATTTTTATTACAAGTCACTGAGGTTCAGGTGTTGTGTTTAATTAGTATTATATTTTCTGTAACATGTTATCATTCTCGTTGAAAACTTGTTGAATTTGTATGTGTCATCTTGTATGTGTCATTTTCTGTCGTTAATCGACACATTTCTATCCATAAACTGAAATGCAAAGCTAGCTACACTACACAACGGTGACGCAAAAAACATGTCGTTAACGAATCTTAAATAATATTGTCTCGTCGTGAGCGACCGCACATGGTACAACGATTCGTCGTGGAACTGACACGATCCTGGCGACTCTCCAAGACTCGACCAATGTGAAGAAACATGTGGCTGTGGAAATAAGAACGAAACATTGAGAAAGTGAGGTTTGCGAGTCTAGCTGTTTTGAGGCGTGGGGGCTGATGAAAATGCTGTGTGTGAGATCATAACCGTTTACGACGGTGAAGATTTTTATCGGCAACACCATCGCAAAAAAATTACCAAATTATATTCAGTGTTTGCAATGATCTATGACACAACAAAAACACATCCACGATGGTGGACTAGCGTTGTGATGGCCCGCACATCACACGACGATCAGTCAGTCAGTCGACAAATATTGTTGAGTCGCGGTCTTCAGTTAGATATAACGTTTCAGTTAGATGTGTATCGTTCAACTTGGAATGACTTATCGCGTGTGCGTATTACAGGATACGTATTGCGCAACTTATAGGGGGGCCTGATGCTCAGGTATCTGGTTTTAATCGAGCAGTAGCACATGCGTGCGTGCGTGTGTGTGTTAAGCTTTTCCTCCTAGATGTTTTGCTTGTCGGATGCCAAACAACGGCCCTCAGACGAAACGCAATTCTTTTTTTTATACAAAATTCCCCGTTGGTCAAGGTTTCTCACCAGCTTTAACGTTCGTACCGTACATTAGGACTGAACTGGATTGTTCGTAACGTTACACATACCTTCTGCAAGTGTTCTAAGGACCGCCGATTAGTTGTTGACATTGTATGTTGCGTTAACTGAAAAACCATCTTCAGCGTCTGTGTGTATTAGTGTAGGTAACTATGCCAAAATCATTGCGTTCGTGCAGAATAGTTGTTAAAAGCAATCTGTCACTTGATTTTTCATCTTTGGGTAGTAAAGGTATAAAAAATTAGGCTGGTAATTTTTCTACGCAGTGTAAGTTTACTAAATTCAAGATGGCCGCCCACCATGCACAGTGCGCTAGTTTTCCATTATAATATTTTAAAAAGTAATTACATGTTTATAATGGTGTCTGGAGCCTTTGACAAAATCCATTTATATTAATATATTTATGTGACTCTGTGACTTATATGTGTATGCAATTACACCCCAGCGTTCTCCGCTTTCCCGTTGCTTTGCGGGTAGTGCGGGCTTGATGGTCTGTGTTCAAAGCCCCACTCACGAGCAAAATTTGTATATTCCTGTGATCGATATTGCGAAGCGTTATCGTTGATCAAAATTGAAGGAACCCCGTAACGCGCGAAGTGTGACCGTAGAGCGTTGATAACAGCTTGTGTCGTGGAAATTACTGTAGTAGTCTACCAGTACGCCATAATGCTGTCTGTCGAACTCAGACAAGTTCATTGCAACCTTGGATCATGGCAGTTGGGGGAACTCATGCGTTTGTATCTTCTCGCGGCTCTTTTCCTGTTGATGTGCGTTGCAAACATCGCACTTGCTGATGTGGCCCTTCACCTCAGCGTTTATACCACGCCAATAGATGACCTCGCGCGCCCTGCGCAGGCATCCTTCTATACTAGTGTGTTCATGGTGCATTAGTTTGACCATTCCTATGAACTGCAAGTACGGCTTTAGTACTTCATTGTTGGTACTAACGGCTGGCCACCCTGTCTTGATGGCCTTTTCGAGCACCTACAACATTGCGTCGTCCTTGGTGGCGTGCTGCAGCTCGATCAGTTTCTGTTCAGGCAGCATGCTGTTGTCACTGGACATCTTCTCTTCCGAGTCGTCAACTTTATTGACATCGGTACGAATGTCTCGTTTGGGTTCAGTTGCTTTCGGTTACAGCTTCGTTCGGCTCAACGTATTGACCACATACATTTCCGATCCTTTCTTGTAACTCACCTCTAGTGGATACTTCTGCAGTCGCAGTCTTATTCGCTGCAGACGCTTCGGTGCAATGTGGATTTCTCTCTTGAAGATACTTTCTAGCGGCTTGTGGTCAGACTCCATGTGAACTACGTCCCGTCCGTAGATGTCGTTGAACCGCTCACACTATCGCCACCAGTTCTTTCTCGATCTGCGCGTAATTTTGTTCGGTGTCCGTCTTGGCTCTGCTTGCGTAACATGGCCGTCCTGCATGAGCGCAGCTCCCAGGCCCGTCTGCGTCGGATTGTTACGTCTTTATCCACGTCGTAGTAAAGCACCCCTGGAGCGTTACTGAGCTTGTCGTGTATCGCACGCACCGCGTTGGTGTGCGACTCGTTTCATGTGAACTCGTTTTCCTTGCGTAAAAGTTCACGCAACGGAGCTGTAAGGTCGGTCAATCCCTTCACAAACAAGACTTGGTACTGTACGGTGCCAATTAGGCGGCGTACTCCTTCGACGTCGGTGGGCAGTGGCATGTCGATTACGGCCGCGACTTTCTTCAGGTCAGGTTTGATGCCTTCGTCTGTCAGCAGACATCCCATTAAGCTCACTTCGTGTAGCTTGTAGCGTACCTTTTTCCGCGTTGAGAACTATTTCGTGTGCTACTTTCGCTCGGTACCCCCTCACCCCCAGTGTATATATGATGATATGTGTTACAGAATTGTTCATACAGCCCTTTCTCTGTTTGTATAAAGTTACACAAACTATTGCGTAGGTTGGTAATGGGCAATCCAAATTTATTAATTCACAGGGATTGCCACTGTGCACAGACAATCTATACAGTGTATTTCGCATCCTGTGCACAGACAGGTACATAAAGATTACTGATCTATGTACCGCATATGCTATGTACTATAATGTGTACATATATATAATAATTTTCCATTCTAGCTAGTTAGTGACTGAAAAAACCCTTGAATGCTGTTAGACATATTTACAGCATACGAACTGTCACAGATTTACAATATATAATTCAAGGGAGAAGATACCTCTGTGCATACTGCACACCTTCTATATTACTAGCTAGATTATTTACCGCAATTTGCTATATACAAAAGTGGGGGGCTCAAACCCCCTGGCCCCCATGTTCGCATGCGGTGGCCAAAACCTCCACTCTAGTCCTTCTATCTTTCTTAACTGGGAAAAAAATATTTCTATCAATATTTTCATAACCATTCAGTATTTTAAACACTTTTCTAATCTGTCTAATCTCTCAATCTCGTGGTCTCCAGTGTTGTTAAACCACATTCTTTTAGGCTTATTTCATAACTAAGATCCCTCAGTTTTGGTATAAATTTAGTCACTCTCCTCTGTACTCTTTCTAGCGGATCTATGTCCTTCTTGCGATATGGCCTCCACGCTTGTTTACAATATTCTAAATGAGGCTTAACTATTATTTTGTACAGCAGTATTATTAGTTCTTTTTCCTTAGACGATATATTTCGCCTAATTAATCCAAGGATTTTATTTCCCTTACATCTTCGTTCCCGTGTCCTGTGTGGAGGCATTTACGTTTCTCAAAATTGAACAACATTTGCCACTTTTCAGACCATTTGATCAACCTGTCAAGATCATCTTGTAAATGATCTCCATCACTTGTAATCCTTCTTTTTTACATTGATTCTTTAACATGTACTTTACAGTGGTGTCTTAACATACATTTCTGGGGGGAAATACACTCGCAACTTTGCAGAGTAGGGTAATGTTTCTGCCAGGAAATCAATATCTGCACACACAAATATGAGCAAATTGTCTCCAAAGAACACAGAATAATGTCTACTGGTGTCACAGTAACAAAATATTACTTTTATTTCATGAATGTTTTACATTGATGCTTTAACATGTATTGTGGGAACAACAAAGGCACTCGCTACATTACATGGTGGGATACTGTTTTGACTACACATAAGCGAGAGGCAAATCCCAAAAAAGTGCTTTATTTTAGGAGTTTAAATGTCCCCCATACACACACCCAAATGTGATATAATTTGAAAGCACTACATCTCCCCGTCACAAAGTGGCCTGTCGTAGAGCTGCCAAGTGGTGCAGTAAGCGTGAATCCAAGGTCAAACAAAGTCACCGTCAAATGATGAATTTTCGAAATTGTGCGCTTCCGCAATCGTTTTAACATTACAATCATCGCATATCTACTTTACGTAATCACAAGATAGCCAAATCATATATTTTTGGAAAGATTATTGTCTTCCCGTCAAACTGAGGTACGATATGGAGGTGTTACCTGATATGGTACGAGTGGAGCTAAGGTCAAACAAGGTCACCGTGAAATGATGAATATTCGATTGTTTGCAATGCCGCGAAAGTCATAAAGTTACAATGACTCCGCAACTAGTTCATTTATATGCACGTATCATAAACTTTGTGAAAGAACTATTTCTCCCCGTCAAAATTAGATGACATGAAGCTGTCAGTTGATGGAGTAGGTATGGAGCGACGATCAAACAGAGTCTCCCGTCAAGTGATAAATGAAATAGGGTCATCCCGCAAACGTCATACAATATAAATGGTTGCGTATATATCTACGTTACCTAACTATTCATGGCAATGTCGTTGGAAAGCCAACTATCTCCCTGTATACACGGTATACGATGAGGAGCTATCAAATGGTGCAGTAGGTGTGACGTGAAGGTTAAACAAGGTCACCATCAAACGACCAATGTTCAAAAGTACGCCTCTCCATAAATGTTCTACACTTACAATGGTTGCGTAGCTACTTTATCTACATACACTACGCCGTGTTACATACCCTTTGAAAGCGTATTGTATCCCCGTCAAAATGAGGTATGGCATGGAGTTGTTTTGTGGTGCACTAACTGTGGAGTGCAGGTAACACAAAGTCACCGTCAAAAAATGAATTATCGAAATTAAGCCTTTTCGCAGATGGTAGGTTAGCCAACATGTGATGTTATACTTTTAACTGGTTTTTTTTTGTTAACGGCAGGAATTCTTGCTAGTTCCATCACACAAGGGATAAGAAAATATGTGTGTGCATGCCACCCACTCAAACTTGTGTCAAAATATGTTTTATTAATTAATCGACATCTTCTTGTACACACCAAATATTTTATTATTTGTACATGTATTAGCTGTGTTATCAGGTGTTGAACTTTGAATTTACTGTATAAATATATGAGATAATCTAACATGCATTTGGCCATTAACATGACGTGAAAATCAAAGAACTTGCCCAAAATGTAGTTAGGATGTTGAAGAAGAGAGGTGGATCATAAAAACGTGGCACATTTGGTGCCACGATTTTATGATCTTGGATTTTATTTAGTGCTATTTTTTATGTTTATAAAAATAACGAATATTGTTTTGTCTCAGCGCCTTCGGACAGGGTAACCTGGAGTCACGGCGCTTTATAAATGCTGTAATTATTATTATTATGTGGGAATCGCAGATTAGAACTCTGCTCGCAACACAGTCGACCAACTGTCAGATGTTTTGAGAAAAAAGACAATCCAAATTTCAGGAAAGGTGGAAACTATGGAGATTATGCTGTACATCATCAGGGCTGAGACGACTGGCAGATATATCCCTCCCGATGAAGAACAGTCTCTTTGGCAGAAACCAAAAGGCCCTTCAACCAAATTCCAGCTGATCAGCCAACTGAATTAATGTATACATTATACAAGATGGATAAGGGCATCATCGGCCTTACAAGGGACGATCAAGCCATGGATACGCGTTGCGTCACATGGTCAGAACGATTACGAATGCCACAATACTCAAGATCCCCTCTCTTCAATATGGAAGACAACGAGGAGAGGACCTCGTTCAACTGCTCTAATGGTATCCGCCACAGGTGAAGCATCAAAGTTATTTGTCACAAAGTTACTGGTGTGTTCAGAGGAACTGACGGTGACTATGACGAAACACTGACTTGCATGTGGTAGCGATGGTCACGGACGCAAGAGTGATGGCCTTTTAACCACTGTTTTGTTCCCTGTCGACGGAGTTGCTTTCCTGTCAAGTGTGTGTGTGTCAGCAATATCGTCGCTGACTCCATACACAGGAGCCTACAGCAGAAGCCGGATTGACCCACAGAGTAAATACCTATGGCAACAAAATACTCTACTCAAAAGTGACGTGGTCAATAGTCAACTCACCTTGACAAAGAAACATGGTAGGTTACCCTCACCGTGAAGCAACGACCTGTTGAAGAAACTGTATGGTTTCATGACGCACCGAGGAAACAACTTAAACCTTTGAAACTACACAAAACACTACCAAAGTTGACAGAAAGCTGTTAAAGCAATAGGTCAACGGTGTCCCTACTGGACGAATAGTGGAAATGGTGAATGCCATGAAGCTTTAGCTATCCCCAGTCTCACTGTCTGTAGCCAGATTTGGAGGTGATATGAACTCAACGCCAAAGGTATAGCTACCCAGTGTCTTGGTACGGATGGACTTCGTACACCCTTGGAACTTCGAGAAACAACCCGAAAAACTTACCCATAGGCTCGGGAACAAGGGGCTGCTGCCCCTGGAATTTATCTGGGGGAGACATGATTTTGCCCCCCCCCCCCCCCCCCCCCCCCATCAATGGCGGGTGGAAATGTAAATTTTCTTAGATGATTAATGTCGACTGTGAAAGGTGTGTGTAATTGGAGGGAGGATATATGGTATTTTTCCCCCGCAAAAAAATAATGTCTAACAGCACCCACCCACCCCCCCACCCCCACGCCCCGTTTTCCCATGTCACAGTCGAGCCAACGGGGATAATGACAAGGTGTGAATGAAGATGTGAAGATGCGAGGCGGCGAAAATTGTTCAGTGGACTTAAGCTCCGGTTGCCCCCCAATATGAATTTCGTTCCCGTGCCACTGGACTTACCAGCCTGCGAATGATAACCTGCTCAGTTTCCACGCACTAACAGAAAATCAACATCAACCTTTTGTGGTCATGTGAAGACATTGAGCTTGCAAAATTTCCAGAACCAACCAGCTTCTCGTCACGGGAGTTGGTCACGACGTGGAACTTGCACGGGCAAGATATATTGTGTGTCACCTATTTTATGGCACTCGCTCGTGAGTAGCAAACCGTCGATCCTGTCAGGATCCAACTCTTGGTCTGACGATGCCAGCCCATCCTCCACCTTGGCTTCATATTGCAAACGCTAATCACCACACAAAGGTTTGGTTACAAGCAGAATGTGAATATAATTTATAGCTATATCATCTCATAAAGACACACACGAGAAAGAATGTATCAGAATACCTGTGTGAACGCGGCAATCCCCTATTGTAGATGTCTGTGGATGCCACTCAAAATACAGGGCGGCTCGGCGAACTGGCTCGATCGTTTTTTTTGTAATGCCAATGATACCATTGTGCATCTGCATGTGCTAGTAATTAGCTTAGTTGCCTGAGCTAATTACTCAGTTTTCTCTTAGGGTTCCAGACATAATTATAAACATGTAAGAAATTATTTAAAATAATATTTTAATGACAAATAACTGCAGTGTGTATGGTGGGCGGCCATCTTGAATTTGGTAAACTTATCCTGCTTATAAAAATTGCCACTCAAATGTTTTTAAACGTTTATAACAAAGATTCATAATTAAGTGGAAGTTTGCTTTTAACAAACATCCTGCACGCAATTTCACAAGGACCTACACTATATCTAGCGCCATCCGGACGATGGACATTTTTCGGATGGATGGGATGGTAGATACAGCTAATACGGATTAATTAATCCGTACTGTTTATATTCCTCTAAAGTATTTATACGAGCGATATCGCCGCGTACGACGAGTTGTTGCCGTTACATGCAACCAGATTGTAAAGTGGTCGTCCTTTATAAAGTTGTTTATCGCCTACACACCCCACAACGTCGCAAGAAATACAACTTCATTTATAACGGTTTCTCGTGCGATATGAAAAACAGTATTGACCTTTTCTGATGACGGAAGACTCCACCGGTAGTCGCGGCAAAGACATCGCACCCAGTAAACCTCTATTTAGTAACAATACAAACACGATGGTTTCCCTTCGGCAACAATGAAAACAGGAAGAGTGGTCCCTTCCCGGGGCTTGTTCCTCTGTTATCAATCTGCTACAATCCAGATGTCAAGAAACAGCACTTCTCATGGCAGTAGATAAATTCAGTGGTTGATGAACAATAATTCCAGTTGCACGTAAGACATTGCTTGCAATTACGGTGAAGTCCTGGACTAGTATCCAACTCAAATTGTTGAGCTGACATGTCTGTCTTTAATATTGTATTGCAGGAACCTACACGAGGACCTCCTTCACGTGATAGGGATGCCGTCCCTCGTCCGCCCGCCACCTGAACTCGTCAACAACAGAGCGCAAGCTGTCCTTCTGCAACTGCAGGCTCTCCTACAAGACCTGCCCGAGATCCCCCGCACCAACGCCGACGGGTTTTACCCCATGGACCGGTTCCTCAGCTCGGAGGTGCGCACCTTTCAGAAGGTCATCGACCAACTTCGGAAAGACGTCGAGTTCTTGCTGGAGGTGACAAAAGCAACAATACCTCCCACCACCAGCGTGCAGCAACGGCTGATGACGCTGAGTCGTGGCGAGATACCAGACACTTGGTTCGCACGCACAGGTAGGTAGTAGCACCCAGATCCACGCCACATTGGCGTGCTGGAAAGGCGTGTGAACGTCCGTGATCCTCAGAGCTATGAAGTCTGTGGAGTCTTGCACCCTTGGTAGTTTCACCCATGGCGCACAGGTCTGAGGTGACTAACACCGATCCGGACACAGCGGCAGAACATGACGCACGTTGTCCCAACAGGACAGCCGTCGGTCGTCGTGGCTCATCATGCCACCGGGTTATGGACGTCTTCCTGTTAAGATCATGCCGATGCCGTTGCAGTTCGCTATATGGAACACGTTATATTTATTCTAAAAGCTAGATTCGTATTGCAGCTAAATTTTTTAACATTCCCATGTGGGTCAGTATCTTTTTGGCCAAATTAGAGTATTGTGGCCAGAAGGAATAAGAACGAAATAACATTATCGGTGTAGTACGAGTCAATATATCCTAAACACCAGTATCTTGCGCGCAGTTTTGGTGAACTTTGTCATTCGATTCATTATTGTCATGACATAACGTAGGTTTTTGTGTTTGCAGTGCGATCGTCGCAGCCGGTGTTACAGTGGGTGGGTGAGATGAAGAAGAGGCAAGAACAACTGCGTGCTTACGTGGCGAACGTAACAGGGGCGTCTTTCTATGACCTGGCGGTGTTCGTGCGACCCGACCGCTTCGTAAAGGCTGTACTACAGATGTACTCGCGCAAGCAGTTCAAAGACCTACACACAGTGGTCTTTACTACGGAGGTAAAGAGGTCGTCTCGTCTCGCTAAAAATAAACTGCCGGGAACCTAATCATAACCCGAATCTTGTTAGGGATCATCTCGGTAATGTTGTTACTCTTCTTTTGTCTCTTACGCCGGAGTTGGGTTGGCATCGCTATTATTTGATACTCAATTTCAATTTGTTTTCCTTCTGTTGTCGGTCATCCCGACTCGTTACCTGAACAAGTATGGTGACTAATAATTCCCATTTCACGTGTTATTTTAGCCCGTGGACCATATTGTGGGAGTATGTTGTCTACGTATACTATAAATAACAGCCTAGTACGAACCAGTTATATGTAAACAAGTACGCAGTGCACACATCTTAGCCCTATGCTACGCATTATCGATTCGGTCAGGTGTATTTAAAACAGGTACTACATCTGTATGGCGTACAGGAAGACGCATTGATAAAAAATATGAAATAAATCAGCATAATAACCAGGAGAATGTTGGCATAATTTGGAACATGTACAGAACCGTGTTGGTATGCTCGGCATAAAAAACGAGTTATGAAACTACATGTACATATAAGTAAGGAACACACTCATCCTCATTCTACGGTCCCGTTTTTCTGTTCTACAGTTACTGCCTCCGAAAACCACACCTGACTCACCGCCACTTACGGGCGTATATATCAGCGGACTGCATCTGCACCACGCGGCGTGGGATGCCGACCGCGGTGTACTAACGAAGCAGCAGTTGTTCTGCGAGAGAACGCAGTCGACGATCCCCGCCGTCTGGTTACGTCCGGTCGACGAGCAGATACTGGCGGAGGAACGACTGAGGAAGATGATCGAGAAAACCGAAGAACGCGGAAACTTTTCTTGCCCCGTATTCACGACTGCAGACACGCCCAGCTTCGGAAGCAACCCAGTGTTCCACGTGAGCCTTCCCACAGAACCCACTTTGTGGGTGGAACGCGAGGTTTATCTGTCTACGACGCCCTAACATTTAGTACCCAACCGGAAGGAAATGTTCAGTGGTGCCTTTTTGTAAACAATTACACCTCGATCACCTAATATCAGATGGACGGACGGAAAATGCCCTCATTTCAGCGGCTTCTATGCTGGCTACACTTTAACATCTTACACCGTTCAAGTAATTGGCAAAATATTGTCCTAAAAAAATCCAGCATAGTGGACCAGACTTAGTTAAGTTGTCAAAATTGTCCTTGTATCCATGGGTGCACGACACTGTGTAAGCCAGAACTAGATTTTCAAAGTAGTCGTTCCTTATATTTTAAGCAGTTTCTTACATCGTCTTTACAGTATTAGCTGCTATTGTAAATGCACTGTAGTAGGTACCTAAATATTACATACTCGTGCGATTTGTTTCTATTTCGAAAGTGTAAAAAAAACGAGTAACCAATTTACAGCTTGGTAATTGTCAGTACGGCAACATCTATTTTAAACCAGTATATTAAACCAACAATAATGTAATATTCCAGTTTTAAAACGCCAGCTCTAAGCTACTGTGTGGGAATGGTTATAAAACATGAAACCTTTATTACATGTAACTGGATTTCTTGCACTAAATTATACTTTTCTGTGACGTTTGTGATATTTAAAAGCATTGTGTCAAATGCTGTTCGCTGATAAAAATCATGATATAATTGCCGGTTACGGTGTACACGATATTTACAATGTCGTTATGTTTGATAAACGCATTCTCAATGAGCGTTTGTTTAATAATTTGTTCTGTAGCATGAGAAAACCGAGTATATTAAATTACGACTGTGCCAATTCATTTGAGATGTTTGTTTGTTATTGCATGCAAAAAACCCAACAAGATTCCAAGGTTCCAGAAAATAATCAACCAGGAGGTGGCACAAGCACACCCACAGCCTTTCTAAATGGTTCGGGAATTCTGAAAAAGTCACATGGAACAGCACATAATTAAGCAAAACAAGTTGTTACCATTAAAACGGGAGCTTTTCAGCTGTACAATTTTTTTTTCAAAGTGGGATTTAGTACTTGCAAAATGCCACCTCTTGATATTTTACCCAAGAGTGGCATAATTCGATTATTTAGCTGGTTCGGGAAATCACCAGATATATATATAAAGATAACAAACGTACTACAGATTAAGCATACAGCTTAGATTAGTTTCTTTTAAAATATTTGATCAAATGAATCCTGCGATCAGAACCATCCTAAGGTACTCGATATATTTTCTGTATTTGAATTTGTTAAACGAATCCTGTGGCTTGGTGTCCTCTTTATATATGTAATGCGAAATCGGATGAAAACGATGCAACTTATTTATAATGTTTGAGAAAACAAAGTTGATAATTTGTCTGGATTTAATTAACCAAGATACATAAAAGGGTTGCACAAAGTATCTAGCATTAGTTCATTGTGGATAAGCAAAATGAGAGGCATCAAGGTGCTGGAAAGGGCATTACTGCAGATATAGACAATTATTCTAATGTGACGAATTGAAAACATTATTTTGAAATAAAGCAATGTTGTTGACTAGATGAGTAAAGGAAAACATTGAATGGCCAACCTATAATGACACCTCGACAATTCTTGTTACTTATGTGAAATAGATACAATTTTTAATATAAAGTGAAACTCGTTTGCACATTGGTAACCATTTATAATATGGCACGTGTGGCATGCAGAATCGGGTCCCAAAACAAGTTTGAACATGGACAACAAACTCATTATGATTACTTTTATTGACATAGACTAGCATCATAGACAATAAGCATGACATGGCAGGCTCAGTGCTCAGCAGTTTTGGCCCATTTATGCCTTGCCAACTATGCCAACACGGAAAGCCGATTATCACATTCACAGATTACATTACGATCAATTGTTTGTAGATTATATTTAAAACGGCATTAGCATTCATCATCACAGAATTTGATACTCAAAATAAATAAACTGAAATGTAATAATTAATAAATAAATCACATACATTAATCAACTCTGCAATCAAGCAGTATTATCCTACCTAATCTACAAAACAAAGTACAAATGCACATACATTTATTTATTTAGAGTGAATAAGTATTCTTAACAGCCACCATTTCAAAGCAGCACACAGAAAGTATCCAAATGATGGTCAATATGGCACATAAATACACCACAGGTGGTACAAATTTGCTTGATCGATGGAGCAGTGGACCGAGAAAACGGATCTTCATGAAATTACACAATAGCCGATGCCTTATTTTGAACTGTAAAGAACCATTCACAATGTTTTGACCTACTCACAACCTATGCAAGATGTAGCATTTTAACAATACCCAAAGTGTGAGCATAACACCATACAATATATTGATCATTTGACTAGTGTGCAATTCTGAAATGCTAGCTATTTAACATGAATTACAACTTGTTGTGACAGTTGTACAAACACGACATGCACATTATAAATATATACAAGAACACACACACCACATGACACATATTATTTAAGTAAACATACATGGCCTTATTTGCTAATAAGTTACTTTCTAAATATACTAAGCGAAACATTAGGTTTGCTATCCTGTAGAAATTAGCTGTTTTATCTATGTAAGCCAAAATTGAAATAAGAAATAACAGCCCAAATTTGACCATTCTGGTAGATCTTTTCCTTATTCTATTTAATGGACTAGTTCAGAATAAAAAATTGGGAATAAAAGATAGACGATATGCGAGTAGGTGTTGACTTCTGAAAGCATTTTGAAACATGCCTGCACATAGGATGTTATCATCAATAAAAGACCAGTCTTATCCAAAGCAAAAATGCTTAGTTACTACAACTTTACAATGGTGTAAAATTATATACAGCTATAACTAGTATGACAGGCAAGTTGGTCAACAGCTTGCACACACAACAAGTCTACGTTTATTAAAAGATCTACAGTGAGGGAATGTTAGCAATATCTGTCAAACGTTTCCCAATTCTCATAACAGTACCCAGGGAATGAAAATGACAGACACAGCATTGTCAAAATGATAAAATAATATTCTAATCAGAAAGTGTTTAAAAGGTTACCAGAATAAGAAAACGGGTGAGAGCAAAGCTATCTCAACATAATGTTTCTATGAGCAGCTGCGATTTGCATGCATCCTGTATCTCAGAATGCAATCTTAGCAACATCATTTCCATTTGAGGGAACATTGTATACATAAATATATATAATAGAATGGTTACATTTATCATGGCAGTATTCACAGACTTACAACTTAATTAAAGTACATACAAATCAGTTGTTGCCAACAATGCCCTTAGTGTTGTTAAAATCTTTGGTTTTGTTCATATCCGAGACCATTCTACATTTAACATAATAAGTTATGTTTCTCACCTCCTTGCACTGTTCTAATTACTACTACTACAACATGTACCAAATGATGCAATAAATACTATCATAGTAGCTTGTATAAGTGATCTAAAATTACTGCATCAGAAGTCCCAACATTATCAGTTACCAAATGCAAATATTGTGATTGACTGGTGATCAGTTTCTGCCATGAAAAGACAGTTAACCTACAGAATGTATTCTACATCCCTAGGAAATACAGAGCCATCACACTAGCTGTTAAACATTCCTTAAATGGGACGGGAAGTATGCTTGTCTACTCGAGATCAGCAGCATTTCAAGTTGAATAAACTAACATCTATATACTGATGCATTCAAAACTGCGTAGCTACCTACCTTCAGGAAAATGAACAACTCTCTTCACATACCAGATTGTCAGTAAAATATGTCCAATAAACATAAAGGCAGTAGCAGTGTTTACCTTCCAGACAAATATCAATTACCCCCGGGTACACCACTAACATTGAACCCATGGAAACCTAGCCAGCAACAGACCATTGTCACCATAATAGTGACCTAACCATTAAATCACCACACAATAGAAGTCAGATGATGCCCCCTTTGTCAAGTCATGCAAACTAGCAAGTTGTAATCGTTTCACAGCATAATGGATTTAAAAACTTTCCGTCTGTACAGTTAAATCTGCAGCCTCTTAAGAATATGCTGGCACTTCACAAGGAACAATTTCCCCGACACAATTATGTACACCTTTTTATAGCCAACAACCAAACAAAATTATACTTGATAGGCATTCAACAGAAACAATAAAAATATGAGCACTGCAAGCAGTGGGATAAAGCAGACATAAATAACAATAAAATAACTAAGCTGGAACAGTGAGTCCCATCGACCCCTACATGCAGCAGGTTCTTACATAATACGCGTTCACTACATCTACACTTATATCTTTTTTGCAGTAATAAACATTCGTATCCACTTACAGAAACCAACTCATCAATTATATAAAATACAAAAACTGCATATTATATGAGGTTATTTTTGAATAGTTAATACCTAATGCTCACTTCCCTTTGCTTCCAAAGACGTTATGTATGTTTATTATAATGACCTCCACCTAGCTGAACAGTGACTTCCCAAAAAGTCTGTCCATGTTGAATAAATGCTACTGTTTTGCAATGATGACATTTAGACTTTTATAGTTGAAACTGGTGCTGTTCCCCCTCCACCACTATATGTCTGCTTACACCAGCTGCATGAAACTTAAGTTTCAACTGGAAAACAATGTATAATATTCACCAACGTTACAAGTTTATAAATTCTAAACAATTATTTGCCAATATCCATATACTAAACCCCCCAATAAGCATTAAACACAAACTGTGCCATAATTAATGCTGCTCAGTAGACAGTCACTGGACAAATTACAAGGCTAATATAATCATGATAGTGTCTACATTACCAGCATTCTGGGGCAGAAAGCTTAGTTTGTCTACGTCCCATTGAGGAAAGAGCACTGAAGCCATTAGGATGTGACTTTCGCCTGTGGTGTAGGAGGTGGTGTCAACAGAGTAGCTTCTATCGTCTCAGCAGTGTCACACTTATCCTTCGTGATGACGCTAATTGGTGTTCCATTGCTCGTCTTTGTGATAATGCGCTGTCCTGGTCCCTGCATGGCTGCCATTTTCATGGGTGGCGTAGCTCGGGGGCTGTAGGTGACACTCGACTGCGTGTTGAGCACCTTTCGAGGAGTAGGTGCCATGGGACGTTTATAGGCAACTGGACCAGTCTTCTGTGCAACTGGGATGATAGAGGTCGGAGTAGGTGGCAATGTGGTCTGGTATTCTGCAGCACTAGCATTGATTGCATGTGTGAACATGGTTGCAACTGTTGGCGTGATTCCTTCAACATAGCGGGGCTGCATTCCCACCATACTGGGGTCCATAACCATACTGCCCTGAAAAGACGGCATTCCTATAGTTTGTGCAGCTGAACGACATCCAACTTTATACAACCCCCTCCATAGCATATTCATTAAATTTTTTCTGCATTTGCCTTATCAAATAAACATAATAATGCCAACTATAAATGTCTATTTGCCTAAGTACTAAACACAATAACCTTGAACTACTGTAACACATCTTCCCAATAAATGAATTATAAAATCTTAATTATGAAACAAGATGTGAAGTTGAAGAAACATAACACCAATCCAATGAAAACCAAGAAAAAGTAACCTCTTAGAAATGTGATGAACTGTGTCCTACCTCAGCAGGGGCAGTTTCTATCACCGAGCCATCAGCAATTTCGCCGGGCTGGAAAGCAGCTTGAGGTGGCAACTGAGCATAGATCACTTCAGGAGGCACGGTCTGCATTGGGTACATGTACTGACTGGCCGCAATAGTTGGAGTAGCTGGGCTCTGCAATCAAACACCAGTGCCACTCACTAACAACATCAATACACTACAATAAACAAGTACTTACGCTACCACAATGTCAACATCTACTTAAATTTTTTAATCATACTATACTACGGGTGTGTATTGGTGACTTTACAGTACTGCTAGATCGAGGTGGACACGTACATCAAACTAATGGTGATAATGTTTTGTTTCAGTGAAGTAAATTTTTGCTTAAAATCACTGCAACTTGTCACAGTTTCTGGGTTTATATAAAAAGCATCTTACACCCTGCCGAAAGAAATTGTTCTATAGGTATATCTGACAACCTACAAATGCATGCTGCTTGCTTGTATTGAACACACATTGTAATTATGAGAATGCACATGCAAGATACATAGTACATACCTGAATATTTGTTATACATTTTCTAATGTATGGTTACAGTATTTAAAAAATATTCTTACCGGAGGTGCAGTCCAGCGCCAAGGACTCGCAGCGGCCCACTGAGTTGCAGTGGCAGCAGCCGTCTGAATAACAATTCACAATTTTGTCAAAACCAACAGCCGATGGGCAGACAAAAAATTGAAATTTTTCTTGATAATCTTGCTGAAAGTTTCAAGAAATGTTAACCAGTAATTTTGCAACTCAAAACATGTTTTCAAAAACACAAATTTTTTCATACATTTGTCAATATTTGCAAAAAAAGTTGATCAAAATGTTGGTTCACGACCCATTGTCACATTTTTTTATTTGGGCCATGCCGCTGCAGTGCTGCAAAGTGTCATATCATCACATTCTATAATAGCCAAGATAAACAAGTTAATATGAAAATATATATACGATAAAACGTTTTCAATGTTTTTATATGTATGCAACTCGAGTGGGTAAATTATTTGTGAGACTGGCTGGGCTGTTATTTGTGATATACTAATTCCTAATTTGCAATTGTTTTCAGCTCACAACATGTAGCATCAAATTTTTTGTACCCTCAACGTATAACCTATCACCACAGAACTTAATTGTATTGTATTTGTACTGTAATAAATCCACTGCTACTCAATTTCCTGCACTACCTAAGGTCAGAGATTAACACTTCCTGCAGGTTAGTAGGTCAGACAAATGTGATTGATCTGTATGCTGTAATCTTGTAACAAAATAAAAATTTAAAGAAAATGTAACACGTCACCAACATAATTTAGGAATTCAAAATTATGACATTCATTATACATAATTAACTCCTCATAGCACAGAGGCAATATGAACGTTCATTTGCATACAATTAATTACATTCTAGTGTTAATGAGCCTGTATTTTGTGAGAAAATATACCACTACATACCCTCCCTCATAACAAGGAAACAGAAAGTTAATTAATTCTTCAAGCCATCATGTGGCTTATTTCTTAGCTTTGCAGCAGGACGAATGGAATGAGTCACATGTAAACAATGCACACATAATAAGTGAGAAATAGTGTAGAAGTTGATATGACACCAAATGCCAGCACCAGCTAGCTGGAAACAGCCCTGCCTTGCTGAATTTTCTAATTTAGCGCACACCCATGGAGTGCTAGCACCATTTATAACGACTGCTGACAGAGAACTGAAAATATACAATTGTTTACAAATTCAACCAATTTGTATGTATATATTCCAAAATATACAAACAAAATACACCAGACTACCAATGTCACAACCATTGTTATTAACGTAAAACACCTGCCCCTCATCCACCTGCATACCCAACCACCCACCCACGCTTAACAGTGGTTCCAAAACAAGATAAGGATGATTCAACTTGGCAAAAAAACATCAATAAGTAATGAACATTGTCAGAACTCGGGAACAAATTTAGCATACTTACCGGTGACTGGTAGGTGAAGTTTGGCTGGGAAACATACATTGGCTGACCGTGGGGCACCATCACTGGGTAGGCTGGCTGTTAAGACAGAATAAATATATCACAAATGTGTTCGTGAGTTGGCAGCTCTTTCAGCAAGCCACTGCCCTTTTCTTCCACTTGTTGGTGTTTTATTTGACTGGCATGGATAATGCAACATCTTCTAAACATCTTACCTATAAGAATCAGCAAGTATGTGAATCAACACAAAATATGTGGTACAAATTTCTTGTATGTTGTCACACAAGCAATGTGCTTGTGCTGAGTTACATACAAACATGCTGGCTGCCAATAAGTATGTACACTCGTAACTAAATATGAATGGGTCTCTTCAACTGGCCTACGTGATTGTGACTGCATTTTGCATAATTTGCAACTAGCCAGTAGCAGTCAACATGTCCTGACAATAAGCCTGCAAGACATACAACATACCAACCTCTGCTAAAAATAGCCACCATAAAAAGGTGCAACTGGCTACATTTCTTGGCTCACACTACTGAGCAAAATGGCTGGCAGATAGACGGTCACTGCTACAAAAGCAATTTACTTTCATTAGATATGGATTTTATTGTAATTGTGTAATTTGTCAATAATTACAATTATAGTATAATCAAGTTTTATGCGAAGCTGTGTAATTGTAACTGAACCCAAACTTAGTACCAAGAATGTGTGAATTGGAAGTTGTACTCAACCTATGAACTATTTCAATTTACCCTACATGAAGCACTGTATTGGATTTTGAGTGTTGTAATTCTAACTGATTTTTAAGTGCTGTAATTATAATTGAGCTTCTACAGTGTTATGTAATTGTGCTAACTGGATCCATCCCTAACTTGCACGAGTTAACAAATAAGTAGCCACAATTGTAAGAATATATTGCTTTGTTTATGGAGCATACAGACGTCTTATGAAACAGAAGAAACACCATTACTACTGCCCAAGTAGCTGTTATGTGCTACACAGCAACAAATTTGGTAGGTTTCGATAAATGATGCACTACCAAATTTGGAATCATGCAGCAATGAAAACTAAAATAGCAGCCATTCATAACATACACCAGTTACTGCTGTACTTGTTTCCTTTCAACATCAAGTTATCTCATTACACCCACTGAAATTAATGGGATGATATACATTTTGTGATAAGTCATAACCATTTCAATTTGAAACTAGTCGAGTATCATTTTCTCAATAGAAGTCAAGTTCTGCTAAAGATGGCCAATTTTGTGACATTTAAGTTTTTTAACTTCTACTTCATTCCTGCAAATATGAAATGAAAAAATTAAAACAATTTAAACCCTGTAGTGCAAATTTAAAAACAGTTTATGCAACATTATCCATCAATTATAAAACGGTACAGTTTGGTAGATATCTCCTACACAGTACACCTGATGATTCTCAAGGCCATTAATTATACTACACCATGTAGGGACACATTTAACATTTTTTTCACTTGGTTAGCCAATAAAACACTCCTTTTTGAGTAGCATAATCATGCTAGCACTCCACCGTGTTGTAATACCAATGACTGGAATAACAACTGTGTTTTTCACGTTACCGTTCACTGCCGTCACAATAAAGTGCCTTGCCTGGTACGGACCCTCTGGCCAGCAGACATGAGGTATGCGTGGACAGTTTCTCAACATACAAATTGTTTCCACGACTTATAAACTGTCCCATGACGGTTACATTTTCTCTCCCTGACATTAATTTTATAAAAATGTTTCTGAATACCTTTGAAGTATATACATTAACAGGTATCTGCAAGATTTTTGTGCAACGTCAAATAAGACGAGATTTCTTAACTTAGTACAAGATCTACCAGTTGACGAAGGCGCACACATGCAACAGCAGACATACTAACAGACATACTGACAATGAGTGGTGAGCCACTCTCCAGGGGAAGCCACTGGCATAATATTCACTTTTGGATGCTATTGTCCAGCAACTATCTGAACTTGTACAAGTATGTCACAAGTACAGTCGTACATGTGGGTCATTTTAGTTTGTCACTTTTAGAGCAAATTGCACTCCTCAGCAGTATTTGGAGAACTAGACACTTTTGTTTTCCTAATTTCAAGGCTAGATGGTGACTAAAAATGGTGTTGTGTGCAATTAAAAATATCCAAACAATTATTTCTATCTTCTAGGCTAGGAAGATGGATGCAAACAAATATTCTCTGAATTTCTTTTCAAATAGGTCTAGTCAAAATACTGCCAGAAAAAAATGTGATTTCTGCATGGATGCAAATTCAATGAGATGAACAAATAAACAGACTGTATAAGTGATGAAAAAAATAATTTGCTAGTAATCAGTACACCTATTTTTGTTCTCATTATTGCAAATGTGTTAGTTATTATTATTATAAAGTAGTTTGCTAAGAAACATTTTTACAAATAGGAAATTTTTTTCAGTAGCAGCCACATTTCAATATCGGTTGCATGTGCACAATCTCCTAATTTACAGGTGTTCCACCGAATTCATCTAGCGAAATAATTGAATGAGGCAGTAAATTTAATTAGAAAGTCAACAGTGAAATTACATCCATGGTACATTTGCTACGACAACCACGCTCTATGTGCCTAACAGTACATAACCGTCACAAGTTCAGTATGGTAGTGGAAATAAATAAGAGGACTCAAATGTATGCTGCTTGCATTTACCAAACCTGATGGTGCATACTCATTTTGTATCACAACTTTTAGTTACGATTTAATCAAGTTAGGATTCAACGTTGAGTCACATGTATGCCGATTTATTATATATCATCAACTCGTAACATGAGCACTATTAGCACGTCTGGTAGCAGTGACAATTTAACTACAACATTTCTCAGTTACACCAAGTAAACACTATATTTCCAAAAAGTACAGGACATGGTGAAAGCAGTAACAACTCATTCCAGTTAACAAACGAGGTGCACAAATTTCATTATTAGGTGGTAACAACCATTTTCTATTAATGAAAGTGTGTAATATTATTTTGTTAAGAAACCAGAGGCCAGGAATCAACAGAAACCAACAAGTATCCCAAATACAGCAGAACTGTGGACAAAGAGAAAACAACTCAGTAGAACAACAGGGCATGCTGGGCATGCTTTGCAAAGTAACTAGCATTCCTTCAAAAATAATAAAGAATGAACGTGGAACAAATAAACAGTCAGCTGCAGGCACAACAGCACTTCATCTCGCTCACCGTGCTGCTGCCAATTCCATGTTTTCTCATAAACTCTCCAACAGCAGTGCTTCCTTTGGTAGTCTTGATTTAGCCCTTTGGCAAACCGTCAAATGGCTTTTAATCCATTAACTGACAAGTGGGAGAGTTATCTTAATGATGTTGCCACTACATTTACTTTCAGCAAGCTCATGTTTACCTTTCATACCCATAATGCAACGAACCCATGAAGCCTGCTCTATTCTAAAATCAGTACGGATGCAAACAGGAGGTTGACTATGCTCTCCCTGTAACGTGTCACATTTGCAGAAATGTATTTTATACATACACAAACGTGTTATCACATTCAAGTCTAACATTCTGTTTAACTAAAATAACACAAAAACAGCTGCTGCAAATTAACCCAACCCATATTTTATGATCTAACATGTCAATTAGTATCAGGTTTAGTGCGCATCGTGAACACTATCCTTTTAATATGAAATACAAATAGTTGAAACAGATGATAGAAGAGCTTTCTTCAAATGTAGAATGCATCAGCTGATTCTTCTACGCAGTAGATGCAGAGGCTGGTACATTCACTTTCCCAGCAGTTGCCTTTGGCCGACTTGTTTATTGGCCAAGTTTCTGTCACATCATTACTGTATCACATTACTTTCAGTCTCTTCCCAGGCAGGCACAGCAACACCAAAATTGAGTGCAACCCTAGTCAAGTAGTTACTCTATACACATTAGCTTCACAAATAAATTTCTTTAGAAAACATCTACTATCAGTTCAATTTACATACACACCATAAATACAAAACAGTAATTACCTGAGGAGTTGTAGGCACCGGGTAGCCTTCCTGTGGGTGGAATACAGCCATACCATTCTGGTAGGTATAAGGTACGCCATTTGTAAAGAGGATTGTTCCAGGAGAGACACTCTGTTCTGAAAGGTTCCACAACAATAATGTTTTTTTTAAATAAATATTACAAATGCAGCTTGAAAAAGAAGCTTGATACACACAACAACAACACTGATGCAAACAGTCATGGGTGAATTCCATTTTACAAATTACATTAGATAGCATCTATTCCAGCTGCGGTACATGTACAAATAATTACTAAGCCATTAATATGATCATGACTGTAATCATAATTACATGCAAAAATAATTGTAATCAATTAACCTAATTTTCCAAGTACTGGTAATCAGAATCTTTGTGAAGGAATTGTTGGAAGAATTTGAAATAATTTGTTTTCTTATTTATTCAACTATCAATTTTAACCCTCTCGTGGTCAGAACGCCCGAATCAACCCGAGTATGCCTCACGGCCAGAACGCCCGAATCAACCCGAATACAGGGGCACATTTAAACTGGTACCGCGAAACAGTGTCATCCAATAACGGCAATTTATTTCGGCAGTTAGCATATAATAATATTGAAGTTTCACTGGGAAGCATAAAAAGTGAGATATGATGGCGATTTCAGTGACTAAATAGCGCCAACCACCAAGCGGTTTTGTAGTCGAACGCAGCGACACACAATTTCCGGTCCCTCTTTTACGCCACGCAGTGAATACTTTAATGGTGATTTTCAGCCAATGAGATTAAAGTTTAACATTTGCTGCGGGCATAAACAAGGAAGCACCCGGGAGTTATTCCAAAACACGCGTCCGCAGGCGACTTCTACGATTAAATGCTAACTTTTGAGCGGTCTATTTTGTTGTAAAAAAAATATTAATGCGCCGCGCAACGAAGCGGGTGGTGTTTTTTAGCTTTGTTGTAATTCTCGACATTGTCATTATGTCGAACTCCAGTAATTCGGACTTTGATGGGATTTTCCAATCGAGTTTATAACGAACGCTGCCATCGAAGGGGAATGGTTTTGTACTATGATTACGCATTTTAAATATAACACCAACTTAATAGTTTAGAAGGGATGACGGCTATGATCACAAAGAACACCATTTTGTATCAAATCTTGAAAATACATGCACTCTGAAAAACTTAAATTATTTCAGTTTTATTTACCATAGACATTTAATTAGTTTTCCATTCTGTAGCATAGTAATTTGTGAACATTTCATATGCAGCATGTAACCGCTAATTATTAATGAAAAATTTTTTTTGAAATGAATTGTGGAAAATTATTTAAGTATTTTATTTTTTTCAAACTTTAGCAATTCATATTTGGGTAATAAATTGACATATATGTCACATACTTGGCTAGTTACACCATGAATTAGTTCTTCAAATGTAGTGAAAATTTTACTTGAGTTGGATCAAAAATTATTTATTTATTTGCATTCATGCAACCCGAGTATATCACATGATTCACTCACAGCACATTCTCTCGATTTAATAGGATTCAATAACAGGCACATATTTGCATTAATCTGGCCTTGAGAGGGTTAAGGACTAGTAAAAGAATATCAAGACTAGTTGTTTCTTAGTCAGCCAGTCAGACGGACTACCTGTCAGATAGTCATCATGCACCATGTAATATACAACAGAATGTCCGAACACTCCACGTGTTTGGCATCCATTTTGTGATGGCTTGTCAAACCTTTTGCTAGGCAACATGTCACATGATGGATAGGTCAATTACCCTGTCCCTGTTTCAGACCCGACTGCTTTAAGGCCAGACACGGCAGGTAGATAGGATTATTTTTTCATTTGGCAAACAGTTCAATTTTTTCTGCCCAATGCATTACTGAGTAAAATATATATTGAACTTTTTTCAGCCAGACCCCCGTTTCCATGGTAACAAACAAAATGGCTGCCATTCTGAGCAAATATTGGCAAATTTGGAAAGGCTGCCATTTTTTTATTGAATCCACATATAGTTATACTTCTTGCAAATCCATGTTCTCCATAGTCTATTGTGCAATGATCAGAGCATTTTTTGAAATGTTGTTTTTATTTTTTAAATATTTTTTTGGTAAATATATGGCTCTATCTTTCAAACTATTCATGATTTTAAAAAAGTGTCTGATCATTGCACACAGTAGAATATGCTGAATGCAACACTGAAAACTTGATTTACATAGCATAATTATTCCAAGAGATATCCCATTTCCAAATGCAGAAATTTGAAGAAAATGTTTTTGAGAAAATGGCTGTCAAAGATTGCATAATGGATTTCATTACATGATATCGACATGCTTGATCCATGATTAAAACTCACTCGGAGGTATGTCATTGTCATAGAAGTTAACCCTCTCAAGGCCAGATTAATGCAAATATGTGCCTGTTATTGAATCCTATTAAATCGAGAGAATGTGCTGTGAGTGAATCATGTGATATACTCGGGTTGCATGAATGCAAATAAATAAATAATTTTTGATCCGACTCAAGTAAAATTTTCACTACATTTGAAGAACTAATTCCTGGTGTAACTAGCCAAGTATGTGACATATATGTCAATTTATTACCCAAATATGAATTGCTAAAGTTTGACAAAAATAAAATACTTAAATAATTTTCAACAATTCATTTAAAAAAATATTTTTCATTAATAATTAGCGGTTACATGCTGCATATGAAATGTTCACAAATTACTATGCTACAGAATGGAAAACTAATTAAATGTCTATGGTAAATAAAACTGAAATAATTTCAGTTTTTCAGAGTGCATGTATTTTCAAGATTTTATACAAAATGGCGTTCATTGTGATCATAGCCGTCATCCCGTCTGAACTATTAAGTTTGTGTTATATTTAAAATGCGTAATCATAATACAAAACATTCCCCTTCGATGGCAGCGTTCGTTATAAACTCGATTGGAAAATCCCATCAAAGTCCGAATTACTGGAGTTCGACATAATGACAATGTCGAGAATTACAACAAAGCTAAAAAACACCACCCGCTTCGTTGCACGGCGCATTAATATTTTTTTTACAACAAAATAGACCGCTCAAAAGTTAGCATTGACAGTATGCATACAAAGGTATAATAATCTGGCAGAAAACCATTTTCAGTATTTTTGGTCAAAAAACACCATTTCACCTGGGGTGTCTGACCTTAAACTGAAACTCACCATACATCCTTGTGAATGCCTGAAAAATAAACAAAAAATAATTGATATTCAGCCAGAACAAATTACTATTAATTTCTACACCTGTCACAATCAGAAGCATTATTCCGAGATGCTTCAGATATACAAATGTATAATTTTGTGCACAATATGGTGTTTTTTTTACTATTTATGACTTCAAGAGGTATCCAACGAGTGAACTACCACATCAATGCTGAATTCATTAGTCACATTATATCACTGATTAAACTACACCCAAGGAAAAAACCAGGATAAATATATAACGACTAGACTCTTTCTAAACAAACTTTGTCAATCTTAATATTATTAATATAAAGAACCCTTCTGCAGACTTTAAACATCTTCTTACAACTGAAGCAAATTTTATTTCCTCATCCACATGATATAATATTATATACAACATATTTCAAGAAAAAACTACACAGATGAGGTGGCTACCAATGAAGTTAAAAAGCCTATTAAATCAAACTAAACATAGTACACTCCTGTATACATAACATTAAATATATTTTAACAACCCGAGTCAACGTAATAGCTTCAGGTTGACTTCATTTAAATAAAGCTAGAGATAATGTAAACTGATGATGCCTATTATTCGTTACATATATAGTTCAATTTGTTTAATGAATGTCAATGATAAATTTCCTGGTTTTATGCTTAAACATATTCAATGTTACATTACGTAGTGTGTTCCAAAGCCGTGCCCCTATTATTTTCAAAGAATTCTCTTGAATTATATTTTTAGATCTTGATATACATAAGTTTGCCTCCTGTCTTAACTTCTCGTCATGACCTCGCTATTAAGCTTGTAAAATTTATGATATAGACCAGGAAGATGTTTCCTATGCTGTTTATACACAAATATTAGAACATTAAGTGTATATAGTTCCTGAACTTTCAAAATATTAAGTTTCTGGTGTAAGGTAGTGTAGTAGCACTATCACGACGGTTACGCTTAGCTAATGTTTTCAGTAAAAGGTTTTGGACAACTTGTAGCTTAGTTATGTTGGCCTTACACGCTGACCGGTACAATTCGATCCCATAATTAATATGGAGAAATACATAGGTGTAATATAATTGCCTTGCCATACAGCGTTTATGAACGAGGCTATATGATGGAATACACCTGATAGCTTAGACACCTTTATACAAAGTTCATTAGTGTTCACACCATGATAGTTTACAGTCCAAATAGATGCCCAGATATTTGGCTATCGAATGTTGCGTAGCAAGTTTTATTCAGATTCAGTCAGCCGATTGTGCCTGAACCAAGTACTAATTAGAAATATCATTGATATACAGTAGAAATAACACTGGTCTCAAAATGGAAACCTGCGGAACGCCAGTTTGAACATGAGCATATCCTGATACTATACTATTAACCCTCTCTGTCTCGTGGTCAGAACGCCCGAATCAACCCGACTCCCACTCATGGCCAGAATGCCTATTGTTTTCGGGTCATTTATTTTACAATCGGGCGACGCCGGTTCAAGCCCAACACCAAACCATTGATTTTCTTGACTCTCTTTTGTTTGTTTTCACAAAGTAATATAAACCAAATAATTGTTATACTGATGCAGTTTGTAAAAAAAAAATTTTATAATTATTTATTTGCTAAAAAAAATAAAATATGCTAATTATATATAACAATGTTTCTAAATTTTATTTATCAAGACAAATATAATGTAATGGATGTATAATTTATTAATTGTATATATATATATTACGATAATATGTTGTAATTATATCCGTGAAAACTAATTGTGATCTGTTTGGATAAATAACATTTAGAAACATCGTTACATGTAATTACCATATTTTCATTTTTTTGGTGAATAAATAATTACAATTTGTTTTTATTTACAAACAGTGCATCATAGTTTTAAAATGATTTGGTTTATATTTCTTCGGGAAATTTTTTTTTTCTTCAAGAAATCAACGGTTTTGTGACAGGCTTGAACCGGTGTCGCCCAAGTGTAAAATAAATTACACGAAACCAATGCGTCTACCAATTGATTAACGGATATTCACTGACTGATTTAAGTTATGATAAATTGTACAACTACTCCTTCATATATCGATATTCTTTCTGTAGCTGGTGTATTGGTGTAGATTATTTCCAGTGGGTTGCAATCAATCTTGTTAAGTCTTGTTAAATCAATATAATTATTCTGAAAACGAGCCGAAGCTCAGCAAAACCTGGTCGACTTTTAGCCCATTCTCAATCATTGTTTTGAATAAAACTGGATTATGTGGAACCGTAAGAAAACTGCTTGTTCCTCTATGATGATGTTTGTATTATATCAGAATATCGCACAATAACTCATTCTGACGCTCGTTTCAACCAAAGGCTATCCTTGTAAACAATGCTCTGAATGCATTCCTCCATGTAATTTTAGCTTCATGTGAAGTCTACAATGTAAACCTTAGTGTAAGTTAATTAAAAGGAAATAAAAAGATTGTCTTACCTGTTTTCTAATTGCTGGACCGATATTTAGTTTCCTGTCTTTAAAGATCAAGTTGTCACCCTAAAAAAGTAAATTACATTGTTCCAGCATAAACTAGGAATACCAGTTAATCTCATGATACCCATCCATCATAATTTCATAAACAAGAGCTATAGTTACCCAATTGGTGGGGGTAATTATAAACAAAAGAAGGCCTCATGTCCCTTCAAGGATCCAATACGGTGTTTCTGAAATTCAGTGTAAATTGGCAGCTAGATTTGTAGAGATGTTTGTTTAGTCAGTTGCCGACGGATAACATATTGGCGAGACTTTCTGCTGTTGGTTTTGGGCAGGTATTGTATGCCTAATCCGGATAATAAGTCATAAATCCATAATTAAGATACTTAACAAACAGTGGGGGAATGACATTGCTGCCCAGCCGAGCAGCTGGAAAATGAACTCCTCGCTTTTGCAACAGTTCAAATCAATATATACCTCGTCGGATGAGCGTTTCCTGGTGAACATGACATCACATCTCCAACTTATTCCTGACTTGAATGGAGCATATTACAAACAGCATATTTAACCCATTAGACCCTGTGCATTCAAAAGCTTCTAGGTGTTTTCCCCTCAGAACGCCCGAGAACGCCCGGTGGAAATAAAGCCTCCAGTTGTGGCCCCATTTTGCGGATACTTAAGAGACTAATACTGGCCGATTCCTTGATATCTGAGCTATGAATTGCGGGTATTTTCAACATGTGCTCGCATTGAAAAAAAAAGAGTTTTTTGCGATAGAAGTTTACCACCTGAGGACCTTCAAAATTGGACATCGTAACTGTTTACTAATGATGAAGTTTGCACTATTATTTTGTTGGATGGGACAATTCTGAGACTGAACTAAAGGTAAGTTGTCATTATGTTCGAAATGCAAGCATGTATTACCACAAAACTTTTTCTAGGTGTAAGCTTGTCCCTATAACACAAATAACTAATAACTCAATATCCTTCCGTGCTTCCTCCAAAACAAAAATGGGATACTTCCGAGTGCCCAAATTTTTTCAATAAATCACTTGCGATTCACGAGAGGGTTTTCAGGCATTGATAGCAAGCTAAATAGACGCCTTAATTAACTGTAATAAATATTTGGTATCTGTGCATACTAGTGTGTATTATCAGGGCAATATGACGTCCGACTGTATTAATTATGAATCTACACACACTGAAAGGTGCTATGTTATAATATATATCTATAAAATTAGCCAACTTCCGACCCTAAAAAGTCAATGTGGGGTAGAAGATATTGTTATGAAACTTTTACTAGACATAAACCAGTCCTATAACACAAATAACAAGTAACTCTCAATACCTTTCCTTCTCAAGAAGAATGGTGATTTTTAATGGTGAAATTTATCAATAAATCACTCGCGAGAGGGTTTTTATGCATTGAATGTGAGCTAAATGTACGTGTTGTTCTTAATATTTGTATATATTTGGTATCAAATAGTTATTAAGGCATCTATATTTAGTTCGCAATCAATGCCTGAAAACCCTCTCGTGAATCGAAAGTGATTTATTAAAACAATTGGGGCAACCAGAAGTATCCCATTTTCGTTGTGAAGGAAGCACGGAAGGATATTGAGAGCTATTAGTTATTTGTGTTATAGGAACAAGCTTACACCTATAAAAAGTTTTGTGACAATACATGCTATGCCTCATTGACTTTTCTGGGTTGGAAGTTGGTAAATTTTTAAGAAATATAACAACGTACCATATTTGCATATGTACAGATTCATAAATAAAACAACCAAACCTGCCATATTACTCTGATTTGCACACTTGCATGTATATATACAAAGTATGTACAACTAGATTCTGAGGTATGTGTATTTTGCTCACATTCAAGGTCTGAAAATCCTCTCGCGAGTGATTAATTTAATAAATGTGACCCATCTTAACAAAATGAGTCGCATGTCAGAAATTTTTTATATTTAGTTATTAGTAGCATTGGAAAGAGCAGAATCTCTGCTTTCACATGATGTATCATGTAAGAAGATATCTTGATTCTAACTGAAGTTATGGTTTAACAAACACATGCGGGGTAGAAACCTTCAAACCCAGAAAACGGCCGTCAAAGTTGATGCAAATTATTCGTTATGTTTCATGAAATGTACCTTAGTTACCGTCTTCCAAGCTCTCTGGAGGTCACAGAATGTAGTTATTAGCATGCCCATTTATGGGAAGATGACGCGTCAAGCTTCATGGTGATATCCCATGTTAGGAGCGCCCCAAAATTAGCAGTTGTGAACGCGCACAATTACTGGTATTTTCGGCGTTATTTAAAGGAAATCGAGCGGAACACTTTGCACAGCTCTACAAAAATCGCTTTAAAATACACAAAACAGAGATAATTAGTGGGTAGCTAGAGTAGCAGTTGATAAAACAAATACCAAAGAATAGTTTTCAGTGGAAATCTCAAAATCTATGGATTCGCGATTTGTTCTCATAAACGGCATTTACGGAAAATCAGATTTGCCGACATCCGACTCATTCAAATCATGTTTATCAACTTAGTGCACATTAACCATACGATGTATTTATGTTCCAAGTACATTTATGTGATCTATACATTGTAGAAAACAATTCCGCAGTTTCACTGACACAGGTTAAATAGTTCAAGAAATAAATGTGAATAATTTTATTGATTTTTCCCACATTTCAAACTGCCGTAACTCGAAAACTACTGGAGCTAGAACACTCAAATTTTTGATTCTTGCTTATCTTACCAGACTTTCAGCAAACTGGCTTATTCAAAAATCTAAGAGATGAGGGCAACAAATTTCAGGAATTTTGGTTGCGTTCACATGGAATGACCCATGTAGGAAGCCAGCAACCAAGATAGAAGTCTCCAGGAAGTGTTACTTAATGTAACTTTTAGGATAAAAACTACAATACTTACAAAGCCATAGCTTGGCATAAGAACTCGACTTGTGTTTACCCAAAATTGCACGGGATGGTTTTATGTTTGGTGAAAGGGTCGTGCTAAAAATGCAGTACGGATTTTTGCTGTCTTTCAACATTGTAGCAAAATGTTTATGAAGCTGTATCAAACTTAATATGCATTTGTTTACAACAAAAAACCCGTAAGAATGTCAATAACATGTTTGTACTTACAACCATATAAATTTTTCTTTTGGGGTTTCTAAAAATTAAATAAAATGCCATTCTAAGGTGATTTTTGACATATTTTTTAATTGTCTTTAAACACATTTAAATATCTATACAGAAAAAAAAAAAATTTTTGGTCTGGAGTATTGTTTAGTGTCTTAGGCAAAGATAATTTTTTTTTAGCTTATCTTCAAAACTTACATTAGAAAAAATTTATTCAAAAGAAGCATATAATAGCCGGTGCAGCCACCTTAAAACCTGCAGGCACCCACTCTCTGTTAACATCTGTGGCAACAGCCTGGGGAACAGGGACACAAGCCAATTTAATTGGCCGGGGTCTAATGGGTTAATATGGTTTTCATAATGTCATATTTGTACCACAAGGTATGATATATGCATGATACTAAGATTTTACTTGTTTTGACACTGTTACTAAGATTTTACTTATTTTGTACACTGTTAATGTTATCATTTGTTAATCCTTTCCAACTAAAAAAGCGGTTGTGAATGCAGCATTATCAAAAAGACATGCTCATTGCAGCCAGGTAAACAGTTTGTATGATAACACTACATAAAGCCTATTTTTAACTTGGCCATTGCAAGATATCAAGGTTTTTGAGCACCAACAATGGTAGGAACATCAAGCAAAACAAACAGGAATTTAAGAATCACTAAAACAGCACAACTTAATCACCATACCTCCTTCTTGATAATCTTTTCTGCATCCTCTTGCGTCTCAAAGGTAACAAAACCGTATCTGCAACAATGGCCGATATCAAATTGTTGTAACATGTTGACCTGGTCACCCTCCTCATTCTTCAACCCATGTGATCTTGTTCTCCCCTATACAATTTTTCAAACTGTCTGACCTCATCAAATAAGATTCACAAACTTCAACAGGTTTTACAAGCAGTTTTGGACACAGAAGAATGTTCCCATTCTTCTTAAAAACATGTATGAAAGATGCACAAAACAGACAAGGCTGTGCCCAACAATAAACGAATGAAACAAACCTTGGCAACAAAACAAAACTATGCTCCTGGAATTTCAACGTGCATTATTGCATTTAAAATGTCAAAATATCAATTTTATTCTATTATGCATCCATCACTAGGGCACATACGACAGAAAACTACGAATGAGTTATGTTTGACGAGTCAATGATGCAAAGCCACAACCCAAAGTGTACCTTGTTAACTGGGCTTTTGGTCAAATAAATGGTCGAAAGGTTAAAAATTAAATTGTAGTTAAGGATAGCCACAGGGTCCTAAAATCAATGTTTTTACATTTTGGGATTTCAGTATTTTCCGATAGCTTAAGTAGCATTTTATTAAATTCTTATTACAAATACCTATAATCCGTTGATATATAACATACCCCTACTGCTTGTAAAACACAGAACAAGGAATCTAAATTTAAATGTCCATGTGTGCTCTCCAAAGATCGTTTTATTCCACCTGTAATCCCACATGGGGGACGCATGCGTGGAGTAGCCATGCTTTTTCTTTCGTATGTGATTGAACTCTACATTTTCATACATTTGTGGGGTTTATTTTCATTAATAGATTGAAACTTTAGGTAGAATATGACGAAGAGTTAGGTTTATATAGATTTGTAAATTTTGAGGGGAATAGCTTAGTCAACATTTCTGAATATCAGTACCTCGAGTACTTCGTGTTGTGAACTCAGAGATCGTCTGTGTGGGTTTGTTTACTTCCGGTGATCTCAAAGGTATGTTTCGACTCAATATCTCATTTTTTATCTTGGTGACCTTTATCTTGTTTCAAAACTTTCTCCTCTGATGTTTTCCGACCCCTCAGTATTATGACATCGACAGCATTAGCTTCCAAGACAAAACTGTACTTTGGACACTGGACAACAGCATACTCGTTCAGTCTCTCAATGACTCGCTAAAACGACAACCTAAGCGCACCATCTATCGCTAACGACTTGTCCGGCTTTACTTGGCGAGCCTCCTGCTTAGCAACTCGCCATGCTCCAGAGCCGAACCCCGGCCCTACTGATTGCCCATGCCTGGAAATGTGGTACTTGTGATTTCCAAGTAAAGTGGACGGAAAGAGGAGTGGCCTGTGAGACATGTGGCCAATGGTTCAACAACCACTGCCAGAGCATTGACACACCAACTAGGAGACACCTGTGGAAATCCCAACAGTCAAAACTGTGTTTGATCTCGATGGAGTTGACTGGTCAGTCTCTGATTTGTCCTCTATTAACTTACCCAGCCCCACTGATTCCTGCTCTACCCCAACTGAATCACACTTCCAATGTCCCCAGCATGTCTCCACACCAACCCAAGCCAGTCAACAGAACCAACGAAAAAATAGACCTCTGAGAGTGGTCAATATAAATTTCCAGTCAATTGTTGGGAAGAAGGCCGAGATCCTTAACCTGCTCAACAGTGTGAAACCAGACGTAGTCATTGGAATTGAAACGTGGCTTACTCCTGACATTAACAGTGCGGAAATCTTCCGACACACTCACCGTGTAAAGGAAAGACCGAGAAATCAGAAATGGAGGTGTCCTTATCGCTCTACAATCTAACCTTAACAGCAACATCGTACCTGAGCTGGAGATCAACTGTGAGCTCCTGTGGATCAGGTTGAAACTCCAAAGCAGAAGAGCCATTTACATTTGCGCATACTTCAGACCAAACGTCTCAGACAAGGAGAGCCTGTTGGAGTTCCACCGATCTTTATCCAAGACATTAATTCACCTCCTAATTGGCGGGACTAGCAACAGATGACTCTGAAGCCTAAGCCTGCTTGACCCCGACTCCACACTGACTTTATCGACGTCCTCCAAGACCAATGTCTTGAACAGATGGTGGAGGAATCAACACGCCTCGACAACACATCATCACCAACACCCCACAGCTCGTATTCCCAGGAGTCTCACACCACGATGCTGTCTACTGCGAATTCATCATTCACTGCACAAAGAAGAAACAGGCGGCACAGTCCATCCCACTCTACAACGAGACTGACTGGCGGGGATTCAAGAAGGCAATGAACATCCTGGCTGCCGAATTGGAGGGAGTGAAGACTGAAACCGGAGTGAAGACTGAAGCCAACACTGATGAACTCTGGACCAAGTTCAAGACTTCACTGTTGGAAGCCACCCAAAAATTCGTCCCACACAAGACAGCACGCATAAAATAAAGCAAACCCTGGGTCAGCTCAGCACTCCACAAGCTCATCAAGAGACGAGACCAGGTATTCAAGAAGATGAGGAAACACGGCACAGAAGAACTGAAGACCGAGACACAGCAACTGAGAAGAGATGTCCAACGCCAACCCCGTAGGGCATATTGCACCTACCTGAACAACTTGTTCACAGACGAGGATCAAAAAGCTGACCAGGCTACAAGGAACAAACGCTTCTGGTCCTTTATGAAGCATCAGAAGCCCTCTAACTGTGGCATCGCTCCCCTGAAGATGGAAGGAAAATTGGTATCAGACCCAACAGCACAGGCCGACATCCTCAATAGGCAATTCCAGTCGGTGTTCAGTGAGGGCAGGAGCTATACCTATGAAGAATTCCAGGCCAAGTGCAACATGGGCTCATCACATGACTTCTCGGTTCTTAATAACTCAGTAGAGGGGTGCGGAAACTTCTGCAAAATCTGCAGCCCCAATACCATCAGCCCCAAATCCTCAGAGTTGGCAGCCGAAGTGGCTCCAATCCTGATAGCTATATTCCAGTCCTCCATCAACACCGGAGTAGTCCTATCTGACTGGAAGGATGCCCACGTGATACCGGTCTTCGAAAAGGGAGACCAGTATGATCCATCCAACTACAGACCAGTGCCACTCCCAAGTGTGCCATGCAAATTGATGGAGCACATAAACACCAGTGCCATCATGAACCATCTTTAGAAGCATAAAATCCTGGTGACCAGCTCTTAGAACTTACCGACGAACTCTATACAAACATGGAGAAAGGCGAGCAGACGGACATCCTAATACTGGACTTTGCGAAAGCCTTTGATAAGGTCAACCACAGTCTGCTCCTATACAAGCTACATCACTATGGCATAAAGGGTACCACCAATGCATGGATCACCAACTTCCTCAGCAACCGGAGACAAGCAGTGGTCGTGGAGGGCACTAGATCCAGCTTCATTTATGTCCGTTCAGGAGTACCCCAGGGCTCCTGGGCCCCTGCTTGTTCTTAGCATACATCAACGACTTGCCTGAGAACCCGACGTCACCAGCCAGACTGTTAGCTGATGACAGCAGTATACACTGTGGTAAAAGCGACTTGCCGAATGGGAGAACTGGGACATGGCCTTCCACCCAGAGGAGTGCACCACACTGCCTGTCACCAGAGCCAGGAAGGTCCTGAAGCACACCTACCAGCTCCATGGCCACACACTTGAGACCACAGACTCGGCAAAGTACCTTGGTGTCACCATCAACAAGGACTTGGGCTGGAACTCCCACATCGACAACATTTGTGCAAGAGCCAATAAGACCTTAGGCTTCTTGCGGAGGAATTTGAAAATAGGGTTGACCTCCATCAAGCAGACAGCCTATAAGTTCTTCGTAAGGTCCATCCTAGAGTATGCATCAATGGTATGGGACCCCCTTGAGGCTATACAATGAAGGTGTGTCCTTAGATGCTACCACAACACCTCTAGCGTCAAGCACATGCTTGAGGAACTGCAGTGGCTCTCTCTACAATAACGCCGCCAAATAGCTAGACTGACCATGCTGTATAAAATTCACAACAACCAAGTCAATGCCACTGGACTGAAGAGTAAGCTGAAGCGACCACCACAACGCAGCCACAGACATCAGTTCTCACAGCCACCGTTGCACTCAGTACCATCAGCACTCGTTCCTGCCCAGAACCATCAGGAAATGGAACGACCTTCCAGTCCTAGTAGTGGAGGCCAACACAGTCGACACTTTTGTGTCAAGGATCTCCAGACTAACATTCATCTGCTAGGGTCTTTGTTAGAGAGCAGTAGAAAATAGTATTAGTAGTAGCTTTGTAGTTGTTTTTGTTTGTTTTGTTTTGTTCTTTTGGGCCTGACACTGCCTTATGCAGGGTTTATTAGTAGGGTGTATTTTTATCTATTTTGTAGGAGGTGGGTTTTTCTTCTCAAAAGCCAGATCCCCAGAATAGTGGCAGAATAATCAGATATTGATTGTGGTCACTTAAGGTCTGATACTACAGCTACATGGGATTTTTTTCAAATCTCTTAAATATGCTAATTTTTTTATTGCACATGAAGAACAAGTTGGGAGGTTGAAAAAAAATTGGCCCTCTCTTCCCTTCGTTGCCATAGCAATAATCAAAGATGGCCGCCATATATAGCAAATATAGCCTATTTTGGAAACACTAACTCCACCAATAATTCAGGTATCAATGTAATTATTTTATTGCCTGTTTACAACACTTCATGTTGTGCAATGACGAAGAGAGAATTACAGGTTTTCCATTATTTAATTTTTTTTTAATAAACAATTTTCATTAACTTTTCCTAAGTTGACATCAAAATATACAATAATAAAAAAACGTATCTTCGTTATTGCACAGAGAAGATAAGAAGGAATACACCAGTCAAAACTTCACTGATTTAGCATCATTATTACCAGAGATATTATGTTTCCAAATTGGAAAAAAAACTTTTTTGGCAAACAGCTGTCAAAGATTGGGTAATGATTAAAGGCATGATTACACACATAAATACAGTATACATTATATGTAAATAATAGTCTGTGTGCTTTGTAGCAATACTGGTGCTTTGTACAACAGTAATAAATGTACTGTATTCTAAAATTTTGCTCCTCCCTCTTCCCTTCATTGCCATAGCAACAATCAAAGATGGCCGCCATATATAGCAAATATAGCCTATTTTGGAAACACTGTGACTCCACCAATAATTCAGGTATCAATGTAATTATTTTATTGCCTGATTACAACACTTCATGTTATGCAATGATGAAGAAAGAATTACAGTTTTTCCATTATTTAATATATATACAAAAAAATATTTATTCAAAAAATTCATTACTTTTCCTAAGTTGACATCAAAACTATACAATAACAAAAACATGTCTCTTCGTTATTGCATAGAGAATATAAGAAGGAATACACCAGTCAAAACTTCACTGATCTAGCTTTATTATTACCAGATATGATGTTTAAAATTGGGAAAACACCGTTTTTGGCAAACGGCTGTCAAAGAGTAATGTAATGGTTAAAGGCATGATTACGCACATAAACACAGTATACTGCATTATATTATAAGTAAATACTACAGAGTCTGTGTGCACTGATGTTTTGTAGAACATAATAATAAATGTACAGTATTATAAAATGTACAATTTGTGTTCATGATGAACCAGGAGTTCGCACAACGACGCGAGGAATGATCGATGATCAGCACAAGTAGTCCATTGGAACAATACATAAACGTTAACGAACAAACACGTGAACAGTCACTGTTCCGAAGCCTCCAGCCATGTAGGAGGGACGCTCCCTATCCTCTTCATGTGCTCGCTGCCGCTTTCGGCCCTCGCCTTTCTTCTTCCTCCTTGCTTTCACACTCCCCATGGAGGCTCACTGAGCTTTTACAACACGCAACCAGTCCCGGCTCTCGACGAAGGCTTGAGTGATTTTGTTTGCCTCGATGGCAAGGAGATCCATCACTTTGGAGAGGTGGACTGCATCTTCATTGAAGCCACCCACGGCTGAGGCAACAGCACCATGGAGTTTGTGGTGCCTAACAAACACGGTTTTGCTGCAGCGGTTCCAAATCACGGAGTGAAGACACTCGTTGCTGTTCTGTGTTTTCCCCTTCAGCAACCTCTTCAGCAGATTTGTACGCAATAGGGTGCTTGATGTGCTCATCGTGTGAGCCCGGCTGGTAAAAGCACCACGTGTCTTCCCCTTCAGGGCATCGGGTGTGGTGGGGCTCCTCATCGGTGCTCATGCAATGAGAGTCGCCCACACTTTGGTTCGGATGCTCTCGACATCCCGGTTGGCGTCTTGCGTGATGGCATAGCGGTAATAATGCTGAAGTCTAATCGCCTTGTCTTTTGTCAGTCGTCCGTGACCACGCCCACCCAGCTTTTGCCAGCTTCAAGAGGGCCGTTCCCATTCTCTTGTGTGCGTGGTTCACACATTCTTCTTTGACAATGGTGACATTGGGGCCATAGGGTGCCATGGTTACTACCGCTTGGTATGCCTTGGAGTCGCCATCACCCAAGAAACCAGTGTACATAAGGCCCAGTGTCCACAGACCTCCCCCACAGCCGCTTTGCCGCTTCTACCTCCATCGCGTTGGAGCTACCGTGATAATTGATGGAGCAATCCTCTTCATGGTCCATATACCAGTGGTTGAATGCAACAGTGTCTTCACCAAACTGGTTGCGCTTGAGGCTGCAGCTGTGACAGTAGCCAGACAACACCACGTAGTCAACTACCAAGCCTGTCACCACCTCAATCACTGCTGCCACACCATACATGGACTGTGTCCGTGCTTCTGCCTAGTACCGTCTAAACTGAGTGACAGGCACAGGTTCTGTTGCTGGAAATTCAGAATCAAGCACTTGGTTCACCTCACGCACAATGGCTGCACTCCTCTGAAGAACATCAGTAGTTGCCTCAATCTCCTTGCTAATGATCTTCTTCTCCTCTTAAAATGTGGTCAGATGCATTGCCGGAATGCCAAGGATGCCGCAAAATTCCTTCACTACTGTGTGACCCAGTCCTAGGCGATTGAACAACAGGACCATGGTATCATTGATGGTGAACGGGGACGTCTTGGTGCTGGAGAGAATGCGTGGTGAAGAGTATGTGCTGCCGAACTCATGAGCACATTTGCAGCAAGCTTACTTCAGGTGTACTGCAAATCCCTTGTGGTCAGTGTCGATGGCGTTCAGTTGAAGAGCCTCAAAATCGAGGCATTCTGGACATTCGACGGTCTTCAACAGCGAATGCACTTCTGATTTTAGGCAGCATTTCTTGTTATTATAATTTGTGGTATCGACATGCATAAGTTGTGATATGATTTACTTACTATTTAATAAATATTTACTAGTCAATACTTCCTATTACCATCATCCGTGGTATCAACATGGATAGTTTACGCATCATGTAGTCAATAAATCATATTTACCAGTTCGTTCCTCCTATTACCATAATCCGTGGTATCAACATGCATAGTTTGTGCATCATGTGGGCACTTACGACTTATTTACTAGTAAGTAAACCATATTTGCTAGTCAGTACTTCCTGTTACCAGAATCCGTGGTATCAACATGCATCATTTTTACTTTGTACTGGCATTGTGTTTACATTCTTATTCAATAAATGCACATATTGTGTATTTATAAAGTTAGTAATGCATGCATTTTTTTATGTATTTGCAAAAGAAGAATGGATGTAAGTGTATTTTGATTTTTTCTATAACTACATTAAATAACTACCGTTATGATTAATTTACTAGTCAGTACTTACCATTTCCAACATCTGTGGAATGAACATGCGTTGGTTCTGCTTCTTCTTGGCCTCTTTTACAATCAGCAGTTTTCATAATTTGTAGTTTCATACTACTGCGTGAAATCGAAGTGTTGGCTAGTATTTGAGCAGCCGTCTCAATTCCGCCAGCATTGACATCTCCGCCCTCCTGAGACGCAGCTGTCAGTTGTTCCGTCAGTGCTCTCGCTGCCAAACTCCAGTTTTTCTGCGCCATTTGCAGCTCTTTCGTTTGCTTACATTTGCTTTTACCGAATCTGTGATTCGTATGAAATTTCATACGCTTACGATCTTCTAAACGATCAGCATCGTCAACACTCGCCATCGTAACTAAAAATTTGCCGGCACATATCATGCTTTGGTTTACTGTCGGAAGTAGCAACATGTTGCACTGAGGATAAAAATCACTGTCGGCAATGTCCATATAAGGTAACGTTTGGCAGCTAACTGCTATGGAGCATCCCGATGACAATGCATGCCGGTCTTTCTTGCCAAATAAGGCGATGGTCAGCATAAACCAGCTTGCATATATTACTCTATACGCCGAATATGGAGATAAAAGGACACACCAAGATTAGCAGACAGACAACGTATTGTCGTTTACTATGGTACCAAACAAGATGGCGAACAATGTATGAACGGCCACGTTGTCAGGGCGTGAAGTTTGACTATTTTCAAATGTATTGCCGTCGTTTGACCACAAGTTGGATTTAAAATTACGGTACACTTTATTAACGAGTAAACGTTGTTTAGACACGTTTTGTGGTAAAAGTGAACTTTATTCAGTTAACATGACACCATCTCATTTTCACAAATTTTATTAAAAATCACGATTTTAGTACCCGTGTCAGGCCTTAACGGAATGTTTTATACCTCCTTGTGTGGAAAGATGTCTGTTTTCCAGATGTACCAACCACATTTATGGATGATGATGTCATTGTGAACCAATAAATGTAAAGGAGACAGAGCCTCCTTTGGCCAGTTACACGTGTTTAATGCTATTTTGCATATCACATGGCTCGCATCAGCCAATGAGCCCACGCAATTTTTTTTTACTTAATTTGTTTATCGCGCCTCAGCCAATCAGACGCCTCCTCTCTGCTATAAACAATCAGACAATGCAATGTTATCAACAGTGACATGTGCTTCCAGGTAACTGACAGATGGCTGTCAAACTTGTGCATATCGTTCCCAATTGTAAAAGTTCATGAAATACAGCCATTTAGATGAGTTGTATGTACTATGCAGATAAATTAGTTACATTTCACATTTACTACTTTTATGGTTGGTGATTTTTAATGATGTGGTTGTTGGTCAACTTTCAGCCTGCTAGAGATGGCTAGTGATAGTAGATCGGTATCTCATTATAGATTACACAAAACCAGTATAATTTGGAAGTCACATTTTTTAATTATACACATAGTTATACATTTAATAAGGAATGATTCCATTGTTTCAGCTTATAACAGGAAGGCCTTCACTGATTTACAGTCAGTGTAGGCAAGTCAGAGAAAGAGTGAGGAGGAGGGACGCCTGTACATACAACTCATCTAAATGGCTTTATTTCATTAACTTTTACAATTTGGAATGGAACGCACAAGTGTGACATCTGACAGTTACCCGGAAGCACCTGTCACTGTTGACAACATGTCTGATTTAATTGGAATACTAAAGAAATAAATTAGATACTACTAAAATCTGCCATATATATTTACCCACCTTTCTGGCTAGGTCTGCCTGCTCCTTTCTTGTTTTTCTTCCTCTTACGAACTCAAAAGCCACGCTTTGTAAATTCTTGAAATCCATTGTTTATAGCAGAGAGGAGGCGTCCGACTGGCTGAGACGCGATAAACAACAAATTTGCATGCGCTCATTGGCTGATGCCAGCCATGTGATATGCAAAATAGCATCAAACACATGTAATTTATTGATTTACAACAATGACATCATCCAAAAATGTGGTTGGTACATCCAGAGGAAATAAAACATGGCAGGAACACATGTTGGATTGCGGGTGGAATAAACCGATCTATGGACATTTAGACATGGATGCCTTGTTATTCTGTGTTTTACAAGCAGTAATGTTATATATCATCGGATTATAGGTATTTGTAATAAGAATTTAATAAAATGCTACTTGTGAATGCATAACATGTTAAGCTATCGGAAAATACCGAGAACCTAAAATGTCAAAAAAATAATTTTAGGACCCGCGGCTACACTTAAAATATTGATAACAATGATATTTTAATACTTACCCTTTTGAAACCCCAGCTCGATCAGCAATAATCTTACAATCCTTCACAGCTCCATAGGCCATAAAGTATTGTTTAAGTTCAACTTCTGTTGTCTGTAAAGGAAACCATACACAGTGGTAATGTTTTGACACAAAGCCATACAATTATGGTGCAGCCCCAACGCAAATTTCAATACAAATAATTGTCTCCTGGGATCAGCCAATCTTACAAAATATTTATTGAGGATCAGCATTTGACAAATTCTTTTGGTCATTCGCTGCAATACCTTGGCAATGGGTGTAGTGCCTTAAAATTGTATTCTTTCCCATGAAGACTGCCCACAGCTACCATTACCTTGATTCTGGATGTTAACCCTCTCATGGTCAGAACGCCTGAATCAACCCGACTACCCACTCATGGCCAGAATGCCCGAATACAGAGGCACATCTAAACTGGTACAGCGAAACCGTGTCATCCAATAACTGCAATTTATTTTGGCAGTTAGCAGATAATAATATTGAAGTTTCACTGTAAACGTCAAAAGTTAGAAATATTGGCGATTTCCGTGGCTAAATAGCACCAACCACCACACGGTTTTGTAGTCCAACTTGGCATCACACAATTTCCTCTGTCAACCTTGACATGTCTACTGACGATTCTATGTAAATAAACCACCAGTCATTATAAGCTGAATAATTATTAACATGGGAAATCTGTCGAGTAAAACTGTGCATGGAGGCTCCAATACTTATTGTTAGGATGGTAAATTTTACCTTAAATAAACATACAAACTCAAAATATTAACCTCATTAGAAAGATTATATCTTAGGTATCCATTCACACAAAAATAGTATCTTTAATTACTATTATTAGTGCAATCCTGAGGAAATGCCCAAAATTGCCCAATCTATGAAACAGCAGCAACAGTTCTAAACCGGGTTCTCTTGATTGACAATCTCACATTGTAACCACTAGAATCAATCCACCCACCCATTTCCACCCCCTCCCCACTCAGTTAACAAGGTAAGGTAGATGTTCATGACCAGCATTGATGGAAATCAAACGTGAAGAAGCGTAACTGTAATGTAAATGAGTCTATACACATTGTAATTCTGATTCTGTGTAATTTCAAAAACAGCATGCCGACTACAAAAACTTGACAAATTATAACAATGCATCACGTCATTGTCTATTTGACATTTGTGGTGTCATTAGGATTAATATTAGTAGCCGGTATACCTATGGCCAGGCTATAGACTACACAGTATAGTAGCTTGACTAGATCAAAGACAAACACAAAGTCATGCCGGGGGACGGCATAACCATTACGTCTTTATGCTAGTCATCGAATTGTCTAGTCTACTCAACTCTAGTATATAAGCCTATCCCTGTATTATAGGCTGTAAATGATAGACTAAACTCATTAATACACTAACTTAGTCTTACTAGTCAGTTGGCCTAACACTACAAGTACAACACCCACTACTCTGTCACTAGTACTAGTCTAACGACGCAGTCAGCACCTGCAATTATCCCGGCCACCACTGACCATGTCATGTGAACTAGGAACATTATTTTCACGTATCCGGCAGTATGTAAAGCCGACCGACCCCCTTCTTTAAACTTGAAATACGGGCCATGTCTGCATGCATGCTGTTATAAACGTTTGCAGCACACGTTTCTTCTTGGCTGGTAGTGGTGCCGTTTCAATCCCCACCATCATTTCGTGCGGCGTGAGTCGTGAATTCTTGTTTGAGCGCCATGAGCGCGGAAATGCGAATTTGTTGTAACACTATTTCCTATTGGTCAGGTTACGACCAGAAGCAGCGAATGAAAAACCATGTCACAACAAGCAGCGTATGTATATATGCTGCCACCTGTTGAATAAAGTGAAGCTAAATTGGAGGAGCACGAAAGAAAGACAACGAAAGAATCCGTAATATTTTCATCCCTCGCCGTGATACCGTAATTTGAGGTGTATTTCCGGAATTATTCCGGACAATCAGGAATGGTAGGCAGGTCTGCACTTGCCACATCAAAGCACAGTTAATGCCAAGGGGACTCTGATCAGATAATGTCAATAACTTGCCCTTCGAGGCACCTGCTATATCAGCAGATGCTGTGATTGCTTAGTCAGACTGGCACTTCTTGCCATTCTTGGAGGTAATGTCAAATTAATTTCTGACAAAAACATTTGTACTCAATTTAGAAAACGATGTGCTCTCGAGAGTTTAAGGCCAGACACCCCAGGTGAAATGGTGTTTTTTGACAAAAAGTACTGAAAATGGTTTTCTGCCAGATTATTATACCTTCGTATGCATACTATCAATGGCGTTCACTTCTATGACAATTATGTACCTCTAAGTGAGTTTTAGTCATGGATCAAGCACGTCGATATCATGTAATGAAATCCATTACGCAATCTTTGACAGCCATTTTCTCAAAAACATTTTTCTTCAAATTTCTGCATTTGGAAACGGGATATCTCTTGGAATAATTATGCTATATAAATAATGTTTTCAGTGTTGCATTCAGCACATTTTACTGTGTGCAATGATCAGACACTTTTTTTTAATCATGAATAGTTTGAAAGATATAGCCATATTTGTTGTCAAAAAATAAGATTTGTTTTCGTATTTTACCAAAAAATTATATTAAAAAAAAACATTAAAAAAAATGCTCTGATCATTTCACAACAGAATCCATAGAGAACATGGATTTGCAAGAATTATAACTATATATGGATTCAATAAAAAATGGCAGTGTTTCCAAATTTGCCAATATTTGCTCAAAATGGTGGCCATTTTGTTTGTTACCATGGAAACGGGGGGTCTGGCTGAAAAAAGTTCAATATATATTTTACTCAGTAAGACCCATTTCATGCACTGGGAAGACAAAATCGAACTGTTTGCACAAATAAAAAATAATCCTATCTACCTGCCGTGTCTGGCCTTAATGTTAATTTAACAGATGACACTTTACGTGCTGAAGCATATAAATATATATAAACAACACTCATTCAGTCACCGATTGTCATTGTCACACTAAAGTCATTTTACCTAGAGCTAAAAAATCCACCATACCTGATTTCCAACGCTATACTGACGTCCACAAAAGCCCTGGGCCCATGACCCAGCTCAAACAGTAAGAACATCAAAGGGATGGCTGTTGTGCAACATCCAAGAGTTACATTGTGTTAATTACTGTTGTAAAAGACTGGCAAATGTTTACGTCTGCTGAGCAGAACACCTCTGTGGGAAAGGGAGGCCCCAGGTGACTTTCTTTCTAATCTTTCATTGAACAACATTTACAACAGTTTGAGTGAGAAGATTTTACCAACCGATCGTGTATGGTAAATCCATAGCAGCCAAAATGAACTAATCATTGGGACTATATAAATAATTATAAATAAAATCATTTATAAAGATAAAACGGCTGTAGTCATTAATTTTTTTCCCTAGTAGCTTTTATGTATAAGTGTACTACATTTGTCTAACAGGATATCAGTCACCAAGAAATTAGATACTAACAGTATAACAGACATGCTGTTAATACAAGTACGAGGTAGTTCAATGGGGATTACATGACGTTTTGTTGCATTTCTGCAAGTTTATCTTCTATATTTTGATAACAAATGTGTTTCGGTATGTGGTTGAGATGGGGTGGGTGGCAATGTGGGTGGGTATGAGTGGTACTGCGATTAAATATGGTACAATATGTCACCGTATATTTTTTTAACAAGTGTGAGAAACTGGAACCAGACATGCTAAACATTTCATACGGCTTAGTATGTAGGCGCTACATATAACATTTCACGGTATGTAGGGACATTCAGCCACTCAAAAATAGTTATTAGCAGGGTAATAGATGAGGTAACCATGAAGTTACAAAGCCAGGTTAAAGGAAATAAAAATAAGGCATTAGCTAAAATCCTTTTTCCATATGTACACAAAGTTTAACATTGTATGTAACATTTGACAACATTAAACAAATACAGAAAAATACATTTGTAGTATAAATTCGATTTTAAGCCTGTCTGTGAAGCGATTCCCGCGGAAAATTTAATTTTAATGAGCTAGGCGATCACGTGTTATCGTGACATCCTTTCCATGCATTCAGAGCATGTTTACAAGGATAGCTTTTGGGTCGAAACAAGCGTCAGAATGAGTTATTGTGCAATATTCTGACTTAATACAAACACTAGTCATCACAGAGGAACAAACGTTTATCTTACGGTTCCACATGAATCGAATATTAATCATACTGGTGAATAGGGGAAACCAAGACTAAGTCTGTTTCCAGCACATATCAAACATATATAGTCATACTATAATAACATGAACACAGGGTTGTGGGTAAAAACGAAGATCGCCAAGCATTTTATTATTATGTGACCATGTCACATAATAATACATTTAACTAAATACATATATTCGAATTTTATTCAAAACAACGAATGCGAATAGACCTACAAGTCGACTAGATTTCGCCGAGCTCGTTTTCAGAATAATTATATCGAATGCAACCAACGGGAGATAATCTACACAAATACAGTCGCGCCTCGTTATAACGCGGTAGTCGGGGTCCACAAAATAAATCTGCGTTATAAACGTGGCGCGTTCCCATATCTGCCGTCAGGGGCGCTACGACGACCGACACCGCTGCTGCACGAAGAACGCCATCGAAGCCAACCAAAGTGGGCACGTCGCGCAGTCTATATGCAGTTTATGAAGCTTATTAAACTGCCAGCCAATGTCAGTGTGTATTCTGTTTAAATGTCGTACACTGTTGGACACTGTTGAACTGAATAAAATTCATGAATTGTGTACCGTTTTTAAATAAACAACAGACCAACAAGCCACGTTCAACTGAACGATAATATGGTACCGCCGACGTAAGATCTAAAATAATGACCTGGCACTCAGCAGCCGAATACGCAAATGATTTGAGAAACGCTGTGTTAGAGTTGATTAAGGATTTAACCCTCTCGTGATCAGAACGCCCGAATCAACCCGAGTATGCCTCACGGCCAGAACGCACGAATCAACCCGAATACAGGGGCACATTTAAACTGGTACCGCGAAACAGTGTCATCCAATAACGGCAATTTATTTCGGCAGTTAGCATATAATAATATTGAAGTTTCACTGGGAAGCATCAAAAGTGAGATATGATGGCGATTTCAGTGACTAAATAGCGCCAACCACCACGCGGTTTTGAAGTCGAACGCAGCGATACACAATTTCCGGTCCCTCTTTTACGCCACGCAGTGAATACTTTAATGGTGATTTTCAGCCAATGAGATTAAAGTTTAACATTTGCTGCGGGCATAAACATGGAAGCACCCAGAAATTATTCCAAAACGCGCGTCCGCAGGCGATTTCTACGATTAACCCTCTCAAGGCCAGATTAATGCAAATACGTGCCTGTTATTGAATCCTATTAAATCGAGAGAATGTGCTGTGAGTGAATCATGTGATATACTCGGGTTGCATAAATGCAAATAAATAAATAACTTTTGATCAATTTGACCGATTCAAGTAAAATTTTCACTACAATTGAGGAACTAATTCCTGGTGTAACTAGCCAAGTATGTGACATATATGTCAATTTATTACCCAAATATGAATTGCTAAAGTTTGACAAAAATAAAATACTTCAATAATTTTCAACACTTCATTTTTTTTAATATTTTTCATTAATAATTAGCGGTTACATGCTGCGTATGAAATGTTTATAAATTACTATGCTACAGAATGGAAAACTAATTAAATGTCTATGGTAAATAAAACTGAAATAATTTCAGTTTTTCAGAGTGCATGTATTTTCAAGATTTTATACAAAATGGCGTTCTTTGTGATCATAGCCGTCATCCCGTCTAAACTATTAAGTTGGTGTTATATTTAAAATGCGTAATCACAGTACAAAACATTCCCCTTCGATGGCAGCGTTCGTTATAAACTCGATTCGAAAATCCCATCGAAGTCCGAATTACTGGAGTTCGACATAATGACAATGTCGAGAATTACAACAAAGCTAAAAAACACCACCCGCTTCGTTGCGCGGCGCAATAATACTTCTTTACAACAAAATAGACCGCTCAAAAGTTAGCATTTAATCGTAGAAATCGCCTGCGGACGCGTGTTTTGGAATAATTCCTGGGTGCTTCCATGTTTATGCCCGCAGCAAATGTTAAACTTTAATCTCATTGGCTGAAAATCACCATTAAAATATTCACTGCGTGGCGTAAAAGAGGGACCGGAAATTGTGTGTCGCTGCGTTCGACTTCAAAACCGCGTGGTGGTTGGCGCTATTTAGTCACGGAAATCGCCATCATTTCTCACTTTTGATGCTTCCCAGTGAAACTTCAATATTATTATATGCTAACTGCCGAAATAAATTGCCGTTATTGGATGACACTGTTTCGCGGTACCAGTTTAAATGTGCCCCTGTATTCGGGTTGATTCGGGCGTTCTGGCCGTGAGGCATACTCGGGTTGATTCGGGCGTTCTGACCACGAGAGGGTTAAATGCTAACTTTTGAGCGGTCTATTTTGTTGTAAAAAAATATTAATGCGCCGCGCAACGAAGCGTGTAGTGTTTTTAGCTTTGTTGTAATTCTCGACATTGTCATTATGTCAAACTCCAGTAATTCGGACTTTGATGGGATTTTCGAATCGAGTTTATAACGAACGCTGCCATCGAAGTGGAATGTTTTGTACTATGATTACGCATTTTAAATATAACACAAACTTAATAGTTCAGACGGGATGACGGCTATGATCACAATGAACGCCATTTTGTATAAAATCTTGAAAATACATGCACTCTGAAAAACTGAAATTATTTCAGTTTTATTTACCATAGACATTTAATTAGTTTTCCATTCTGTAGCATAGTAATTTATTAACATTTCATACGCAGCATGTAACCGCTAATTATTAATGAAAAATAGTTAAAAAAATTAATTGTTGAAAATTATTGAAGTATTTTATTTTTGTCAAACTTTAGCAATTCATATTTGGGTAATAAATTGACATATATGTCATACTTGGCTAGTTACACCAGGAATTAGTTCTTCAAATGTAGTGAAAATTTTACTTGAGTTGGATCAAAAATTATTTATTTATTTGCATTCATGCAACCCGAGTATATCACATGATTCACTCACAGCACATTCTTTCGATTTAATAGGATTCAATAACAGGCACATATTTGCATTAATCGGGCCTTGAGAGGGTTAAAGCTATAAGTACGCTCACAATTGGCTTAACTTCGTCTTTCAATCAATATCAAAATACCAATTTAGAAAGCACATTTACCGTGCCGAACAATATTACAATTCACCAATCCATATGCGGTCGACGAATTAATATTTTGGCGCACCAGTACAGGCAGTAGCTTTTCGTTCATTGCAGCGAAAAGCTAATATTTGTTACGCAATGTTAGCTTACTGATCTTGCCTACGAAGCTGTATTAAAACGTATTTAACCCATTCTTAAGCAAGGCGTATTTGTGAATTTCAATTACACTTTATAAGCCGCCCGGCGCCGAAACCAGGCGAACTGGCGATCCGCGGAAGCCATGAGCATGACTAGCAGATTGGAAACGATTCGTTTGATGTCGGCGCAAAACAAACAATACCTCGCTCCACATTTACTGTTCTTAAAGTTAAAACTGACCATAATTATAGTCAAGAAACTTTGATAGCATTGGCAGTGCAGAATAAACAATGGCAACGTAGTGACGCGCCTCACACTTGATTCGTTGCAGTTGTACGTCCATGTTAAATTTATTGTCCGCCAACTAGTCTTTCAATATACACATGCCTTGGACAAAGACGGGGATAACTTCACACAAAACAATTGACAGTTATTACCGTGTTAATATAGTTTGTCATAGCGCCCATTTTCCCCTTGGCGGCAGAAATTCGGGATCCACGACCAACCGCTTTATAACCGAATCCGCGTTATAACAGGGCGCGACTGTAAACATACATAGCACACATATTGTATTCAGCTATAGAAAGTAACGTGCATAATCTCATAATATCACTAGAATATCAATATATGAAGCAGAAGTTGTGAAATTTATCATAACTTAAATCAGTCGGTGAATTTCTGTTGGCGCTGCTAGCTCAGTTGGTAAACGCATTGGTTTCTTGCCATTAATTTTACAATCGGACGACGCCGGTTCAATCCTGACAGCATGCAAACTACTGATTTTCTTTACACTTTTTTGTTTATGTTTTCACGAAGTAATATAAACCAAATCATTTAGTATACTATGATGCACTGTTTGTAAATATTTTTTTATTTTTTTAGTAATTATTTAATCACCTCAAAAATGAAAATATGGTCATTATATATAACGATGTTTCAAAATTGTATTTATCCAGACAGATCACAATCTGTTTTCACATATATAATTACAATATATTATCGTACAATATATTTACAATTAATAAATTATACATCCATTACATTATATTTGTTTGGATAAATAAAATTTAGAAACATCGTTATATAATGACCATATTTTCATTGTTGTGACGAATAAATAATTACTACAAAATAAGAATTATTTACAAACAGTGCATTATAGTGTAAAATTATTTTGTTTATATTACTTCGTGAAAACAAACAAACAAAAGAGAGTCAAGAAAATCAATGGTTTGCATGCTGTCAGGATTGAACCGGCATTGCCCGATTGTAAAATAAACGACAAGTAATCAACGCGCCTACCCACTGAGCTAGCGGCACCAGCGGAAACTCTCGGACTGATTTAAGTTGTTATGATAAATTGTATAACTCCTTCATATATCGGTATTCTAGTGATATTATCAGATTATACACGTTACTTTATGTAGCTGGATACAATACATGTTTGCTGTGTATGTTTATTGGTGTAGATTATCTCCCGTTGGTTGCATTCGATAATTATTCTGAAAACGAGCCCAAGCTCGGCAAAACCTATAGTCGACTTGTAGGCCCATTCGCATTCATTGTTTTGAATAAAATTCGATTCATGTGGAACCGTAAGATAACTGCTCGTTCCTCTATGATCACTAGTGTTTGTATTACGTCGGAATATTGCACAATAACTCGTTCTGATTCTCGTTTCGACCCAAAAGCTATACTTGTAAACATGCTCTGAATGCATGGAAAGGGTCGGCCTGATGCGAGTTGGAGTCATAAGTGACGTCACATCTCAGCATCCCGAAAAGCGCGCCAAAAATATGCATATTCGAAAATGTCCGGATGCACAGCATAAAATGTGGAATTTCTAATTCACTGAAGTTTTTTGATTTTTTGGGCTTGGTGGACGTGGAAATAGATAGCAGGATGTAATTTAACATGAATTCAAACAATATATGTTTTTATTCCCTTTAACCCATTTTATCCGGGATACGATTCGTCGTAGTTACCCTTTGTATCCGGGATATGATTCTAGTCGTAGTTTGCACTTGGCATGGAAACCCCGCACCGTAGTGTTATGGATCCCTATTGGTTGATTAACATTGAAAGACGTCAGTATCTTGCCATCATTGGGAAACACGTAGGAATCACCAAATCAGCGCTGTTGATTGGTTATTCGACGTAAATAAATAGAAACCAAAGATGGCAGACAAGTCACAAACATTATCAAATTTTGACCGTTTTTGAAGGATAACTCTACTAATTTACTTCATAGTGGTGATAACAAGGAGGCAGACAAGTGGATAGACGATATATAATATGCACGGGCATGCTAATTGATGCGATATTTGTCTGTGAAAATGTACTCCGAAGGCTTCGAATTGGAGTGAACCGATAACGGCACCTATTTCCGCCCACTTCGCGCTACGACGCATTTTCGGCGGCAACAAACTTAATATTACTTTCAACGACAGTAACTGCTTCACATATAAATTTACATTGAAATGTTGACCAAATTCATTACTTTAGTTTCTTGGTTTATTTGTTATAGGAAACAAACACAAAAATATATAGCGTTGACAGAAGATATAAAAAAATATGCGTAAATCCTCTTAGTAACGCCACATGTGGCCACTCTGTTCTTTCGTGTAGGGGTGTTATTACAGAATTGTACATAACGAGATAATTATCCAAGATACGTGAACAAGTTTTATACCATTGTTTTCAGAGGAGAATGGTGTCTAAAATAAAATCAACTTGTTCATTGAGATGTTGCCTCCTTCATGGAGAAAATGTCTTGTGAAAAGTAAAGTGACAAAACGGAACACAAATTTGAATTTGTTGGGAAATGTTTTGCCATATGCCACATATAGTAAATGTTATCAAACAACTAATTTGTCAATAACTTCATAGTTTATTTTATCAGCTTTCTAATAGAACACATTTCAAAATTCATTGAGAAATAATAAAGTTATGTCAAATTTTAAATGAAGGCTGGTGATTTTCTGATGCTGACAAAATGATTTCTTGGATATGATCAGGAACTGGCTGCAATTCGTCTGCACTAGCTTCAGGATAAAATGGGTTAACATGAGGGTAATAAAATGGATACGACATAACATCAGGATTCATTCGAGTCCGTAAATTTTGGTACAGTGAATCTGAGAATTATTTTTGTGCACCGTAGTTTTGGGACAGCTGAAAATTTTATTATTTTTAAGTGTCCCAAAACATACAGTAATTACAGTAGGAAATGTATCTTGCAAGTTATTTTTGAAACATGGTTGTTTTATCCATTCTGGGGACACTGAAGTTGCAAAATGCATGTACTTTAAAATGTTATTGCAGACTACCATGAATGATGATAACAAATACACATGCATCCATGGTCATGCGCACACCACTTATTACTGTGAAACTAGTGGGGCTAGGACTTAAGTTGCTAATCTGTCCGCACTATGTGTGGGGTAGTTGCCGATCTGTCCGCTAGGCACTTGACGGACTTTGTACGAACTAGAAGTAATGCTACGACGATTCGTAAACTTCCACGCGTACAATTTTATTTAGAGAATCATTTCAGTATTTTATTTTTTTTCAAACTTTAGTAATTCATATTTGGGTAATAAATTGACATATATCATATACAACAATTCAGGCATGTGAGAGGAGGCAAGTCACTTCCGAGGAACATTTGCACGGGGCGTGGCAAATTTGGGAAGGGGATCTGGGGTGGAACTGATGCAACCTACTATACTTTCACACCGTTTTGTCTAATCCTGTAACTTCCATTTTATATAAAATCACAAACACAGTGCATAGAAACACATTTGTGATTTTATTAATCAAAAGTTCAAGCTTACAGTTCCCTGCACATAACTGTAAAAGCACATCATTTTCACATCACACAAAAAACCAGAAGCAGTGTATAGTACATTGTCAAAACTATAACACTACACAAGTATTCAATGTGAAAAAAATACACAAAAACGCTTTAAATAAACAAGGTTTATTAAAATGATAATTGTAATGTCCACAGAAAATCACATAGAAATGTTCACATCTACTAGTGTTCATTGAAACCATAAACTTGAAAACTTTACTAGTGTCCATTGTGGACATGCGACTTCACTTCTTTTCTTGCCTGTGCTTGATCCTGGCACTCACAGCTTTCTTTCTCTTATCTGCTCGAACAAGGACTGGGGAGTAGAGGTGAACAGATTTCAATCTCTTTGGCTTTGCCTCTTGGGAAGCCTGTTCAGCTGCTTTTCTCTTGCTTCTTCAAAAAAAATTCAACTCGTCCCTTCTCTGTACATCCTTCCTGATGCAGGCCATATCCCCTAAAACATATTCACATTAACGTCAGGTAAATTTTATTCAAATTGCGATTTAATTGATAATAACGTAAACCATACGTCAATGTGAACAGGCGTACTTCATGTTGACGTATTATCGCCCAACCAAGAAAACTTTTGGCACACTTATTTTTATCCAAAATAATCTGTAAACCCATCTAGGATACCTTCAAGTTATTGCCAAAACTTATACTTCGTTTACAATTCGCGTTTACATATTGTTAACGGTGCCGTATTGTGTGATGACTCATGGCCCATGCAGCGACGTGCGTGTATGTTGGCGTCGTAACATAAGTCCCATAGCCATAGGGCCAGGCCATTACGGCGTCTCGCGTGGCAGGCGAAATGGTCAAATATTTATCAAAATTACGATCTTACTCGCATGGCAGGCGAAACAGTCAAATATTTATCAAAATTACGATCTTAAAACCACCTGACAGCTACGTTAATTCCAATAAGTCAGTCACTGTTAATGAAATAATACCCTAATGACTCATAAGAATGTTTGAAATAAGAGCGAACAACTTACTGTAGACCATAGCTCATGCTTCGTTCGACTGGACGTTTCCGCAGAAGAATCTCATGCCTGGTTATTTGAATCAGATGAAAAATTATTTATTTACTTGCATTCATGCAACTCGAGTATATCACATGGTTCGTTCACAGCACAATTTCTTGATTTAATAGGATTCAATAACAGGCACGTTTGCATTAATCTGACCTTGAGAAGGTTAAGGATAGAACATATTTGTTCCATTTTATACTTAAATACAATACTGGAATGAAAGACAAAAGCAATAGTCAATGTCACATAACTAGGTGGATTGTATTAGTCCAATTAAACCATTGTTCTACTGCTTGGTGGACATTTAATTATTGGTTCAAGTACAAATACATCAGGATGTTTTTTAACACCGACTGTAGTTTAGGCTGAATTGTGTGCACAATGGAGGCAGTCACTAAACCCATAGGCTTACTTGAAAAAGGTAGTTAGCAACTTGGCAGAACTGGCTACAAAGCAGTGAATGCCCAGTTTAATCCCTTTAGTCAATGCAGCAGTCACACTGTATCAGTGTCTCTTGCTATGTAAACGCTCATAAAACTCTAGGGTAAAACTTCTGCCATGCTGAAGTTGATAAGGGGGGAGCAACCATAAAATTTGGAGTATCTAGTGGAATCTACAACCTAATCAAATGGAATTGTTATGCAGTTGAAATTTTGTTTAAATGTTCAATAGTAATATAAAAGTAATATGTCAATTACTATTACATGGCTTCCTATTACATTGAGTTTTTGTTCAACCTATTACCTCAATAGTTGTAATCATTACTATTACTATTACCCCAGGCCTGTGTCTAGCAATGACTGCAAGACGAGATTGGAAGATGACAATTCACCCGTTTCATATATCACCAAATTCACTGTATATATGTCATTGATCGTGACATCTTCCATTGAGTTCGTCTCTGTTGTGGTTAAACACTGGCCAAAAGTGTTCCTACTTACGTTTGCAGCAATTCCACCAACAAAAATTCTGTTGGGAATAAGAGTTCCATATTTTGGAGCTTGGCTGATGAGGGAAGGGGTTCCTGCAGGAGTCACAGAGGCTGGCGACACTTCACCAGACGATGTCTAAAAAGATGATGTTCAAATTTAAAGCAACATATTATGAAGAATATTCATTGCTGCTTTGCAAATTTCTCTGCAAAAAGGAACAATAACATCAGACAAATAGGATAAACTGTACATAATCAGGTTATGTCAATTCAACCAATGGTCAAAAGGCTGATCATCTCCAAGTCCCAGAACAGCGTATAACAGTGTATACACCATCATGAAATTGTAATTGCTGGAACCAATAAAAATGCCAGTCACCAGACAGGATGCATTGGTAAAAAGTCAATCGATAGGCCGTACTATTTGTATTGCCATGCTGTTGTTGCATCGTGGACTGGCATGAAATAGACGCTGACATAAGCATGTTATAACACCGTCTACTTTATGTTGCCAAGTCCATGATACAGGGGCCATTTTCCCAAAGTATTTGCCATGCGGGCGTGGTTCATGATATTATTAAACCTGCAGGTGACCAATAGTAACATAAGCTTGATTATAGTAAGATACAGTATTTCCCCCCCAAAAAAATGCTATTTTTTCTAGATTAAGTTTAAGCCACTTTAACCCTCTCGTGGTCAGAACGCCCGAATCAACCCGAGTATGCCTCACGGCCAGAACGCCCGAATCAACCCGAATACAGGGGCACATTTAAACTGGTACCGCGAAACAGTGTCATCCAATAACGGCAATTTATTTCGGCAGTTAGCATATGCTAACTTTTGAGCGGTCTATTTTGTTGTAAAGAAGTATTAATGTGCCGCGCAACGAAGCGGGTGGTTTTTACTCAAAGCTAGTATTAAAACAATTCGTTCGCACAAATTCGATTAAACATATGGTACAGTTTCACAAGATACATGATGAATATTTTACGGGTCATTCCACGTGAACGCAACCAAAATTCCTGAAATTTTTGCCCTCATCTCTTTATTTTTTTTAATAAACCAGTTTGATGAGTCTGGTAAGATGAGCAAGAATCCAAAATTTGAGTGTTCTAGCTCCTGTAGTTTTCAAGTTACAGCAATGAAATTTGGGACTCTTAAAAATAAATAAAATGATTCACATTTCACAGGTTAACCCTCTCGTGGTCAGAACGCCTGAATCAACCCGACTCCCACTCATGGCCAAAACACCTGAATACGCGGGCATATTTAAACTGGTACTGTCATCCAATAATTTCAATTTATTTCGGCAGTTAGCAGATAATAATATGAAATTTCACTGGTAAGCGTCAAAAGGCAATTACCATGGCTAAATAATGCCAACCACCACACGGTTTTGTAGTCCAACTCGGCGTCAAACAATTTCCGGTCCCTCTTTTTCGCCACGCAGTGAATATTTTAATGGTGATTTTCAGCCAATGAGATTAGTTTTCCAAAACACGCGTCCGCAGGTGATTTCTACGATTAGATGCTAACTTTTGAGCGATCTATTTTGTTGTAAAAAAGTATTAATGTGCCGCGCGACGAAGCGGGTGGTGTTTTTTAGCTTTGATGTAATTCTCGACATTGTCATTATGTCGAACTCCAGTGATTCAGACTTTGATGGGATTTTCGAATCGAGATTATAACGAACGCTGCAATCAAAGGGGAAAGTTTTGCACTATGGCTACGCATTTTAAAAATAACACCTACTTAACCCTGCAGGTGACCAATGGTAAACTTCCACGGTGTACACAATTTGGAGCTATTTGTAGGGGTGCTTTTAAAAAATCACAACTTCGCTAATACGTATCGCAAAAATATGATTGAGCTATCATTTTGTTGGCAAAAAAAGATCCTTTATTATTATGCAGTGATGATATTTGCATAACATCAAATAATCATGAATATATAACTGTATATAATAATTTTCGAGTGGTTGTATGTGTCAATGTCCAATTAGAGAAATGTAGCCATGTATATAAGCTAATGAGTATAGACAAAATTAATCAAATATACTCAGAAGTTTTTTATATGAATTGTAAAATTTAGACTATTCTTCATGAACGTCAGAACCGAGTGTAAAGTAGAAACCCAGGTTTGCCCAGTAACAAAATAATTATTGAGTGAAAACTAGATTCAAATATATTCATAACTTTTCATTTTATTGTATTTTTCGTAGAACATTCAAATACAACCAATACGGCAATAGGCCTCGTAGGCCTACCGTTGCGCAATGTGGCGCACCTGTCCGATAACATGACGTATCTATTATAAATTTCCTTACATATCAATAAAGTAAGTAATATCTACAGTTCCTTTATAATAATAATAATAAACTTTATTTATACACCATCAAATCCGGGACTAATGACCCCCCCCGTTCACGGGTGTTTACAAATTGCCAATCATATAAGAAGCATAAAAACACTTTTAAGAGAACAAATAAGAAAATAAATTAAATTAGCAAACAATATCCTAGTATATAGTGTATGCATATATATATAAGCCTAAGTATAGTAAAATTACGGGTAAATGCAATGATAAAATAAACGATTAGCAAAAGTGCTGAACAGCTGAACCTACTGGAAAAAATATATATATAATAAAAATATATATATAAATAAATACAAAATAAATAAAATAAAAGCCTAATTTACATTAAATAATTTGATTAGATACTAAAATGTGACCCTGAGATAAATAAGACTAAAAATGTATTAAAACTATATGCATGAATAAAGCAAAGGTTAAATTATGTCTGGCCATATTAGTTTGAGAACAGAAATGTCTTCAATAATTTTCCAAACTGTCTAGTGTTCTCAATCGCGCGTAATTCCAGAGGCAGAGAGTTCCACAATGTCGGCCCAGCACATGCAAATGCCCGGCGACCATAACGTTCTAGGGTTACGCGTGGAACATTCAAAAGCAGACCACCGCCAGAGCGTAGGATCCTGCGTGGTGCGTAACGATGTAGCAGTGACGCGATATACACTGGCGTGCCTGCATACAGTACCGTGTGTACAACCATGAGTAACTTGTACTCGATGCACTTTCTCACTGGGAGCCAGTGTAGCTGTTGTAGGACCGCAGTGATAGATCGCCGGTCACCTCGTCGAAGTTGCATCACAACACGAGCGGTTGACCGTTGGACTCTCTCTAGACGGTGCAGCAGACGGTCAGGTATACCAAACAGCATCGCATTTCCATAATCAATTCTGGATGTCACAAGTGCATGGACAAGACATTTGCAGACACTGGTCGTCATTGCCCCTCGTACACGAGCAATTCTCGAGAGATGGTAGTAAGCACTTCGACATACATTTGCAACCTGCGTCGCCATCGATAAATCAGCATCGATTGCAACACCAAGGTCACGGACGATGGTCGATGTCGCTACATATTGACCGCATATGTCGACATGATCAATGAGTATTGGTCTGCGCAAGCTCGATGAACGTATAACAATTGCTTCCATTTTATATGTTATATATGTCATCAGGTAATAGGACATGTATTTGAATTCTGAATGCATTGTATCCTTCGCTGGCGGACCGAGTAGGCCGGCCGAATCGGCCCATGTCCGGGTGCAAGACAGCGATGTTCGGCTCGCCAGCAACTTGATATCCACTTCAAAACAGCCCCCAAAGTCTGTGTAACTGTCTGAACTACAGACCTGCCTACCCCACAAACTTCCTGTCAGTAATCCATCTTCCCATTTACACTGATTTTCAGGAATATAGGCTTGCTGTCAGCAATAGTTCAGAACCGTGTGAGATATTGTTACGAAAAGAACACCACTGACACTGTCAGTAATACTTTAATACTGTGACTATACTGACTGACGATAGTTGCGCCCAAAACATAATTGTCTCTAATAAACTGAGGGGTTTTGAAGTGTTCAGTTAACAAGGTAAGGTAGATGTTCATAACCAGCATTGATGGAAATCAAATGTGAAGTGTAACTGTAATGTATCCACATTGTAATTCTGATTTTATGTAAATTTCTAAAACTGCATGCTGACTACAAAAACTTGACAAATTATAACAATGCATCACGGCATTGTCTATTTGTGGTGTCATTAGGATTAATATTAGTAGCCGGTATACCTAGGGCCAGGCCATAGACTACGCAGTATATTAGCTTGACTAGATCAAAGACAGTCATGCCGGGGGACGGCAAAACCATTATGTTACGCTAGTCATCGACATCGTCTAGACTCTACTAGTCTACTCAATAAGCCTATCCCTGTAATCAGTGTTTCCCCTGGGTAAAATGATGGGCGAGGTGTTAGGGGTGGGGTACGCGAGCGCCGCAGGTGCAAAGCGTTGTTAGGGGGGTCCAGGGGCATGCTGCCCCATAGATTTTTTAAACTAGCTTTAAAATGGTGCATTCTGAGGTACATTTTAACCTTTACTATTGAATATAGAGGGGAAGATATAAAACAACAAGACACTACTTGTGTAGTAATGTAGTAATCATGATTGATAAAAGTCAGTAATCATGACTGTTTCATCGTGTTGAGGTGTGGTTTCCACTTGACCACTGGTACTTGGTTATGGTTAGGTTTTTCTTGCACTGACCCTAGGCCTTGTTCCCTCACTGACAGTCAGTAAAAAAGTAAAAGGTAAGTTCTTATATAGCGCTGTACTGCTGAAAGCGCTTTACACTTTACTCCCTGGCAGATCTGTTCAGTCGAACACCATCTCGACTTCTCTGGGAAGCATCCAATGGTATAATCTGAAGACTCTCATCATCACCTTTAAATAATTGTAATATCATAATAATATGGTAAATTGGTGGTTTATGTTCAAAAGATATTTTATTTGTTGCTAGAATGCTATACAATTAATTAAACAGTGATTTCTGGAATGCCACAAAAGTATGTTTCTATTATATTAATCGCAAGAACGTTTCTCAAATTGTGTCCTTTTTATAAAACAGTATAAGTTGTTTAGTATATCCAATTACTGTGCAAACATATCATTGTCTAACCCAAGTTATTGATAACCCGTTAGTATGCACGGTTTTGGGTAGTAGGCATTTTTTATGAGATGTGAACTTCGGTGGTTGATGTTCGTTAGTATTTCACTCAAATCAACTTTCTCAAAAGTTTGTTTGCACAACTTTGTCGAATATGTATCATATATTTAGCACAAAGATATCTTACGAATCACATTCCTTATTTTGCTCAAACAAAACCGCACAGATCATGTTATTAGTTGAACAGACTTGTGGCCTTGTAAGGTGTGGGCATTTGCGTCGAATCCGGACCCACTTTGATTTCGCCGTTATAACTTGAGTTTTGCTTAACTTTGATACATCAGTGAGATACACTGTAGTTCCATCATACAGCATTATTCTAGGCATATTTACCTTTAAGTATATTGCGTCTTACGTCCATTTGAGGCGTAAATATAGCGCCCCGGTATGTATCAACATACGCTGTTGTATACTGTATCTCTCATTTTAAGCGCGCTGTGCGGTAACACACGGCCACAAGCTCAGCGGCACAGACTAGCGCAAACCGGGTCGCTATTTGAGCTTCAACAGGGTCCGGATTCGATACAAGTGCCGATTAGTGAATACGATGCACGGTTCTTATTTGGGCTTCAAAAGAGTCCGGATTCGACACAAGTGCCGACAAGTGACGTAGTGCCATCAGCCTGCAATGTTTTCACTCCTACCATCGTCATAAACCAAAACGCAAGTTACCGTTTGGGCGCCATTTTACATGAATGTCTATATTTCTAATATGTCAAAATTCCGCAAGGTGTCACCATTGGAGACACCGGGGATCCCACAGGAATATTCCGTGATTGGACAACTGACATCTTTCACGTTGTCCAATCGAGTTAAATCCTAACTGCTTTGAGCGACGTTAAGACGACTAAACGATGTTGCTACGAATCTGTGATTTTGCAGGAATATAAGTGAATTTATGATGTCATTTCGCGCCGCTCGCCGACGCTGAATATATCGCAAAAGAATGAAAAAAATGGGCGCATGACATAGCTACGAGGCGGCAATTTCGGGCGAGGCGGCATAGAAAAACGGCGAGGCGGCCCGCCTCGCTTGTTATATACCAGGGGAAACACTGCTGTATTATAGGATGTAAATGACTAAACTCGATCAATACACTAACTTAGTCTTAGTACAGTCAGTTGGCCTAACACTACAAGTACAACACTAACTACTCTGTCACTAGTACTAGTCTAATGACGTAGTCAGTACCTGCAATTATCCCGGTCACCAGTGACCATGGCATGTGAAATGGGGAAAATTTTTTTGCGTATCCGGCAATATGTAAAGCCGACCCCCTTCTTTAAACTTGACAATACGGGCTATGTCTGCGTGCATGCTGTTATAAACGTTTGTAGTACGTTTCTTCTTGGCTGGTAGTGGTGCCGTTTCGATCCCTGGCAGCATTTCGTGCTGCGTGAGTCCGTTTTGTTTGAGCGCCATGAGCGCGGAAATGCGCATTTGTCGAAACGCTGTTTCCTATTGGTCAGATTACGACCAGAAGCAGCAAATAAAAAAACATCACAAGCAGCGAATATATGCTGCCACCTGTTGATTAAAGTGAAGCTAAATTTGAGGAGTATGGAATTGATTGACGCTCATTTTTACAACGAAAGAATCCGTAATATTTTCATCCCTCGCCGTAATACAGTAATTTTAGGTGTATTTCCGGAATGATTCCTGACAATCCGGAATGGTAGGCAGGTCTGGAACTAGTATAACTTGATCCACAAATACTGTCATACATTTTGCCGATATATTGACGCGAACATTTGAAATAATTCAACTTATATAAGCGAGACAGAAAACATGGCGGACTTTCGTCGTGGTGGAATGAAACCAGCGTCAACAAGAAGACGTTTTAGAGCCATGTGCTGATTGGTTGACCGTTGACGTAAATTTATTTGGATTGACCAATCGTTGGGCTTTCCATCGGTACCTCCATTTCCCTGTTTAGACCATATGTCACCCATCTTAACGAAATGAGTCGGATGTCGGCAAATCTGATTTTCCGTAAACGCCATCGATTTTTAGATTTCCCCTGAAAATTATTCTTTGGTATTCATTTTTTCGATTGCTACTCTAGCTACCCTCTAATTAACTCTGTTAACACCGCTATTTTTATTATCTGTTAATAACGCCGAAAATACCAGTAATTGCGCGCGTTCGCAACTGCTAATTTTGGGGACGCTCCTAACATATAGGATATCACCACGAAGCTTGACACGTCATCTTCCTATATATGGGCATAAATATGCTAATAACTACATTCTGTGACCTCCAGAGAGCTTGGAAGATGCCCCCTGTTTACTCCAGCTGTGTAAACAATTTGGATCACGTGGTAGCAACAGCAACTGCGTGACCCAGGCAACTGTTCTCATTGGTTCAGTGATGGGTCATTTACATAATCTGTAAACACACGCATGCGCACAATGTATTTCACCGCGTCACTGCTGACCCAGATAACGATTAAGACGTGAAGAACAGCGAAGCTGTTAAATTCGGATGGAAGTGATCGCGCACAGATTGACAGTTTGATCGAGGAGTATTTTTGAAAGACTTAACGGATGGAAGCGAGCCTGACAAGCACAAAATTTTAGCTAGATCTGTCCACGGTAACTAAGGTACATTTCATGAAACATAACGAATATTTTGAATCAACTTTGACAGCCGTTTTCTGGGTTTGAAGGTTTCTACCCCATGTGTTTGTTAAGCCATAAGTTCAGTTAGAATTACGATATATTCTTACATGATATACCATGTGAAAGCAGAGATTCTGCTCTTTCCAACGCTACTAATAACTCGATATTAAATTTTTTTGACATGCGACTCATTTCGTTAAGATGGGTCACATATGAATGGGAATGAAAAATCCTGATGCAGAGCGTAGTAAAATCAGCCATATTTGGGCATCTACTACAACATTTTAAAGCTTGGTTGTGATTTGCTATTACTGAATCATGACGTGCATTAATAAAAATGCCACAGGAAGAAGAATATTTCAGCTTTACAATGATACCTCGCCTGTCAGTTGCTAGTGACAAAAACAAAATTTTGAAAAGAGTGATACTGAATCGGGCAAAAAATCGGCCGGGAGCAGTTTTGCACTGATCGCGCGAGCTGAATTCGGCCCAGTGGCCACCTGTAGGGTTAAGACAGTCAAACAAGTCATATTACTCTGAGAATGTACACAAATATGCATAGATACCAAATATATACAAATATTAACAACATGTACGTTTAGCTCACAATCAATTCTTGAAAATCTTCTCACGAGTGATTTATTGATAATTTGGGGTACCCAAGGGTCACCATTCTTCTTGAGAAGCAGGGACTGAATTTGGCCCACGGCACTACAGCAATTGCCGTAGTTGCCCTTGTTCCTTGCCATGTTGTTCCTTGCCATGGTGCCCCAATAAAGTGGACTGTATCCACGGCCATAAATAGCCGTGGCTGATCTCCCTGTATGCCATGTAAGTATATAACAGCGAAATCGAGGTGGGTCCAGATTCTACACAAGTGCCTAAAATTCTAGTACTACTTACTCATTGGTTGAGGAAAAACATCATTCATTGTGTGTCCTGTGTAACGGAATCTCATCTGTCACTCGCATCAGTGAAAACGTGGTGCCCCAAAATTTTTCCAGATACCAAGGCCAAAATGGCCTTGCTCTAAACAAATTTTTATTCTACCCCTGGAGAAGGAAGCATGGAATGATACTGTGAGTTACCATATTCAATCTAATTAGCGTACAGTACACTTGACAAATATTTGAAGCTAAAATATGAAAAAATCGTCCCTATTAAACGTACATGTGTACACCAAAACGAGCCAAGTTTAAATAGACACAACGTCATTGCTGGCCGAGTTGGTCACTTGGATGATGCAAGAGCAAACTTCACTGCACCTGGCTAATTCCACCCAACGTACAAGCAATTACTATTATAAGTAACTGTGTCCTACATAAGCAACGTAATCCACTGTTAAGTAGTTAAGTTGTATGTTATCTAAAATTGTTAATCACCGACGTTAAAACGCAAACGTTCCCGTATCAGGCCTTATAAACATCTGGTGAATGTGGATGTGGCTAACCTGATTTCCAGGGGACCGTTATTTGTCTTAAGTCAATTAGAATGGTGTCAATGCTTGTATCTGAAAATGCATCTACTTCCCCAGTCACCCGAGATTTCAAGCAGCAAGCAAGCGGACTAGAGCTAGTCCAGCATCGCTCACTGGTGAGCAAGTGGACGACGACGCCAACAAGCGAATCTGGCATCGATCGCCGGCAAGCAAGCAAATCCTGACCCATCTCGATTTCGCCATTATAACTTGGAGTTTTGCCTAACTTTGATACCACAGTGCGTTAGTTCGATCATTCAACATCATCCCAGGCATATTTATATTTCGAAAATACGACCATGTTTGTGCACCGCTGCGGTCGTGCGTTACCACATCACGCATGTAAAATGAGCGATATAGTAGCGTATGTTGATGTATACCAGGGCGCTATTTACGCCTCAAAAGTGCGCTAAGATACAGTATTCCTAAACGTAAATTTGCCTAGGATAATGTTGAATCTATACCCTTGCATTCTTATCGTAACATAATAATTTTGTGACCATTTATCAATGTACTGTGTTTGTATTATCCCAGTTATTTTTATTCAATCAACAGCCACAACAAAACTGCCTACTGCAAGAGAATAAATACTAACCGGTCCCTTACTACATAGCTAGCAGTATATTCGCCAGGTGGCACCATTGTCTCGCTGTATGTGCATGCTAATAGCGTATGCCAAGTAAGTGTGTCGTCGGAGTTGGACACATTCACATTTCGATCAGACAGTCGAATATACATGTTTAGTACTATTATCCTTCTCAAGGCCAGATTAATGCAAATATGTGCCTATTATTGAATCTTATTAAATCGAGAGAATGTGCTGTGAGTGAATCATGTGATATACTCGGGTTGCATGAATGCATATAAATAAAACTAATTCCTGGTGTAACTAGCCAAGTATGTGACATATATGTCAATTTATTACCCAAATATGAATTGCTAGTTTGATAAAAATAAAATACTTAAATAATTTTAAACAATTAATTTGTTTTTTCATTAATAATTAGTGGTTACATGCTGCTTATGAAATGTTCATAAATTACTATGCTACACAATGGAAAACTAATTAAATGTCTGATAAATAACTGAAATAATTTAAGTTTTTCAGAGTGCATGTATTTTCAAGATTTTATACAAAATGGCATTCTTTGTGATCATAGCCGTCATCCCGTCTGAACTATTAATTAAGTCGGTGTTATATTAAAAATGCGTAACCATAGTGCAAAACATTCCCCTTCGATGGCAGCGTTCGTTATAAACACGATTCGAAAATCCCATCAAAGTCCGAATTATTGAAGTTCGACATGACAATGTCGAGAATTATATCAAAGCTAAAACACACCACCCGCTTCGTTGCGCATAAATACTTCTTTACAACAAAATAGACCGCTCGAAAATTAGCATTTAATCGTAGAAATTGCTTGCAGACGCATGGTTGGGAATAATTCCTGGGTGCTTCCATGTTTATGCCCGCAGCAAATGTTAAACTTTAATCTCATTGGGTAAAAATCACCATTAAAATATTCACTGCGTGGCATAAAAGAGGGACCGGAAATTTGGTGTCGCTCCGTTCGAATACAAAACCGCGTGGTGTTTGGCGCTATTTAGCCACGGAAATCGCCATAATTTCTCATTTTTAACGCTTCCCAGTGAAATTTCAATATTATTATCTGCTAACTGCCAAAATACATTGCCGCTATTGGATGACACCGTTTTGCGGTACCAGTTTAAATGTATTCGGGCGTATTCAGGTGTTCTGGCCATGAGTGGGAGTCGAGAGGGTTAATGTAGGTTGCTTAGTGTTACCAGCTAATTATATAGTCACGCATGGTCAAAAAAGATATAAGAACACCGCAGTCTCCAGATGTGACAAAATTTTATGTAAAAAGATCGTCAAATGTCGCAGTAATTTGACATCGGGGGAGAGGACATTGTATTACGGATTCCAAACATCGCTAAAATGGGGGTGTACATTAATTAGGGCATGTACGCTAATTAGAGTGAATATGGTACTTGTTATTTGTGTTCTAGGACTGGTTTATGCCTAGTAAGTTTTATAACAATATCTTCTATCCCACATTTACTTTTTAGGGTCAGAAGTTGGCTAATTTTATAGAAATATAATAACATAGCACCTTTGAGTGTGTGTAGATTCACAATTAAGACATTCAGACATGTAATATTGCTCTGATAATAACACTGGTATGCATTGATACCAAATATTTACAAGTTATTTAAGGCATCTATGTTTAGCTCCCAATCAATGAAAACCCTCTCGTTAATCGCGAGCGATTTATTGAACAAATTGGGGCACCCAGAAGTATCCTATTTTTGTTGTGAAGGAAGCACAGAAGGATATTGAGAGCAGGGTTCATACAGACAACTAACAATTAAATTCAAGGGTTTTCTTAATATAAAATCAAGGGTTTTCATGGGTGTATATTTCAGTTATTTATTTAGTTTTTTAGCAGCATTTTTACCGGACCAGTCAATCATTCCATACCTGGGGGGTTTACAAGTAATCAACCGGCCATTGAAAAGATCGGTTACACATCAATAAATCAAGCAAGTACACACTTCAGGAGTGAATGAAGCAAATAAACAATCAATCACAGGATCCTTAGGCTTAAAACAATGAGGGGGATCATCAGCCAAACATTCAAATAACAAATCAATCTTGACGAAGATACTTAAGTTTTAACTGCCTGTTTATTACATACACGAGGACACACGAGAAAGCTTTTCAAGCAAAGAACAAGACTGCTGGTCAGACAGAATTACTTCTCAGTTAGAGCCGTGGATCAGTGGAACAGGCTCCATGTGGTAGATGCCAAGACCATCACACAGTTTAAGGCCAGACTCGACAAGCACTGGAATAGCCTGGGATATGGGCACCAACAAAGGCCAATGGCTTAAAACAGCCCATTAACCTGTAAGTATACACTGATACAGTAAATTAATCAGGAAACAATAACGTTCATTATATACTGTTGCTGTCAGTGTCACATTAGTCTTTTCAGGTTTTTCACTTCTCACTTAACCCATTTCATTCTGACAGCTAGTTAGCTGGCCACATTGCTCAGATCTGGACAAAATTACCAATTTACAGTTGTGATAAATTATTTCGACGGGTGGGTCACATATTATTTTTTTGCCAGGTTTTGGTTGAAGACAAGTGTATAAACCCTTACATTTCTGGTATCAGAAGAGAATTGCCTACATGATGGTCTTAAAATTGTTTGTATAGAGTGAGCATAGAAGAAGTTATCTCAAGGTGAAGAAGAAGACTGAAAGCAATAATAATAAAAACAGATTGTACATCAACTTTGGACTTGTTTTACCTGTATACAACCACTCAGGATGGTCATACATCCAATGAGAGAAATCTGCCAAATTCATTTCTTCAAACAGTGGTAAAAATGTCATGTAAATATCTTGTCTCAGTCGGAAGTTACACATTTCTGAATGAATGTTGTCGAGTATGTGAAAATATATCTTTCCCGACAGGGATTCACCAACACATCAATTATAATTTTTTTTCAGGCAACTGTTGAAGAAAAGTGTATAAACCCATACATTTCTGGAATCAGAAGAGAATTGCCTACATGATTGTGTTGAAACTGTTTCTGTAGAGTGAACATGGAAGAAGTGATCTCATGGAGAAGAAGAAGAATGAAAGAAATAAAATAAAAACAAAATGTGTACACAGACTTTGGGCTAGTTTTACCTATATATAGCCACTTAGACTGATCATATATCCAGTGAGAGAAACCTCCCAAATTCATTTCTTCAAACAGTGGTAAAAATGTCATGTAAATATCTTGTCTCAGTCGGAAGTTACACATTTCTGAATGAATGTTGTCGAGTATGTGAAAAGATATCTTTCCCAACAGGGATTCACCAACGCTTCAATTATAATTTTTTTTCAGGCAACTGTTGAAGAAAAGTGTATAAACCCATACATTTCTGGAATCAGAAGAGAATTGCCTACATGATGGTGTTGAAACTGTTTCTGTAGAGTGAACATGGAAGAAGTTATCTCATGGAGAAGAAGAATGAAAGAAATAAAATAAAAACTAAATGTGTACACAGACTTTGGGCTAGTTTTACCTATATATAGCCACTTAGACTGATCATATATCCAGTGAGAGAAACCTCCCAAATTCATTTCTTCAAACAGTGGTAAAAATTTGATGTAAATGTCATATATCAGTCCAAAGTTATAGTTTTTTGAATGAATGTCGTCATGTAAACTAAATGTATAATTTTATTACAGATATTCACTGACAATACAGATGCAGTTTCTATTACAAGATAATTACAACGTACAAGATATAATGTACATAATAAATTTAATATGAAACATCAAACATTCACAACACTGTTCATGTTACTATCCATGACTCCTATTCATAGTGTTCATATCACTGGTCAAGACATTGGCCATGTCATTGTTCATGTCACTGACAACTCACAGGTTGTACAGTCTGTGGAAGGGTGTGCACACACACTCTAAATGTACTGGCTGCTGACACTGTTTCGACATCCATGCTTGGTTGTGCCACGTCGTTCACCTGCTGCTGCTCCCAAGGAACATTCGATGCACGTCCTCTTCTTCTCGTACATTTTGATAATGTCGTGTCTGCCTGCACCGGGGGCAGGACGGGGGTTGGCAGCAGGGTCCCGTCGGGATCGAACATCCCCAACCAGCCAAAGGATGATCTCCTCCAGGAAATCCTGGAAGTTTGGCCACTCGGTCTCAACCATCTCCGGGTTTGTGTCTCGTGCCACAACGTAAGCATTGTGCGCCGAGGCCATCATCAGGTAGTGAAAGATGCGTCTCCACCACTTCTTCGATCGGTGCTGGATGATGTAATAACCCACCATCTGGTCCATGAGGTCAACACCCTTCATGTATTTCTGGTAGTCAGCCACGGCTGCGGGGACTACCACCTGCTGGGACCCACCGCCCACTCGCACGCGTCGCGACACAGCACCCACTGCTGTCGGATCGTGGAAGTTGGACAGGACACACACTGGCTTTGTGTCCTGCCACACCACAAAGGACAACTCGTCCTTCTGCGCCACCTTATACTGATGCTTCGCAAGCCGCACGTTCTTTGGCAGTAGGGCAGTCGGTAGGTTCTTGCGATTGCTCCGGACGGTGCCACACGCATACACCTGCCGAACATGCAGGTATGTCAGCAGGTCGGTGCTCGTGTAAAAGTTATCAAAGTACACCTGCGTGTACTGTCCGTAGAGGTGGTCAACCAGATCAGTCACAACACGGTGTGTGAGGCCACGTTCCTGTCCTCCAGGTGCCCTACCGGTGTAGACCTGGAACTTGGACAGGTAGCCAGTGTCGCTTTCTGCCAGGACCCACACCTTCACGCCCCACTTGATTGGCTTTGCTGGGAGGTATTGGCGAAATTCCAGCCGGCCCTTGAAACGAATCATGCTTTCGTCGACTGTGTACTTTCCGTACGGCACGTATACGGACTGAAACTGGTCGTTCATGAAGTCAACAAACCACCGTATCTTCACGAGCCTGTCTCCTTCAGCACCTGGGACGTCGTTGTTGGCCAGGTGGAGGTAGCGCCAAATCAGGTTGAACTTATCCCTGGCCATCACCCTGCCAAAGTTCGTTTTTAGCAGCCAGTTGCTCACCCGCCAATAGTCGTTCCTGGATGGCAGTCGCAACACACCCATCGCGAAGCACAGGCCAACGAACGCCCTCATCTCGTCGGTAGTGACTGGCGTCCAGATGGGAGCTGACGGGGGTGGTAGGTTTCGTTGCCTCTCCTGGTCGGCGTACCGGTTGGTCTCGTTCACCAGTTGTGTCCACATTTCGCCGGTCCAGAACTGGTCGAAGTACATTCCCGGGTTCGCTTCTGGTGGATGTAGGACCGATGCCCCACCGATTCCGCGAAAGGCCATCGAGACACGTTGGGCGAAATCGCGCTCCTTCCAGTTGCCTTGGAAGCCGCCGAAGTCTGAGTCGTCCGAGTCGTCTTCGGCGAACAGATTTCGGACCCACTGTTCTCCCACAGCACGTCGGTCATCAAAGTCACTTTCTGATGAACCACTGCCCGAAGAACTCCCCGTATTGCTCCCGATTTCGCTGTCTGCATAGTCAATGTCACTGCCATCGCTAACTGTGCCATCTTCCGCCATTTTTAAATGCCCAAAATCTTGAAAATATACGACTCGAACTTCACTGTAAACTCTGACAAAACATGCGGTTGAAAAATTGCAAATGGCTTCCAACCGGTAGTGTGGTCCTACTGCATCATGGGAAAAATTGTAAAAGCTTGACGTGATGCACACAGTTTCTATAAATACCAGATATGGTCGTGACGTTCGCTGACTACGCCTCCAGGCGTATCCCGAATGAAAAGGTCAACTACGCCCGCAGGCGTATCCCGAATGAAATGGGTTAACAGGCGAACTAAACATGTTCATGGTGTAGCCAGCATGCGGCGCAGTTGCTAATTGTGTTTCGCGGACACGTTGTTCTTGTGCGTCGCACTTGTAACATGACTGTCCAGCCCCAGGGTGTATCGACTTCCGTTCCCGATGTTGATCGATTTTGCGCAAAATCGACATCACGCAGAACGAATGTTTCCCATCGGGTCTCGACACACCCATTCTTTGTATTCCATGATTGCCAAGCATTCATCTTTAAATTTAGTTTCCTTTCTCGGGAGCCATCGTAATGCAAATTCAAATCGACCGATAATATTTTCAACACACGCTTTTGTCGCTTTCCAAAATGGCAACTTAATACCCGTAATGTAGCGTTATCCGTATGATCGGTACTTATGGCGCCATCTAGCGAATAATTATTAATATAATTCTTGGTCACTTGGACTCACACCTCGTGTTTTGTCAATCGCCTTTTAGTTTTGACGTTCCGACATTGAATTTGAATCGCACATTTACTTTCACATTTATTAAATAATTTATATTACAGTGATACTGCCGAGTTATAATAGCTTAATTGCACATTTAAAGCAAAAACGCATTTTAAAAGGTTTTTAAGGGTTTATTCTGAAAACGGGTGATAATCAAGGGTTTTTGGGTACCTTTGAAGGCAATTTCTAAATTCAAGTTTTTAAGGGTTTTCGGGGATCCGTGCGAACCCTGATTGAGTTATCAGTTATTTGTGTTATAGGAACGACTTTTTTTACACGTAGAACAATTTTTGTGATAATACATGCTATGCCTCATTGACTTTTCTGGGTCGGAAGTTGGTCAATTTTTTTTTTTATATAATAACTTAACATCTTTGCATATGTACAGATTCATAACAACCAGACCTGCCATATTACTCTGATTTGCACATTTGCATGTGTATATACCAATTATATACAACTAGTTTCTGAGGTATGTGTATTTTGCAAACAATCAAGGTCTGAAAACCCTCTCACGAGTGATTTATTGAATAAATCATGTTTATCAACTTGGTGCACATTAACCATACACTATATTCATGTTGTAATGATATTTATGTGATCTATACATCGTAGAGAACAATTCCACGAAGTTTCATTGACACAGGTTAAATAGTACAAATAGATATCAACCTGTGAAATGTGAATAATTTTATTAATTTTTAAGAAGCCGTTGCAAAATTTCTAAGTCCCAAATTTCAAATTGCCGTAACTCGAAAACTACTGAAGCTGGAACACTCAAATTTCGGATTCTTGCTTATCTGGTTCATTCAAAAATTGAAGAGATGTGTGCCGCACCCACTGGTTTCGTTCACACGGAATTACCCTTACAGTGAGTTACATGAGCTTGTCCAATGTTTTATTGTTAAAACGATTTTTCCTATTGCATACGAAGACATTGCCATTGGGAACCACCAGTATATCACTGACCATCACTGCCACTGGCATCAGTACATCACTGGTCATGCTCTACTTCGTCTCGAATGTTGATCATAATGGCATGGCCATGCCCATGGTCTTGGACGTTGGCAAATGTTGGTTCTTACATTGTTAGTATTACATATTAAGACATCATTAATTCAGTTCAGCGATGAAAACCTGCTGTCCGGAATTCTGTCTTGATCTACGTTTGACTTGAGACCACGAATTCGTCGACTATTAGTATTACTGCCATATTGATATTGGCACAACACACTAGTCAGTTAATAGAACGTTTCCGAGCGCTGGAAACAACTATAACTAAAACGCATGGCCATGGCATACCGATTACATTTACCAGAAATTACATTAGCCCCACTTCCACCTATACGAAACGCCGTTTATTATTCTAGTTTATATGCTACGGTGATGAAGTTGCTCCGTGAATCCGCCTGCCGAAAATAGCAATGCCTCGAAATATCCGCAGACCGCCCCGGTACCACCAATAAACGCAACCGAACAGCTGAGCGAAGAAACGTTCAGCTGTAACTGCCTCCCAAAATACGGCTTATTAACAAAATGCATACACACCAACAGAAACATTTCAATAAAGCTGTTCCAAAAAAGATTAATCTGTAACATAAAGCTTAATGGTGGACTTACCATAGTGCATAAAAACAAGAAAACTTCAAACTAGGTAACGTCAACCAAACAAACTCCACCAACTTCGCCACCACTGCGTCGTATGGAACGGAGCACAGAAACTTGAGAGCGATGCATACATTATGTAGTCGAGTTCATTGCATAGAGGGGTGCTAGGTTTCCGGTAAACTTTCTTATATCTTTTTAGCTACCACTATTAAATAGCAAAAAGTACTTAATGCGCAAATGCATCTCTAGCGCAGTGTATTTTTTTTAAACATTACGATGTGGTCTGTATTACACAAAAAATACTGCAAGAATGTATCCATTTTCAGGCGTATTTTTCCCTTTGGATTGTAATGCAACATTCTGGGCAGGCGTCTCTGTCAATCACCTGACTTAGTCGTGTCATCTTTCCCGCTCTTTGACCTATTCGAAATGGCATTAATCAGTCTTACCAATGTTAGTTCTACGTCATAAAAGAAACCCAAAATGTTCGGTATATAATCCAGGTACTATAGATTATGGTAATCCCAACTTAGATTGACAACTTTCAACCTTTTATACCTGCGAAAAATTATGTATTCGAAAGATAACGTCCACGGAGTGTCGCGATTGTTTGGCGCCGAACGAAGCCATCTGCAAGTCAACGCAACATTTGTTTCATTGTATCCTTTCAGTTCCTCGACAGTGAGCATCGTTAACTTTGTTAAAAATAAACTCGTCACTGGGGTCAAATCACTTTGGTGTCGTATAATAAAATAAAAACAACCGTTGTTTTTCAGCTATTCTTGACATTCCAGTTAATAAAAAATTATTCAATTGCTATTGATAAATTCTATTTTATTTTTTACGATTTATGGTTATTTTATTGCGGTGTTAGTTCATTACAAATTGATGCATATATCGCATCAATAATTATGTTGTTAGTTGTTGACGAACTTGGATTCAGCTTCAAAAATGTGGCTAAGCATGGTGTCAGACACTCCACGCCCCCCTCCCCCCCCCCCCCACACACACACACATCGTGCGGTGTATGGGGGTTGTTTGCGGGTTGTTTGACTTGTTAGTTGTTTCCTTTGCTTCCCCGTTTTCTTGTGCTCTGCGGACCGGGCAAAGCATCCACAAGCCCGGGCAACAATTACATGCTCATCATTCTTAGACAAACACAGCCCTCGGTTGATGTTTGACGCATTAGAAAATTTAATTATAGGGTTAAATTGTACCGATGTTGGGGCCGCAGGACTTCCTCATACGTATGAATTCACTCTTACAAATATTCTCCGTCACAACATACAGAGGCGTAACCACGGTGTTCGGGTGGTTCGTACAAATCCCCCTTTTTACGAACCCCTCGTTCAAAAACGAACTTCTCTCAAACCCCAACCGCATCCCGTTTTCGCGCCAAAAACGGTGTTTTATACGACCATAGTCAATGACTATAAATGCTTAATTACCTTAACTTGCAGGACCTACTGTGAACTCTGCACATATTTCACATATATATATATATATATATATATATATATAAAATACTATCGGAACCCCCTCCCCCGCGACCCGTTCGGCCATTACCCAAAAATTACCCCCCCCCCCCCTCCATCTGACCTCCTGCACGTTTTCCGGCTAAACTGTTTAGCATTATTATACCTATTTGGCTACGAGGTCTGTAAATGCATGCAACAGAAACAATAGTTAAATGGCAGGCGTAACGGGAGAATGTAGGGCCTAATGATACTGTAATTGACAGCATAAACCAATAATTAATATATTTGTACGATTGGCTTTGTGCCAATAAATTGTCATTAAAAATACAAAAGACAAACTTTTTCATATTAATTTTAGTCCACCGGATAGCAAATACCAGGTAAATAACTGTATTAAAATAAACAGTGAAATTATTAATCATGTTGGAAAGAATGAAAAAGAAGAATCAGTGAAATTCTTAGGAGTACATATTGATAAACATTTAACATAGAAAAAACATATCAACATAATCAGTTCTAAAATATCTAGAACATTTTTTTGCAATTAATAGAATTAAAACTTGTTGGCTACACAATGCTTAAAAAACTCTCTATTATACCTTAATTCAAAGTCACTTAACTTACGGTGTACAAGCATGGGGCAATGGAAATACCATAAGAAAGATTAAAAAATTACAAAAACGCCCTATACGAATAATTAACAAAAAAAGATATAGAAGTCACAACGATCCTATCTTTAAATCTGAAAATATACTTAAAATCACTGATATTCATAGGTTGCATGTCTCACTATTTATGCATGACTATCACCATAATACTCTACCTAAATCCGTCAAACATTATATACAAAAAATAATCTAGCCACTAACACCAGAATTACTAGACAACGTAACCTCTTATATACAGAGAAACCCAGAACACATTTGTCATCTAAATTACCTAAACATCATTTTGTAAAATTATGGAATAATATCGATTATAAGATACAAAGCCATATATGCGCATTATTTGTCATAGTTTATCTTCTTTGTGAAATAATATACGTAGGCCCTACCTAGTTTGTTTCAGTGAGCACTTGCACTCTTTTCTATTTTATAAAATGCAGCGTGGGTAGTTTGTCTTCTCTGTGAAATAACTATTTATACTAATCATTAAGACGTGTTCTGAAGCGTGCCTGGTGGTGATGACACATTAAACAATGAGAACACGTCACCAACACGTCAACATTCAGTCAAAGATATTTGATTCAGTCGCAGAATATATGGGGGTTCATATCTACTAAACGGTCACTGCAGCATTCCCTTGTACTCTCGCCTTGCAAGGAAAGCACAAGAGACATTGTGACAACCAACACCGTGTGACAAGCAACCCCGGATTCCCATAACTTGCGAAACAAAAAATGGTTAAAACTTATATCACAGCAAACGTCATTAACATACCTACTCCGGGAAACCATATTTCGCGCGCCCGCGCGTGCGTGCGTGCGTGCGTGCGTGCGTGCGTGCGTGCGTGCGTGTTTAAAGGATAATACTTATCATCCGGAGAATGTGCATTTTTGGATGAAGGGAATTTTTCGCGGATGATGGACATTTTTACTAGTAAATAACGTAGGCCTAAAATAGACACATCCACTCGTGCGCGCACCCACACGCGCGTCGCCGCCGTGTGTCTTTACATAACTTTGTTTCCTCTGTGAATTTGTTTTTATGTTCAATTCTCACATCACCCAATCGGTCTCATATTTTGTTATGTTTCATTTGCAAGACACGTCGTCCCTCTCGCCAGCTGAAACAACTAGAGCAGTATCAAATTCACTAGTGTCAACAAGTCTGAGGCTTGCGCGTCGTGTGAACCCGCGAGCTGTTCGCATATTAACAAAAGGGTAATCAACCCAACAAATGATAAAAGGTTAACCGGTTGTAAAATGTAAAACCTTCTCATGTTGTTAGAAGACGGAAGTAAGAAACTGACAATATGTCGATGATAGCGATCGGGTCAAGGCCTACGCCGGAGTTTCGTCTCATCGAACGACCCACTGGCGTTCTTGGAAAGGTCTGAGGGTACATTTTTGTTTTTTAGAAGTTAGTGTAACATTAGGCTTATGAAGATCTTCAGTCATGTCGCCGACTGCTTGCAAAAACGCATTTAGTCAAATCGTATTATGAAGATCGCTGCATGATGAATGCTTTCAAACCAATATAGTCTAAAGTTCTGCGCTGATTACTGGAAAATAAAAACTGACGACGGCTATAATTATATACAACAGTCCCAAAATGGTGCACATCCGAACGGACTTCCATTGTTTTGACCCGTCAACAACTTCCTACACAGCTAGTGTAAAACAAGACATGGCTTCGAACCGTCGATTTCTGTTGAACCTGCGTTCGCCGATGACATGTTTAATCTCTGTGTAGCATTTATAACGTTACAGGGAGAGCACACTATGTGGCCCACAAGCACGAAATGTGGTCCACATTTGCCCGGTTAATTCACGGATCTGCACTTGTAGGGCAATAAAAATTAACTTTTTGCATATATCTACATTATATTACCTGAGTAGGACATATGCATCATAAGTATACATGCATTCCAAGTGGCATGACTAACTCTTGGTTACTCGATGCCCCATAGCTTTAGGCCCTGCTGATATAATAAGCGGATGCGTCAACCGTCGATGGTAGAGCCATTGATATATCAATGGCTCTGGAAGCTACTGGCGACGCCTGGCGTCTGATGGGTGGATTCGTCAGATGTACTAAAAGTAATAGTGCCCGCTAAATTGTACTTAATAAGCCCAAAGTTATTTGTAATTTCCTCGATGTCCGGCTTCCTCTGTCGGAAATGGATTTAGGTGCAGTAAAGTCGCCACCCGACCCCGTGCCGCAAGTATCCGTTACGTGTGCAGGATTATGAGCCGCCCGCGAAATCTGCATGCCTACCTGCAACACACGCGTCTCAGGCTCGGCAAATAAACATCTGCAATGCAGTAGGTAAGACCTGAGGCAATTCGAGCCCGCCCAACTAAGATTCTAACGCGTCTGGCAGGTGATGCGAAGTAGATTCGTGTCAGCGTGGGCGACTTGCCCGATGGTGCGAGAGACGTGCTCTCCCTACGTATCAAATGTCACCTAGTTTAAATTGAACACATGACGCACCACCAAACATTGGGAACGCGATGTGACACGTCATAATTACGAACTATCGTTGGGAGAAATAGTTTATGGGACTAGCCGAGTGGAAAAGTCCGCAGGATGACAGCCACCGTGGATGAAAGTCATATATAGGGTCCTACTGGGAACACGTAGCCTACCTATTATAATAATACTAACTTTATTTGTCCACAGAATGGAAATACATTTTGCACTGAAGAGGGTGCATAATTAAACATAGTAGCCTATTTAAATCACATTGCGGTATGTACATAATAAAACCAATTATGTAGACAGTATTGAGTTCCCCCCTGTTTTTGACTGAAAGATTTCCCCATCAGCAAATAAGCCAGGAAATCATAACACTTTTCACAAATGAATTGTGAAACAGAGAGAGGATATTTCTGTCAACGTGCATTGTATTGAGTTTTTTCAGGAAGTACAATCTTTGATGGCCTTTCTTGTTCCTTAGCTTTCAGCAACTGTTTTTACTTCTTTGCTCATTCACGGTTTCTCAATTTGTTATATCTTTACAGACTGCGTGTCGCAGTATTGCAATACTGCTACTAAATGTTAGAGTTTTGCGCGAAGTATTTGCAATACAGTATTCCGAATGTTTGCAATAATTTACAACGTATACCAGTGTAAAAGTATGTTTGGTTATTTGTTGCGGTAACTAACTAGTAAACACATAGTTACTGCAACAAGTATTTGCAATAGGCCTATTGGTACAACTACTTGCAAACATTGGTACAACTACTTGCAAACATTTAAACGAACGGTATATTTGCACATTGTTATTTAAGCCACCCACTCTGATGAATCTGTTCGTTTCTAATGTATTATATTTATCAATGTATAAATACGATAACTTTGAAGCACTGTAAGTCTATCTCTTTCCAAGGACCGACGTCCAGTCGTCCCCTTCTCTATGAATTCGCTTCCTCCGAGCATTGGCCTATGATTTACCAAAACGCGAATGTAGCTATTTAGAGTGTAATTAACTTTTTTCGGTAGACAAATTTATAATTATTATCTGCTGGTCATCGGACGAACTTAAGTTCAAAACAGTGTAGTGGTGACAACTCCTGCTCGTGGATGGCTTGTTGCACCACGGGGTAGTGTAAGCCAGTCTGTGATGTTCTGCAATACTAAAAATGGTGCGATCATCAACGAATTATATTAACCAACATAACTACGGAAGGGAGGAAAAGACACCCAGTGACTCTTCAGCGTTGAGGATCACCGAAGTAGGCCTACCTTTAAATTGCGATTTATCACGCGCATGGCCTACGGGATCATCTACAACTTATGTAAGGCCAACTCGTGGACATTATTTCTATCTCCCTCTGACCACAGTATGCCTACTGCGTGTGAATGCTACTGCGCATAGGCCCCTGCGCCCGTGTTTACAGTTCGAGTCGAGATGTCAGACATTTCCTACACGCCGATTAGTACACTCTTCACTGTTGTAATCCATCTAAGTCTAATCCATAACCAAGCAGTTGATTTATAAGTCATCATACATAAATCACAGAATTAGACTAACTGATGAACTAAAATGTAGCAGATAACGGTCGTGGATCTCAGTGCATCGAACCGTAGATAAGACGCCAATTCAAGCGTTAACACGTCGCCGTATACCGGTGTGTGATCCAAATAGGGTAGTCTGGGAGGGCAAAAGCCCTCAAATTGCACCCCCCCATAAGGCTCGCCAAAATACCAACAACTGAGACTCTCCAAAAATCTTCAATTGCACCCCCATGAGGGCTCGCAAAAATACCAACACTTCAGGTTCTCAAAAAACCTATCTCCTCTCCTCGTTTCGGTCCTAGCACTGTCGTTCGGGGTCCACGTGTCTATCATGCACGCGGTAGTCTGTCGCCTGGACCCCTAGTAAATTCGCACTGTTTTCAATCACTGTTATCCCCCTCACGCACCTTGCGTAGGCCACACACAATTCGGAGATGGTCCCTAAAACTGGTAGCCGAGGAAAGGAAAAAATTGGGATTTACTACCGGATCATAGTGACATGTTTATGTTCTCATTATGCGTAAAGTCACCACATAACGATTGACAGATGTAGCGGAAAGACCATCGGACATGAGACAATATGGGCATTACTTCAAGCTCAGATCACTAGCATCATTTGACATGGAGGCGATGATAATATCGCAAGCAATAGTATTCAAGCAATAGAGTGTTTGTGCATGGCTCAAATTAGCTGCGACTGTGAACATCAGACGGTACAGACAAATAAGTATGAGCATTTTATTTAACGCAATTTCTGTTACAGTTAAGAACACAAACAGTTGTATATTCACATATAATTTGCTGCTAATTACATTTGAATTCAACACGTCTACGTTTCTGGTGAACAGTAATCCGGGTGGTGTTTAAGAAGCTGTTTGTGATAAGAATCATCATATCACCATTTCTTCTTCATTTCACTTTCATGCGTTTCTAATATTACCTTGGTGTGCATACAAAAGGTGGCTCACGTTACCTTTATTTTGTCGTTTCGTGTTCAGTTTGGCAAAGTGGGAATACAATAGGCACGTGGCAGCGGTACATTTTCAGCATTGCATGCCCTCGAATAGTAAAATGATACGTGGAAAAACGTTCACAATGTAACTTGTTTGCGGTGTCCGCTTTGCCCCGATCGTCCCTACTTATAGCCAAGTGTTTGAAAATAATGCATTACTCTTCTTATAATTGTATGCATGTCATATGGCTAACTGACGTATGAGCAACATCTAAAACGATATCCTAAAAATAGAACAACAATAACCATGTACATGCACACATGCGTTCGTTTATATAGCTATAAGTCTGCCTTTATAAATAAATACTTTATTTATGTCGTCTTTCTTTGTTGAGTTTGCGTAGATTGATTACACGTGAAGGAGTGGAGCTTCGGGATGCGTATGTGTGAGGCCACCGGGTGCGACTCAGCCGGGCAGGATACGGTACCATCAAGCATATCACGTATTCTATCAGGGCCACAATCAAATATATCTTCAGCCAACAGTAATCCATTTCCGGAGTGCAGTATGCTTTGAGATTCGTAGGAAATTCGGAAGAGGAGACGGCACATAACTACCATACGATGTGTCGTGACACACAATACCTCTGACGGGTCTTTGATCGTGTGGAGGCCACTGTTTTTGAAGCAGGGAGTGTTTTTTTGCGAAAAGGGCAGGGTCAGGACGGTGTACTCCATCATAGATCTATGTTCGATGGCTACTGCATCCTAGCTCATTAGTTTTCCTTTTGCCTGTAGTGGTGTGAGCACTACTCCTGTCACCACGGCATTAGTAGCTTTACTCCAGAATTTCCATATCCTTGTTCGTTCACATACTTTCAAAGTGCACTTGATGCAATCCATTGTGACACAACGATGGAGATTCTTGAGACCTATGTGGCATTATATGGTATTTCTGATCAGCTGGTGGAAGCTATTGTCAACATGTAAAAGAACAAGCGCGCCAAAATACTGTCACCTGATGCACACACAAAACTGTTTGAGATGCTTGCAGGATTTCTGCCGGGAGACACGCTCGTGCTATCATCTCTTCGTGATAATCATTGACTATGCAAACATATTTTGAATTTGCAGACGATATCGCTCCCCAGAACATTGACGAACAAGTCAGAGCAGACCAGCTCACATATGAATTGACTAACTGAAGGAACATGAGGGATTGGAACTAAAGGAATTTAAAACTACCACGGGGACAGATAATCTGGAGAGGAATGGTAATAGCCAGCAGAGTTCATTTTACGCCTTTCTGCGCGAGTGATGCTGCGTTTGAATGAAACATTTTAAATTGAAAAAAACGAGTAGGAATAATCTAGTTATAATTAAATCATTTAGCCGGTTATCTTTACATTTACCGAATGCAGACAGTTCGCACGCGGGTTACACAATCTCTGTCTGACCAAATTTGGTAACGAGTAAAACAAATTCCAACAACCATATACTATACAAATATATCAAGTATCATAGGTCTTGGCGTTAATAGCGCATGCATTGAAGAGCAGCTGAGAAGCGAGGCAAAGTGTCGGAAACCAAAACCAGCGAATTACGGAAGTGACGTCACTGTTGCTAACCGCCACTCCCGCAAACTTCAAAGCAAACGTAACTGACCACGTCCACGGGGCGTCTTTCTGGATTAACCCGGTGTACCGGTCTGGAAGGAGGTTCCGGTTTGAGAGTAAGTTCCGGTTCCGTTTTGCGTATTGCGCATACGCTTGTACATGCCAAAGGTTAGCGCCTACTTTCGGCCCGCAGCTGTACGGTCTGGAAGTAAGTTCCGGTCTAAGAGTAAGTTCCGGTTCCGTTTTGTGTATACACTGTACATGTCAAAGGTTAACGCCTATTTTGGCCAGCTTAAACGCGGTGTTTGCCTGACCCAATTATAATATAGTTTACGTTGATGATACGGTTACTTTTGTAATTGTTAGTATACATAACGAAACCTCATAATTAGCATAACTTATAATGATTTGCCCAAAAAAATTGTTTTATTTTAATGTAATTGTCTCAGAGCGTTGTGTATCTTACGACTTCTTCACACAGAGCTGCAGTTTTCAGCGCTGTTTATACGCAGAGGGGGTTTTGTGGTTAACACAAATCTCCGCATTTTAAATGACACACCTCTGTCAGTTTGGTATGTATATGAAGCTGGAATTGTGTATGTAATCTAGCAGGCCCATTCGGGGTGGTTCGTAAATTTAGATTTAAAAAAAATTTGTCGGAGGTGGGGATCTTGGGTGTAACATTTATAAATGACACATATCTCTATCAATTTGACATGTATGAAGGTGAAATTGTGTGTGTGATTTACTTGTAAGTCAGATGTGCGAGTAGACAGTGCAGTCACGCACAGATGTACGTTCATTGTTCAGCACCGTAGGGGGGCAAGTAGGTCAGTGGAGTAGCGGTCGCTACAGCAAACGAAATATGATTAATTATATAACTCAGTCGCCGCGTGCGTCGAGGAAGGGTCAGAGTTGATCGGTCAGCTGAGGTCACGTTGCTCACCGCAATGTAACTCAGTCGCCGCATACTTCTGGTATGGGGTCAAAGTTGATCGGTCAGCTGAGGTCACGTTGCTCACCGCGAGTTGCATTTGGTGTACTGTGCGAGTATGAGCAATACGCAAAACGGAACCGGAATTTACTCTCAGACCGGAACCTCCTTTCAGACCGGTACACCGGAATACGACTGCGTGGTGCAGTGGGCAACAAAGGAAAACAAAACATCCAGTTTTTACTGACACTTACTGAGGAACCACGCGTCCCAACCCGGAAGAATCTTTGACGTTGGTGATGCCTACGCTCCTAGGGCCGGTTTGGTGAAGCGTACTTAAAGTAACGCAATTACTTAGCGTCACGTGTTTGCGTAAACTCCTAGGCTCGCTTATGTTAAAAAAAATCACGTCATTTACTAAGACAATCATCTTAACGTTAAACACGTTCTTAGCCGCTTCATGAAACCGGCCCCGGGTCGGTTTCATGCTGCGACTAATAACGTTCTTAACGCTAAGATGATTGACTTGGTAAATCACGCGATTTTTTAATATGAGCAAACACAGGAGTTACGCAAAACAAGTGACGCTAAGTAAATGCGTAACTTTAAGTACGCTTCATGAAACCGGCCGCAAAGCGGGACCAATTGCAACTGATTCAGCGAACGTCTCGCTAATAATTATCATTTTTGGTTGATTACGAGTAACACTAAAATTCGGGCCGCCTATATATATATACCTATGTTTTTGTCAAAGGTTCACGTTGAATTAAATAGGTATTGTACTGTTTCTTGGTGGAAACATATAAAATAACGATTAACATTTATGTAAAGTTATAAACGAATGTTTCTTTGCAAGCAGCTATACAGGACGTTAAACATACGTCGTGGCAACCACATGGTGTATCGTGTGATAATCGTAATAGGATTACAAGTCAAATGACAACGAATTGATATGTTTCACATGGGGAATCCAGGCCCGTAGCGTGGCTGATTTTGTTTAGAGATTGTGTGCGTTTTTTAATGTTAGTAGTATGTTTAGTCGTTTAAAACATACTAGTTACTAATGTTTCGCAGTTCGACAGCGTTGGTGTTCGGTCGGGGTAGTGTGGTAGAATTTTTCGCAGAGTTTCAATTCATTTTTACGTCACGATTTCAAATCAAGCGGAACCAGTTCCCCAAAAATTGACACTTTCCTCGGCAGAGGTTGGGGCGTTCGCACCCATAGCACCCTGAGTCTAATGACCTGGAATCATAGAATGTGCAATACAATAAATTAGTGATTTGTTAGTTGTCCGGACTGCAAATGGCTCGTTATCCAAGAACAATATGCAGGAGAAATTCTATGCAAACTCACTGTTTCTATGGCTAATTCACATCCATGACCACATCATGACATTCGTTTGAATTGTCTAGCATTACCGGACAAGCGGGTAATTAGCACCAGTAGCAGGCCTGCAGCGCGGTTGATATATTTGTGGGGAGGGGGTATGTTTTTCGACCTGCGATTGCTACAATGCAGGCTCCCGAAAATTGTCCAATTGCATCCCATTGCGACTTCCTACTATACACTGTACCTGCGCTCCCTGGTTGGTCCTGAGGCCTCTAAAAGTGTTCAACTACATCCCTTGAGTCTTCTAAAACCCCATCGCACCCAGGCCCGTAGCGTGCTTGGTGTTTTGTGGAAGGGGTGAGTTGTCGCGGTCTGGTATTGTACATTCCAAACAAACATCCATCATAATTCAGCTGGAGCTTCGAGGAGGAGGATTTGTCATGGTCGAAGGAGGGAATAGTGTTGAGAATTGTTCTCGGCCGAGGGGGGTAATGCTGGACAGTTTTCACGATTGAGGGGAGTAGTGTTGGACGTCATTAAACAAAATTACGCCACGATTTCAAATCAAGCCCAACTAGTTCCATCCAAGCGGATCTACGTCCTCACGATGAACTCTTGCCTCAGTGGGGGAGGGGTCCGTACGCACCCACCGCATTTCCCAACCTACGGGCCTGAGTAGGGAACTGGAAGCACTGTGGAGACGGTCCCTATTGCGCCGATACGATCACGTTCGCGGCGGGCGGTATATTGCGCTGGTTCAGCGTCGGCGGTATCAGATTTAGCGCGCAGCTGTCTTGCGTAGGGCTACGGGTCGGGCCAGCTGCCTCCGTCGGCGGCTTCAGACTCGTGCCGATGAAGGCACTCAACACGCCGCCGCGCGCAAACCTCAAAAGGGAACGTTTGCTTGGTCGACATCAAGCGCTAGCTTTTGCCAACAAACACCGTAGGTGCTACGCTGGAGTAATTTAGAATATTCTGGAGATGTTACTGTTAGCTGTGAGACAAAATATAGAGGAGATCGGGGCAAAGCGGGTATTGGAACAGAGTGAACTAAATTAGTTTAAGCTAGGACCACCAAAATAATCTAACTTTGATGTGTAACTGACATTCGCGTAACATATGTATGGTTTGCCTTCACATATTGTAAGATGGATGGCAACATTTTTATTGGATATAACTCAACAAGTAAAAATAGGAAATGAATATTCGCATTCTGGTCACCCCAATGGGTGAGGACCACAAGGAACACTGTCTGGACCTAAATGTTTTCTAGTCTACATAAATGATTTAGAAACGCCTGTTCCGTTATATAAGTATATAGATGACAGTACAGTGTTCGAAGTATGCGATAGAAAGGGTGTATCTGTTATACAAGAATCGGTTGACGTTGCTGCTAGGTGGACAGAACAGAATGGTATGAAAATTGTTTCAGGAAAATCAAAAGAGATGATCATCTGTTTTGCACAAGACCGCAATTTTCCCGAATATAAAGATCGATGGAAAAGATGTAAATCAAGTAGACCATGCCAAACGTCTAGGTGTACAATTTCACAGGATCTGACATGGAATAAGCATGTGGAAAATATTGTGAAAAAGGCCGGGAAACGACTGTGCATGTTGTATCAATTAAAGCGAGTAGGAATTAGCCAGAATGATCTGGTCACTATATATTTCAGTGTTGTGAGACCTGTTTTAGAATATGCATGCCCTGTATGGCACAATAACTTGCCACAATATTTATCTGACAGTATTGAAATGATACAAAAAAGAGCATTAAAGTATATTTTTCCTGCAATAAGTTACGCTGAGATACTTAGGTATGTTAAATTGGAGACACTGAAAGCAAGACGGGATTGCCTTTGTCAAAAATATTTCAATAAGATTAAAGTTAGTACACACAGATTAAATTATCTGCTACCTGACAAAAGGCATACCAAGTGTGACATCATACAGTGTAATGTGTACCCTTTGCCAAAACCCGAAAAAACTAATTGTCAATTACTTCTAAATATATAAATCTTGGTAAAGGTAATTTTTTTTCTGTAAAAGTTAAAAACATGCGTCAGCCGGGAGTCGAACCCGGATCGACTGCTTGGAAGGCAACCATGCTAACCGTTACACCACTGACGCCATACGGAAACAACGTCTCCACCTTTTGGTAACAGCTTACGCAAGTTGACTATTGACTTTATTAGGTATAACTCTTTACTAATAAATGTTTGTATTAGTATAACATTAAAATATCATTTCTGCTATATACTCTAAACCGAATAGTTATAATTTGCGCATTATTGCGTTGTTACTCACCAGATGGCGGCACTATATTTGGACTTTCCGTGGATTGGCAAACTTGTACACCATGCATGGGTGCACTTGGGAGTGGAGCCTAAACATCACAACTGAAATTCCATAAAGCAGGTAGGCGTCGGAAACGAGAGGCTTGGGGGCTCAGTCCCACAATAATTTTAATGTTGGGCTGGAGATAGGATCAGCCCTCCCCCCAGTAATAGTGGAGGTGGGTGTTTCGGCGAGCCTCGGGGGGAAGGTGCAAATAAGTTTTTGGAGAGTCTCAACCGCCCCAATATACAACACAGTCTGATGCCCAGCGAACTAATTGCACATACAGACAGACAGACAGACAGACAGACAGACAGACAGACAGACAGACAGACAGACAGACTGTATGAAATGAACTCCAATTTATAAGTAAATTGACTAATAAATAACCACCCGCCGGTTTGTTATCATATTTATACAAACCCTCTGAATAAATAGGGAATTTACATCGATTTTAGGCATTAATACAAATGAGGGTTCAACTTTAAAATTAGCATACCATGTAATGTATATGAATGGGGCCAAAGTGCACCGCGGGGTGGGGGCCAAGGGAGATGCTTTGCACGATACCTAATTTGCAAAATGTGTACGATTGTTACTAAACAAATATTTGTTTGTTATCTAGTTACTACGGTTATGTAATTACAGTGTATACTATTAAAATAAACTAAATATATATATGTGAATGTGTTAACTGTTTCTTCCTTAGTGGAAAATAAGTAGATCAAATTGTCTTTGACGCTAATGTGGACGCTTTTGTTACACTACTCTAAACAGTAATGTAGGCCTAAATAAATAACTGATTTAATCTAACATTTTGAGTTTCTATGAAGCGTACAATTTGGTATACACCTTATAAAGGCATACTAACTAGGTACCACCCGTAAGTGAATATCATACTATGTCACTTACGGGTGGTACCTAGTTAGTATGCCTTAGAGTCAAACACAAATCGAATAGCCATAACATTCACTGTATAAACTGCTTCAAACAACAAGGGTTGCAGCATATAGTATGCGTTGATTTTACTCGCTAAGCCATTTATCAGTGGTAAAAGCTAACCAGTAGCTGTTATTCGTGTATGTGTTCACGGTGATATTATTTTCCAATGTATATAATAACGTAGGCCCTATTTAGTCATTGTTTATTGTAATAACTGCTTATGGTGTAGTGTCTGCCTTGTTCTAGTATTACTTCATCTTTTTTACGTTATGCCTGTAAATAGGCTTTTTTTTAAGCTTTAAAGCTTATTTTAAGTTTATTTAAATTACTTTAAAACATATAATGTACGGATATAATTTTTTTAACGCATCATTTGCACCTATTGCAGGTCTACTTTTATTCAATCTTTGATTGCAAAATAAATAAATAATTATTGACTTACTAGACTTAAATGCCTAGGCCAATTTGACCCCTCGCTGTCGTTCTGGATGTCACACCCGTCCCTGTCATCCTGTCTAGACTCTAAAGCATACCGCTCTGATGTTACCAGCAAGAGGGTGGTGTCATGTCTAGTTTGGTCATCCAAATCTTCCGTGGTCTTCCTCTTTTTCTTTGTCCTTTAAAATCTTCCATCAAAGCTATTTTAAAGAGGTTTTTGTTTGGCATAAAGCAAAAATGGTCAAACAAAAGTCTTTTATGTCTGATGACATCTGAGATGGACTCAGGAGTGAATGTCTCGTCTCTGACCCTGGCTATTCTGTAGTCTGTTTGCCTTGGTAACACTTGATAGTCCACAGAAAAGGTATCTAAAAAAACCTGCAAGATATACTGTGTCTTGTGCGATCGTAGTATCCAGGTTTCTGATAGATAGTTAATTCTCATTGATATTCCTCTGTTTGAAAATATGTTATCTCTGAGTCTACCAAAGGTTGCTGATGCTAAGGCAATTCGTATGTCAACATCTCACAATGCTGCCTAAGAAGCAGAACTCTCTCATACTCTCGAGTTCTTCATTTTCCACGATGACATGCTTTTCGAATGAGGTGATTGATTACCTTGCATTATTACAAATGTGAATATTCGCAGGCCAGGAGCTGGTTTCACGATTCGTAGGCCAGGGACCTGTTTCACGAAGCACTCGCAATTAGGGCTACGATCGTACGCATTTACGTAGTGGTACGTACTGTTCAGAACACATTACGTGTTTTTTTTTTGTGTGATTGTTCCAAGTCACGTAATTTACGACAAACGGTAGGCTTCGTGAAACCGATCCCTGTGCTTTTTCTATCTAAAAACACTTAATTCTGACATGTGTTTAAACACATATGAAATGACATTATACGTGTTGTATGTGCACGAATAACGTTTGTAGCTACGTTCTATTAATTATTCGTGTAATATATGTTTTAATTAATTTAAGTAACTCGGTCTCGCAGGCAGGCAGGCAGGCAGGCAGGCAGGCAGGCAGGCAGGCAGGCAGGCAGGCAGGCAGGCAGGCAGGCAGGCAGGCAGGCAGGCAGGCAGGCAGGCAGGCAGGCAGGCAGGCAGGCAGGCATATATTTTTATGTTGACCAACTGCATATTACTAACCAAGTTAGTAGGTGTGTACGTAGACATACAAATATATGAAGTATACTTGAATATGAAGCATCAAATAAGAGACCACGACTATAGCTGCTCTCACACGAGCTACCATAAGGTTTATGGTCTATAGACGATCAAACTGTTGGTAGAATAATCGCGTGTCCCGTATCCACGACGACGCATGCCCTGTCATAGTCCAATAATGGTTACACAAATGATCGTGTCAATCAAAATATATCGTACCAACAATACCGCTTATGTTTCAAATATTTTTCATAAGTCGCAATGCCGATTAGAACGAACGATCGATCTGACGTAATTAATTTTGAGCATGGGTTGACATAATACGTCATTGTTTTGGTGCAGGGCATGAACATTTTTAGATGTTTAATTATTAAAAAAATTCAAATTATTATGTCAGCCGTTCAAACGTATTGCTTTACCAAGAAACGTAATTAAAACCGACAAAGAGTGTGTTGCACCGCGATGTAAATTCATGTTGTCATAGACACTCAAATATCAAGAGAACCGTACACCACTTGTATTATTCGAACATCACGCTCACAGATAACCCAATATTCCTTACGGAAAGACGTATTCGACATCTGACGATTAAAATTACGTCATGTAGGGAGTATATATATTCTGTTTTTCATGTTGTAAGTAAGTAAACGTTTGATATGCTACTTTCTACGAATATTACCGAGTAGTATGTATTTGTCCTTGAAGAGATTTTCATGTCGAATAGGACCGACTGTAAGCTCTCAAATGTCTAACAGCGTACTGATTCCCACAACATGTGTCCCTTCACGAACCACATCTTTGTGCAAGACTTGATTGGTTGTCGTATCACTCATATATGAGCGCTAATGTTCAAATTTTGGAAAATCCTATATATTAATGTTTTATTTGTGGTATCTATAATTTATATTATATATTTGTGAAGGAATATTAGGCTGAAATGAACTACAGGATTCCAACATACACTTTTCATGGAGCTTGTTTAAAAATGTATTATACTTAACGTAAAACTTTTGGTATCGCAGTTTTTAACCACTGGCAATGTTTTTACAAATTCTCCGATACGTCACCAGGCACGTTTCAGAACGCGTATTTCCTTTAGTTGTGCAGTTGTTTGTCGTTAACATATTTTTTTATTTCCATTTATCGAATCTCTCACATTACGTGAAAACCAACCAAATAGTATGTGACAACCAACCCGGACATGGGGCTGGTTGTCACAGGAGGGACCTTTTTGTATGACCAAATATAATATTCTGAATAAAGCTATACGTCGACATTATTAATAGCTATAACATATACATAATAGATTAAAGTTAAAATTAGGAACAAAAAAACTTAGGGAACTGTTACTACAAAGACGAAATCAGAAAACAAAAACAAAAAGTGTGACAATCATCCTCGGTTTCCACTGCTGTTCTTAGAAAATACAATACATGCACGTGCTTACAGGAACACGCGCGCTATATATTAAATGAACAACTACATACTTAAGCCATTGCAATTTTCACACTTACTAACTAAGCCATGTATATAGGATAATCGAAGTATTTTTTTAATGGCATTTCCTTTAAAAATGCTTTATTGACGCCACAAAGATATACATACGCTACAAGAAGTGTCTATCAAAATAACAATAATAATTGTGTAATCAGACGATGTTAAGCATGGCCCACTGCAGGGATAGTATATAAGTATTTTATTATACTATAAGAATATTTGTCGAAAGTAGACAACATAACTGATGAAATAACACCTTGTATTTAAAACGTCAACACAGATGCATGTAAAACGTAATACTTCACAGGGAAATGGATGACGTTTGTGATAGACGTTGTATAAAATGCGATAGACGTATAAAAGCACAAAAGGGATTGGAAGTCGTACGACCGAATATCTTTAAAAATCTAGGTCATGAAAAGTTGTAAAAGATTGTTTTTGAAAGACTGCGTAATTGTTGTAGTATTCCGACGTATGGTGTGTAGCAATTCTTCAGTTCAAGTAACTTAACCATGCTTAGACTCACTACATGTAATATCAAAACATCCCGTACTTTCCAAACAATTGTGATTTTCTTACTGACATACAATTAAATTGCGACCATAAATAGCCTCTTGCGATAATTCTTACATTATGTACGATATCAAATTGTAATATATATCAGCAAAATATGTTAAACTAATAAAATACACATATATGGATAGATAAATAGGTTTTTCACACATACAAGTATTTAAGAAATTACATTCAAGTATCTATATGTGTACTACAAACAACCACACCACTACATACACTCTGTAGATACAGCTACACTTACAAAGATATAGACACCGTATTAATAAATATATATATATATATATATATATATTAATACGGTGTTTATAATATATATATATATATATATATAATGATATACGAAGAGAGGCCAAATATAATTTGCTATGATGAGTGGCTCCTACGACAGTGACAAATATGTCTTAATACGAGTCACTTACCTCTGCTTCACTGTTCATTGTTTTACTATATTGTTTTAGTTGATTATTATTGGTTGCTTAGTGTAATTGTAGTTTAAGTATATAATATATTAATATACTTGTATACTGCATTCTAAACAATATAATTGGGTTTCAAACATTTTGTTCTTGTTCTTATTTAGATAACATGTTCCCCTTGTTAGCGTCATCTTGCCCCAATGGTACTATATGAGCCAACCTTGCTACTATAGTGCTTGCTACCTTGTCGCAGTGCTACTGATATATAGAAATAGAATTCATCCTACTACTTTACGCAATATTTCCACAATGTTATTACATATAATATACATGTAATGGGGAAAAGTAATATTGTTGATCGCGTTTCATTTGATGAAACATTTGTTGGGGCATACTACATCATACATTTATATATATATATATATATATATATATATATATATATATATATATATATATATATATATATATATATATATTTCAAAACAATCATAAACAAATAATTCAAATATGGTATACAGTACATATTGAACATTAGAATGCAAGACAGGATGAAAAACAAACGGTGTCGACAGACCAACACTGCACCATATCAGGAAAGAGGTGAAAACAAGAAAGTGGACTTGGGTAGGACATGGAAAGAAACCACCAACGTCTCGAAAACAGGCACTATACTGGAACCGTCAAGGGAAAAGAAAATTAGGCAAACCAAAAAAATTGTCGAACGTGGTCATGAAGTAGCATGGAAAGTGATAAAGAAAACAGCAAAACACAGATTGCGTTTAAGAAGTGCAGTTTTGTCCGAAGCTCGGCTTTGTGCGAAGAGTGATTGATAAAACCAGTACGTATATCAAATGATAACTACATGTATAAAGAAAACAAAACATGTTTTCATTTTAATACTAATAATAATTAGCGTTTAACGTACATATAACTATTGCCATGTTTGTTGTTGCCGATAGTAAGTACCTTGAACTATCGATAGAAACGATAGCTGGCAGGTCTACTATCTAGCGATGTATTAACTATAATATATAACATAATATATATATTAAATTTATTACCCGTCTATGACTCGAACCATTATTAAAGTATTTATACTTGTGAATGTTAATATAGTTGACCGTCTATGTGTTAGAGTTTTGACATTAGGTTTAAAACACTACCGTAATGTATGAGTATTGTTTTAATCGTCCTACACAAGTCGATGGAAATTAATGGGGAATAATACCACTTTACAATGGTATTATATACAGTCAATTATGCTTGAAAACAAGAAAACATTAAAAACATGTTGTCGATCATTATTAGATTTCTTGATCTTTTGAGTTTTGCAAATGACAACACACCAACGAAGACCGTTTATACATCAACTGTTTACATTTTGATTAGGGCATACAACACCAACATGTTACCCAGTTATTAATGATCATACTGGAACCTATATGGGCGTCTCCATAAACCTATATTCTGAGATATTCCGCAGTACCGCCTGCCCCCGTTGCCGCTAGGCTTCCTTACTAGAACCCCTTTCTAACTCACTATCTTGACGGTGCCTATTATCTTGCCTGCCGCGTCAACGCGGAGTTACGCGTGCTACCGTAATAGATTGCCGTTACTGACGGGATATGACACTAAATGCAATTATCATAAATTAATGTCGCACCAATAAAAACGACATTTAGTCTGAATTGCGGCCTCCCGCAAGGTTATATTGGGCGTCGATTTCGAACGGGCGTGCAAGGGTTAACGCGCTCGGGTTTTACGTTAGCGTTTGGACGCGTTCCAAGTCGATATAGTCGTTTCATATAGTATCTGTCCGATTTGTCAACACTCCGATTGGTAAGTTGCTATTGAAATAATGTTTCTATATTCAACGCGAATATCCATATCCAGTTTTTATCAATCCACGATTTATTGTCATCTTCAATTATTTGCATTAACATTCTGCTAAGTCTTATCATACGACATTGATTGTCAATATAACTGATTATAAAAAAGATTGCTAGTAATTATATCATTGCATTAACAGCACAGTTCTGATAATCATAAGTTATGTCCGAACATCGTAGCGTCAACTAATCATAATCTTATTTCCATGATGTTATTCTATTATCTGAGATGCCAGCCATTTAAGGCGATGTTGCTACTTAGAGCAGCGGTTTTCGAGATGGACTGTACATCACTAAACGACGCGTACCAAAATAACTATCGCACAAGTCGGCTGGGGAGCTGTCGGACGAGTGCACTACCGGGTGAGGAGGGTCAGCTCTCGCTATAACCTAACAAGGCCTTACGAAACACTAGGTTGGCAAATCGCATTCCAGCGCATACCAGACATTCAGCATGGCCGCGAGGGATGGCGTCTCAGTATGTAGACATATCTGATAAGCGCAGTGAACATTTCATGTTTTGCAACTAGGACAAAGTACACCGAAGTCTTTGTGGTCCCACAACATCAATACTACTGGGCCGTTGTATAGACGCTATTAGGCAGGCACCCGGTTTTTCTTAGCGTAGGTATTGTTATTGTTTGTTTTCACATGTATCATGATTCAATTTACACGGCGATGTCGTTCACATAGTTGTGGTATTATTACGTTTTTTTTATTACATACGCATAAATAAAAATGATAATATTTGTTGATTGTGTTAATGCTAACAATGTGAATATGTGTGAGACAATAGATGTGCTAGTTTTTGTATATAGGAACCTAAATAAAAATTGTAGAAATACTTGGACTTTCGATAAACAAAATACTACCTTGTCCACTCGCCTTCTAGATGTCAGCCTTATTATATATGGCAACCTTGATAAAGCCTTGTTAAATCGTATTATGTAAGTTAAATAATAACTATTTGTTGGCATTGTGTAGGCCTTATGTGTAACGTAGGTGATATTATTGGTTTAAGCCTACGTTTTTCGGCATTGTGTATCAACATCGTAAGTTATATCATTGTATTCGTTGGTATTGTGTGTGTATCTACAACGTACGTGGAATCGTTCTATATTTGTCGGGATTATGTATATGTGACGTAGGCGCTAAGCCTCCCGGTATAATACTGTCTGTAATAACGTGTTTCAATGCAACATCAATAACACTATGTTTGTTTGTATAGCTTAGGGCACGAATTAATTCGTTGTGCTCATATTTATTAATGTACAATACTTTGTTTGTTCTCTTGGGCTATATATATCCCTACGCAATTCTGGTCGAAGCTACACACCTTTGAGTAGCGTTATAGAGCAAATCCTCGGGGATCGAAACTCCCTTGTGTTTTCTATCATACTACGCGCTAATACCCGTCCGTATTTTCTTCCCTGTTCGCCGTCTGCTCGCTATTTTCTGGCTCACCCACAAACCGACTTAATGTGATCTTTGCGTGTCGCGCGACGATCCACCTGTTTCGCAACAATTGCCAAATATTAAATTAATGATGTTTTCGAGACAGAGGAGGGCAACGTTTCAGAGAACTGATTAAATCTAACGTAACGTTCCGTCTACCTGTGTGAATGTCAGCTGTATTAAAGGTATTTGCCAGGCCTGTGTGTAGTACATTTGGTTAAAACCATTGCACGTCAAGGTTTCTCTGATCAGAATTAAAAATATACGGCACACATAACGGCGTGGTAAGCTGTAGCACACACGTCATTTTTTACCCTGATGGGCATGCTGGAATTATACGGTCCCCTATGAATAGACGGTGTCTTATTACGACACCGTCTAGCTATAAATACAATATGAATGATGAAGTAATAAAATAGGTTCAGGTAATTAATTTTTTTAATGTATTCACACAGCCGGCAACGCATTGCTATATAGCATGCTTGAATATCGTTTGAACAATCAAAGGCCAATAAAGAATGATGATAATATTATTTAACTATTTTAAGCACCCGGGCTAGCAATGGTGCATCCGTAAGTAACTATAACATACATAAAAACAGCAAGCCATAGGGAATTTTTTTATTTTATTCCGGTAGAAGGCCACGTAATAATTACACCCCCCCCCCCCCCCCCACTTCCGTAGGTAGATATATACCTGCAGGCGAAACAAGGTTTTCAAACTGGGTGATGAATTATTTGGTGGTTATTGAGAGACCCTTTGATGTAGACCGCTGTCGTCCGCCTCGTACAGCGATTGCGCTGTGAAAAACGACCTTCGTTTTTTACTGTTCTGAAGGCTGCCCGTTTTGCTGCGAATTTATGCGGTTGTTTCGATACGAAACCGTATAGGATGTGCTTATCTCCTAGCAACGAAGAGCTCACAGCCTTATAAATAATGACACAGATGTTGCAAGCCTCACCTTCCGTAACAATAAAACGATAATGGGATCTAAAGCTAAACCAAGTTAAGCCAATTTAATTTCACACAGGTCACAGATGTCGAGTTGCATTAATAATCGTAAATACAGCGGCCACGAACCCAGAGCAAGAGACCAATGTATGTATGATACGTGTTTATGTCAATCTGTAAATAAGCTTTTTATTGGAATTACTGGAATATATTATATTGTATTTCTATATTTTAAACATATAATTCAATGTGGTCGAATGAATGCATGTTATATCCTAATTTTCAGTGAACTCACATTTACTACGTTAGTATTTTATATAATTTACCAATACGCTAACTTTGGAATATAGTGCGTGCGTCTCCCCAAGACGCCGAATTGTCTACTCACAGCTTCCTACGTTAATTCACTCCATTGTACCATTGGCCTCCGATCTACCAATTGGGAATGCATCTCAGAATACACAATGACAATTATTTAGAGTTATTTACTTGTTATTGAGATACACTGCTTCTCTAGAGGGTCTTTCTCATACCCGAGAGAACTGAGTGATGATCATTTATCCAGATGGCGCCACCATGAACGAGTGGTTTGTTGGTCTATGGGTGTAAGCTAATAGTATGTTATAATCCTTATAAAATACACTATGAATGTCATGGATGAGAATGAACGCTTAGCTTTTAAAGGTTTTAGCACTGGAGTGAAATTGTGTCATGAAATAACAGTTTACTTGCTTCGATTACCTGCCGTGAGGTGGCAGCACGGTTTCGCCGCCCTCTTCTTGGCGAGTTCACGAAGTCGAGTGAGAGTCGAATAAGCAAGACTAGTACTTTGCACATCGTAGACGACTGTAGTACAAACGCACATATAAATAAATTATATTTGTTTAAAACATCTACTAATTCTAGGGTGATCGCGAGCTGTCATAAACTCAATTAATTGATTTAATAGATTAACACCAAATGATATACAAATAGCATGATTAAAATAAAACAAATATTAGCCTACCGAAGTTACATCATACTTGATGCAAACAAACCACCATGTGGGTAAGATCGTATCGGAGTAATACATGTATAGACTGACGGTAATGACATATTGGGAGGTTGTACCATACAGTAACAATGAAGTTGTTATCCACAGGATCATTGGTTCTCACCTGACACTCAACTTTCACTTCTGGCTCCGAAACGTCATCTCAGCCACACCCCGGTAACCGCCTCTGCTGGTGGGCTAAACGAAGTGAGTGGGGCTAATACGTACTTCATACCAGTTGGGACGCTTGGAGAGGAGATGGGCGCCACCAAGCAATCCTAGAGTGGGAATGACACGTATGATGATGGAGAGACAGCATCACCTATCAGGCTACCCATGGAAAACACCATCATTGGGATATGGAACATTCGCATCTTGTATGCATGCGAAAATGAAACAATTGACCCATGAGTTCGCCAGATACCAATGGGACATCATAGGGCTTGCTGAAATCAGATGGACTGGGTTTGGCGAAACCACCACAAAAGAAGGACATAGGATGTGATATAGCGGAGAGGACTCCAAACACCAACACGGAGTTGGCTTTATGTGAACAAAAACAGACTAAGCTCTGTCATCAGTTGCATGCCGATATCCAGCAAGCTCATCGCTATATGCATCTCCGCAAGACCACGGAATATCACCATGATTCAAATATACGCCCCAACGACGGACTGTGATGATGATATAGTTGAAGAGGTTTATGAGGAACTAGATAACACCACCAAGAAAATTCCAAGGAGAGACCTCATCATCATACAAGGGGCCTGGAACGCAAAGGTCGGTCGAGATTCATACGACCAGTGGGCAGGCACAGTTGGTCGTTTTGGAACAGGAGAAACAAACGAAAGAGGACTGAGACTCGTAGAGTTCGCCAGCAGCCACAAGCTAACCCTGGCCAACACACTCTTCCCACACAAGACGTCAAGGAGAACAACCTGGCACTCACCCAACGGGGAGATACACAATCAGATTGACTACATACTTGCACCTTGCAGAGATTCAAGTCCAGCATCAATAAAGCCAAGACCAGGACATTTCCTGGTGCTGACTTCGGCAGCGACCACGACATGGTCCTGATGACCTCAAACTAAAGATTCAATGTTGAGAAACTAAGAGATCCTGCGGCGATCCTGCAGCTCTCAATCTTCTAGAGGACAACATCAACACCATCATGGAGAACATGAAAGAAGCATTTCATGAGGCAGCAACAGAGGTGCTTGGGAAGGAAAGAAAGAAGAACCAGCCATGGTTCACCAATGATATCTCAGACCTGTGCGACATACGAAGGGACCTCAAGAAAGCAAGAAAACGGACCCAGAGGCAACACAATATTACCGCATTGCCAACCAATCCATCAAGAAGAAAATGAAAGAAGCGAAAGAACAATGGATGACAGACCAGTGTTTTCAAATTGTCTAAGGACTAAGAAACGGGAACAGCAAAATAGCCTTTGAAACGCTGAAGAAGCTAACAAGATCCCAAAGCAAAAAGGCTACAGTATAGAAAACAATTGTTTATTGGGGTGTGGGGGGACGATCGGGTGCAGGCCGAATTGGAAGGAGTCGGCCGCAATATAGCCATATATCGGCGCATTGCCGATCGATTGAATTGTGCGCCGACTGAGGGCGCAGATACGGGGTCTTACGGCAGATCTGGAAAAACTGGCGAATCGTGCCACAAACAAATAAAAAATTTGCAGCACAGCTACAAAACGTGCTAGGACAAGTAAGTGCATTCTGATGAGGTGATAGATTGTTTGTCCTGTCGTTAGATAGACGATATTCTAGACGTAATCTAGGCCTAGCCATTGCAGTCTCAGTGCCAGTAAGTAGCAGTGGTTTCGGACGAAAGTCATGTTCAGCCCATTTTTATGGTGTGCTTATAGATTGTGTCCTGACGTGATAGTATACTGATGTACGCATTTTTATATTTTATGTAAATTAAATTACCTGAAATAAATGTATTCGTATAAATATGCATACTTTATAAATACATACAAGATAGTAGGCTTATTGAATCTTGCCTGATATAAAAGTATGGATAATTTTCGTTAATGAATGCCATGTATATTTAGTATAACATCATACATTATTAATATGCTCCATTATAAATCTATGTACTATGAAACTATGTATAAATCATGACACTACTGAGTACTCACTGTGACTAGGCATAAACAAAAGTTGGCAAAAGTACGCGTATATCTTAGCATCGTACTGTTTTAATCTTTGTGATGTTTCATTTCAGTCGCAGTGGCAGAGGGCGTCAAACTTCGAGATATTTTGACCACAAGGCCCACCACAGAGCCGATTAATTATGTCGACACGGAGGAACTATCAGTCGAGTCAACAAGTGATCAAGGTAATGTAAAAACACTAAATATATTTTGGGAATATCTTTTCAAATGAAATATAAAACATTATTTTTGTGCTATGACATTTATCAGCACTTGTCGAACACAAATTATAGCCATTTCAAATGTGTACAAACAAGACAACGGCAATTTTATATATCTTTTCTCTCTTCTCTCATACTTTTGGTCTTTTTCTTCCTTTTCTTTTGTTTCCTCCAACAATAAACCAACCGTTGTCTAATGATCAAGATTGATCGGTCAACGTAATATACAGATGCAGAATGTAGTAATGAATTGTGTGTGTATATTTTTTATTAAATGAGTGTGAAGAATTGTGAGTGAAATTCTCAATGAAGCACTTCTGTGTAGTGTTCTGCCCACCAAGCTGATAGCCTAAGGTCCAAACCAGAAGTCACTTTATTGTTACATTTCATTCATTTGTTTTATTTCATTCATTTGTGTACTGTTTTATATGCAGACGAACCTACAGATGAGCTACCCACACACCTGCCCACTCTGACCGATCTTTACCTGACACATCCGTGGTAACAACATCCTCACGACCAGCCACTCCAGTTACGCCAGCAACAGCAACTATGACTGCCAACAATAATCGGAAGCACACTGTTAACGTTTGTTCTGTTGTTATAAATTTGGTTGAACACATACAATGGGCGCCATTGAATCATTATTTGAATCAAAGGCTTGTGCTTTTGACTCCAAGCACAAGCCTTTGATTCAAATAAAAATGTTGTTTTGTCTCGGCATTCAAAGGGCAAGTGTTTTGTATATATTTTCCAAAATTAAACATTTCTACACAAATAAAATTAATATACAATAGTATGTGACTATGTGTAGAAACATAATTATGAATAAGTTCATATAAATACATGTGGGCCTGTATATATATATATATATATATATATATATATACAGTGTATATATATATATATAAGCATAATTAATGTATATGCAATTTTATATATATAAGTTATATCTATTGTAGCTACAAGGAAAATAACAGCTCCCGAAAAGAATGATCGTCTCATTGAGGAACTTATAGCCCAGTATGCGTCGTCACAGAAAGAGGCTGCCGCCATGTTCATCGCCGCCGAGGCGTCTGAAGCTGGTGATAGACATAGAGGAAAGAAGACTGGAGCGGTGGATGGTCAACAGGGAGGAAAAAAGAAAACACGAGGAAAGGATGGTGCAGATGCTGTTAATGATAAGTCCTGGTTACCAGCCCCAACATTATCCAAATACCGACATCATGAACACACACACACACACACACACACACACACACACACACACACACACACACACACACACACACACACACACACACACACACACACACACACACACACATACACATAAACAATCTCACAAACATGTCCAATACAGATGGCTTAACACACTTGACCATGTTGTCTACCCCATCTACCTCACACACACGCACGCACACACGTACACACATACGCACGCACGCACACGCACGCACACACACACACACACAGTCCAAACAGCAATGCTTACAGTGACTATTTGTATTAGCAATTTTACAGAATGTAGTTGAATCAGAAGTTGAATTAATTACCATAGTACTTGTAGTCGTCGTTTGCTAAAAACTTGAATCAACAACATTTTTCTGTTATATACAGAATGTTTTTGTGAGAACTGGCGTTACTTGGATAACTAATGTGTTTGACATTTGGACAGGACAGATTATGCACTGAAATGGTCCACACATACCTGCGGATGCCTGTCGCATTTCCCTATTGTCCACATCATAAGGTTGGACATGTGGCTGATCGTTTCGAACGTCCGACCAATCCGCATTGAATTCCTCCTTATGCACTTTACGTATGTTGTTTAGTGTGAAGCATTCCAAAACCGTTGTGGTGACGTCGTCCGTTGCAATGTCGGTCCGTCGATGGTGAATCCTCCATCTAGCCTTGCAACAGCCAAGCGTGTTTTCTATCACCATTCTGGCACGTGACAGTCGGTAATTAAATGTGCTCTCTTCCCTGATTAGTCTATCGGTGTCTGAAAATGGCTTCAACAGCCATGAACGCAGAGGGTACATTGGATCACCTAGCAAATCGACCGGAACATAATTATGTGTTGCTGATGCGTCTTGGCCGATTTGGGAGCAAAGTTCCAGCTTCTCTTTTGCTGTGGATGAACGAGTTTGTTAGAACTCGGGCATCATGGACCCTACCTGGCCAACTCGCAGTAATGTTCAGCCCTTGGTACTCGTTGTCACACACCACTTGGGCCACAATTGAGTGATACCCTTTCCGATTGCGATAGTCGGTGTGGTGAATTTGTGGCGCAATGATGGGTATGTGGTTGCCATCGATTGCCCCTCCACAGTTGGGGAACTCAAACTTGGTTTCGAAGCCATCTAGACGATCATTGCTTGGCATCTTGATGTATCTGGGGAGAAGAATGGTGACAATGACACTACACGTTTCCTTGAATATTTCACAACAAGTTGATTTCGCAATGCCAAAGTGGTGGGCGACACTCCGGTATCCTGAACCAGTAGCTAACACCCACAATGTCAACGAACTTCAACCGGCTCATAATTACCCTCATGGCATGAGGCTTGTGGTTGATTATACGGTATAAAAACAGGCCAAGTTACCGTATTATAATTATTGCACTGACATTTAACAAATATATAAATATGAAACACTATTTAATGAATTATTAAAATATGTGGGCCGAAATTTACGTAGGCTGAGATCGACGGGGCGAGTTGCTGCAGGTATACAACCATGTCCGCGCGCTTGATATAAAAGCCGAGAGCAACAGCAGCGCGCGGCTTTTTCCTTTGTAGGCCGATGTGCACATACCGACTTCCTCCTTACAACGGTTCAGCTAAATGCGTGTGTGAACGCTCTCAATTTACAAACATAAAACGGTTTAACTTAATTATGTAGGTGTGAACGCAGCTATAATATTATGCCTATGCCTAGGGCAGATTTGTAATTCTAAACTCCACCACAAGATAGTTATATAGGGTTCGGTCGAATATTATAAGCATAGCTTCGTTTTTGGTCAAGATTTTGTGAAACAAATGTCAGAATTGCCTCATATTTAGTGCATGTAATCGCATACTGTTTCAATCTGTCACAAGTTCATTAGTGGGTTTGTAAAAAAGCATGTGTGTATACGTTATGTATGTCTATTTTATAAATATTGTGTAAAAGTAATGCCTAGTATGTGTTGTTATTTATCATTGGATATGCATATGAAAACAACAAGAGCAAACAACAACATGCGACAAATTATTAACAATAATGCAATTTTGATAGATGACTAACAATTTATTGTTTTATTTTTAAAAAGTATGCGCACACTAGCCTTCCACATTAGCTGACATATACGCTCATAGTAACCTAACATGACATTGTATGCTCTGCGTAATGTGAAGATTTAACAAAACCATCTCAGGCAAATAACGTTTTATCGCCAATCAATAACGAAAAACAACTCATCGTTTCAGATAACCTGTACGTGTGCTACTGTGCACCGCCACGATATGCATTTTAAATTAGAAGGGTTTCTTCGACAAGCTGATTTTTATAAGAAAACTGCGCAAAAATGTCAATACACTTCAGCTTGGAAAATATTCACCATATCGAAGAACCTACATTTACTATTCACGGTTTGACACTCGGTACGAAGGACTCCATTAAAACGCTGACTACATTGCCTTTACATTACAACGACTTTATAATACAAGTGGTATCAATCAAATAAATTCAAATTGGTGTACGCTATCAAAACGTGCGTGCCAACAATTTATTAGGATCATACGCAACAGTACATTTGACGACTCTACATTATATCTGTTGTTTTTTTATCAAACAAATTGCCGTTTAAAAATGTGTCCGTTAAAACTATTTGTTAAAATAGAATAGCTGAAATAACAATTATCGAATACTGCCATGTTCAGAATATTTCCACCCGTGCCCATCCCTGCTCATTTTTGTAAATGAGACGAAAACAAACGGATGCATGCAAGTTGCTAGAAAATGTACTATATTATTTCTACATTATTCACAATATCCAGAAGTGTTTCAGAAATGTTGTTTCAAATGTAAATATGTAAACTATGTGGATAGCATAGACCTTATTTTAAAACGTACAATAACACATTTGCAGTAATTCTTAACAATGAATTATTCAGTCGGGATATTAAATTTTTCAATAACATCTGGTCATAAAAGTATGTCTATTATATGGTAATGTGCTTAACGCGTGGGATCGTTAGAAGACGTCCACAGATTGCGAGATTTATTTGGGGTAATTTATGCAAATAAGAACACAAGCATTGCATCCATTTTGACGAAACGTACACCCTTAAGGACTATAAATGTCAAGAGCATCTAGCGTGTTTTTATTTTATCGTTTTGTGTTACGCGTGCAGACCTACACATCAAGAGGTTATATTGGCTTTTTATTTGAGTATTACGTTTCCCAAGGATTTTGATTAAATTTACGTGCGATTGGATTACATGTAATGCCACGCCACGCAATTATTCCGTTGAAAGTAAATTAGATTTATACGAGGGTTACATTTACAAAAGGACATTATATTATGATTACAACAAATAAGTGTCACAACTGTTATCATATGTGTGTGTGTGTGCGCGCGCGCGCGTGTGTGTGTGCGTGCGTGCGTGCGTGCGTGCGTGCGTGCGTGTGTGTGTTTTCTCATAATAAATAGAACACGACAAATCATGCTAATATAGCTATAAAGCAATACGCGCAGTATAGCTCCGTAAACTAAACTGGAAGTTGGAAGGATCCAAATACTTCGAGTTCTCTGTATGCCTTTAACAGTTATTCATGCAGAGGTGTAAAGCTATGCTACTCTGGCGGTAGAACTCAACGTTTTTGATAAAGTCGCGGTTATGCTTTATTACCGAAAACTACCATCAGACCGATTTTAATGTTAAAATACTCATTTATTATTATTCAACTACACTGCATCTGGTTAACCAACATTTCACATTGAAATGTATACCAAAAACTGAAAATATAGCCAGCCGACTAACCCTTTTGTATTCATACGACTCTGAGTTTGGTTTCAAGGATTTAGGGGACAACAGAATTTACCTTGCTCTTGTTAGTATAACTGTTTATCCATTTTGTCGTTTTGTATCATAATCGTGTAGATTGCCTATGAACACAACGCAGTTTTGTAGGTAATGTATTGTACCTTGTGTCTACACTGTCTTGACCATACCTATATACCTATATACCTATATACCTATATACCTATATACCTATATACCTATATACCTATATACCTATATACCTATATAACATGTAGGCAGCTACAAATTAGTGTGCAAAACTATATGGGCCATTATTGCAAAACAATTGTTTTGGTGATAGTACCATTTGATATATTTTAATTAGTGTTTAATGAAATGTATTAACGTGTACATGATATATGAAGCAATAAAGCATGATCTGCACTATTAGTACATAAAACAAGTTTAGTAAAGTAATGGTTAAAGTATTAAATTTAACATCTTCAACAAATCATTTTACGGAAAGTACTTGCAGATTTTTAATTTTTTACATTTCAGTTTTTCATGAGACAGCCAGTGCAACATTTTCATTCACATATCTCGTAATGGTAAAAAGTACTGACTAAGGTAGACATAATAAAATTATATGTCAATAAAAACCACATTTTAATTAACATTTACATATGTTTTATTTCATATTGTAGTAGACACCCCCAATGATCTGAATATATTGTATAACAAAACTTATAATGCATTATGTTTCAAACAACTATAGCGTCGATAAAGATGACATATTATTGTGTATTTCACGGTATAGAAACTCTCCCATGGGCTCCAAATGCTAGAAAACACACCTCCAGCTTCATACGTAAATGGCTCAAACACATCCTTATCTTTCACTGTATTGATATAGGCACCACATTTGGAGAAGGATAGAAGGAGAAAACAGCTGGATTAATGCGGTACCTAGGGGCTACATAGTGCCCATGGTTTCTTGACTGTGTTAGAAGTCCTGGCGGGGGGTTGACCTTGATAATGTTATTTAAAATTGTATAAAATGTCATGGCTTGTTTGATAATGCGTCGTCGTTCAAGAGTTGGCCATCCAACGGTGGTTACTAGGTCTGCTGAGTTGGTTTGGCGTCTAAGATAATTTGATAATAACAGATCTGGCAGCGTAGTGTTGCATTTTTTTCAAGGTGCTTAATGTGGGTGGCAGTGTGTGGGTTCCATATGGGAGATGCATACTCGAGTTTTTACTGAATTAGCATGTGTTAAGCTATTTCTTTGACTTTGGATTTGCATGGGCCAAGGGTTCTTTTAATCATGCCTAGGACTTTTGAGGATTTGGAAAATATGACGGTGATGTGACTTGCCATGCAGGTTAATTTTGAATGTAATTTTACTCTGAGATACGAATGGCTGGATACTGTAGCGAGTGGCATGCCGAAGAGTGAATATGAGTGTAGTCCGGGTTTAGTTTTGTTTGTTATTGGGAGGTGGACACATTTAGAAATTGGTTGGTTTAAAATGATAATAACATAAAATAAGTAGGCCTACTTATTAAGTGAACTGGTCGCTGTCAACCCCACAAATAGCTGTATAATTATAAACAATGTCATAATAATTTCACGTGTAGCAGGTTGATAACGTTTCTATAATAGCCCAGATATGTAAAATGGAACAACAACAATAGTAAATGTTCATTTAAATTGTATAGCAAACATTTGGTGATCCCAACTACCGACAATGACTAGAATATGATTACACATATGAACAGGTGTTTCATAATGAATTAATGTTCTGATAGAACTTCATACCTACTTGCCAATAATTGCTTTTAGTGATAATGCAAAACATTTTTTGTTTTGAGTGATAATTGGAAATGTATTCCCGATCAACGGACCTTTACATAACAAACTCTTATGTCACAGGTAAATGTAAAAGTATCGGATAAAGCATGTGGTAAGCTAAACATAATTATACATAAATTTTCCAACTTCAATTTCATCGTCTTGCAATTTTATTCAATTTAGGCACACAAAAAGTGGGGGTGCAAGTGTTCCCAGTAATTTCTTATAAGTGTGGAACGAAAAACTTTTTGGATAATAAATAATTTTGTGAAATTAGCTTCGTCTGTGGATCCCCACAAGATGATTCCGTATGTCAAATAGGAGTAAACTAAAGTGTAATAAATTGTTTTAAGGGCAGAAACAGGAAGATAGCGGTTAACTTGATTAATTGCGTATAAAACATGGTTGGTTAATTTTTGCATCCATGTATGTGTTCCTGCCAATAAAGTCTTTCAACAATATGAAGGCCTAGACATTTTAGACATTTTATTTGCTAAATTATTATATTAGACATTGCTATGAATAATTCTTCACTCTGAGGAGAACGGGATCTACTGAATAACATGCATTTTGTCTTGGAAACATTTAGGGATAATTTATTCGCACGAAACCAGTCAGCTAATAAGTTAAGTTCGATATTCATATCTTCATATATATATTATTTATTTGTTTTCTAATCTTATATATAGTAGTGTCATCAGCAAATAATATAGTTTTGCACTTTTTTTTACACAAAGAGGAAGGTCATTTATGTATAAGATAAACAAGAGCGGACCGAGGATAGACCCCTGCGGGACACCGTATGCGATACCTTGCTGAAGCGAATCACTATTATTGAATTTACTATATTGTTTCCGGTTTGAGAGATAACTCTTAATACATTTCAGTGGAGAACTCCTTATTTACTTAAAAATTACGTGAATAACAGTTAACAACATTTCTTACGATTTCCGCATGTTGAATGAATGCATAGAGATCATACAAGTGCAATCTACATCAACACGAAGGACGTTTTTGGATGACTTAATTATCGTGTAAGTCTGTGTCGTGGGCGATAATGTAAGCAAACAGAATAACATTCTCGGCTGTAGGAAAAAGGGAACTGGACTACCTTCTGGGCAATATGAGCCACAGGCGGTTCATTTAATATAAGCATATGCTCATATTACCGTTGGTGGTTCATATATAATAATATTGGTGTATTTTATGACGATTTTTTTTAACGATATGTTATATTTTAATATAATGGAGATTTATTTCATTCTCGTAAAAGTTGGCGATGATAGTCGATGTGTATGCAATGAATGTGAGTGAGACGGTGGCATACATTGAATAGTTGGGTCATTCCATGTGAATTCAACTAAAAGTTGTGACATTTGCTACATTGACATCTTCATTTTAAAAATAAATTATTTAGAAGAGAGCCCTTAGTAAGATATGCAAGTAACTAACATTTGAGTGTCCTAGCACCGGTAGTTTTTAATATATTTATAAATATTGTCGTCTTACAATTGCACATTTTGTTGGCGGGCTCCGCAACCTTCCTTAACTCAGTAAGTAATCGCTTGATGGCAACATTTCGTGTATCATTACTGAGTTATGGAAGTGGCCCATATTTTCTGGTGACTCATATTACCGAACCTTCACCTATCCACCCACTAAACGAAACGTGACATGATTAGTAATTATTTATATTGATAAAACATTATTGAATATAGTAATAGTGGTGGTGGTGGTAGTAGTAGTAGTAGTAGTAGTAGTAGTAGTAGTAGTAGTAGTAGTAGTAGTAGTAGTAGTAGTAGTAGTAGTAGTAGTTGTTGTTGTTGTTGTAGTAGTAGTAGTGGTAATAGTTGTTGTAGCAGTAGCAGTAGCAGCAGCAGTAGTGAATGAATGAACGTTTATTCAACAACAACAACAACAACATAATACATGCACAGTATGGTTTGCTGCTGCTGCTGCTGAAAGGACATAGCTGAAGTCATAGACTTATGTGTTGCTATGCCCTACTCGAACTATGAAAACTGAATAAATACAACAGGAATTATAAATAAATCACAAAATAATATTCACAACTCATATAATTTTATAGACTGTTTACTATAGTGCTTGTGTTACTATTTCATGGGTTTAACAAAACGTCACCTTCAATTAACAATTCACAAATATGTAGAAAGTAATGACAACTTGATTGCTTTTTTAAATTGTGTTAAACTTGGAAGCTGAGTCAATTTATTTGGTAAATTGTTCCACGTTTTTATACCCTTGACGGTGATTGACAGCAGTCGGAGGGTGGTGTTTGTCTTTTTAACATAGAACAGTTTGCTTTGTCTTGTATCATGTATGTGGATAGCTGCGGTTGGTTCAAATAATGCTTGAACACGACCATTTAAAGAATGGTTGTTTGCTTTATAAAGTATGATCATAGTCTTGTATTTAACTAAATCATGAAATTTAAGCATGTTTGAGAGATGGAAAAATACAGATGTATGATCATGATAATTAAGATTATAAATAATCCGTATAGCTTTTTTCTGTAACATAAATAGTTTTCTAAGTCTAGATTGATAAGTATTTCCCCAGATCTCACAGCAATATGACATATGTGGTTCAACAAGTGAATTATATAATGTGTGTAACGCTTGACAATCAAGAACATGCCTAGTTTTATACAAAACTGCTACGTTTTTTGATACTTTTGATTCAACCATTTTTATGTGTTCTCTCCATGTTACGTTTTCGTCAATGGTTACTCCAAGGAATTTAGTATATGATACCTGCTCAATGTTTTTCCCATTCAAAACTATATTCACACCTGTTCTAGGTTGCTTTTTATTGTTGAACATTATAAAATGTGTTTTGTTCACATTAAGTGATAATTTGTTCGCTCGAAACCACAGGTCTAGTTTTTTTAGTTCGTTGTTAATAACAGTGCTTACTTCAGCTGTGTTACTAGCGGAATAAAAAATGTTTGTATCATCAGCAAACAAAATAATGTCAAGCAATTTTGAGACTTCACACATGTCATTTATGTACAGAATAAATAATAACGGGCCAAGGATTGAACCTTGCGGGACTCCACACTTGATTTCCTTTTGTTCTGAGTTACTGTTGTTATAGCATACATATTGTCTACGGTTGGTTAAGTAGCTTTTTATCCAGGCCAGAGCCAGACCCCTGATTCCGTAGCATTGCAGTTTACTTAGCAGTATGTTGTGGTCAACAGTGTCAAAGGCTTTTTTTAGGTCGATAAAGACCCCAATCGTGCTTTGGCATTTATCCATTGCGGATGTAATTTTTTCGACAAATTCTGTTAAAGCTAGTGAAGTTGAGTGATTACTTCTGAAGCCATACTGCCCATCTGTCAATATGTGTTGTGTTTCAATGAAAGACCTTAGCCTTTTGTTGAATATTTTTTCAAGTATTTTTGAAAATTGGGATAAGAGAGATATAGGTCTATAATTAGAAAACTGAAAACGATCTCCTGACTTAAATATAGGAATGACTTTTGCTAATTTCATATCATTTGGAAATGATCCGCTGATCAAAGATCTGTTAAAAATGTGGATTAGCGGTTGTACAATTTGCTTTATTACATGCTTAACTGTTTTCATGCTGATTTCATCAGGTCCGTATGAAGTTTTACTTTTGCATCCAGACACAATTTCGAGTACTTCTTGCTCAGTAACGGGGGACATATACATTGATTGTGATACAGTACGTTTTACAAAGTCGGTTGGCTTTGTTCCCGGGCAGGGTTCTATGAGGTTGGATAATTTAGTACCTATATCGACGAAGAAATTGTTAAAATGATTAGCTATTTCTTTATTTTCTAATACTACTATGTTATCGCCAACATGAAACTTTTTCAAATATGTGGTATCAGATTTTCTTTTACCTATTATGCTGTTAAGAGTTTTCCAAGTTGCCCTTATATTAGTCTTACAATCGTCGAGTTTTTTTCTGTAATATTTTTTCTTTTCTAGACGTAATAATTTTGTTAACTTATTTTTGTAATTTTTGTAGCGGATTTCTGTTAATTCTGTCCTATTTTTTAGAAACGCTAAGTACATGTTATTCTTCTTTATGCAAGCGTTTTTTAGCCCTCTTGATAACCAAAGTTTATCATTCTTTTTTGTCTCTCCTGAATACGTTGTAGTTTTTACAGGACAGGCATCGTTATAAGTATTATTTAGTATTTGCATAAAGCGCGAGAATGCTAAATCAGGGTTTGACTCGTTCATTACAGTGTCCCAGTTTGCATAATTTAAATCGTGCTTAAATTTGTTTAATGAGTCCTCATCTAACGTTCTGTTATATTTATATGTTGGATCATCGTTAATAACCGCATAAGTGCTGTTGTCACACAGGACGAAAATTGGCATATGGTCTGTAGCATCGCTTAAAACAATGCCGCACATTTTGTTTCTACACAGTTCAGAACAGAAAATGTTATCTATTATACTAGCAGTCGTGCTTGTTACTCGTGTGGGCCTGGTGATCAAGGGATATAATCCAGAGCTGAACATTTGATCAATGAAATATTTTGATTCAGCTTGCTCTTCGCAGTGCAATAGGTCTATATTGTAATCACCACATATATACACGATTTTGCTGGTGAGATTTCCCAGTATGAATGAGAGATTGTCATTAAATTTGCTGAAGCTGGTATTCGGTGCTCTATACATACAACCGACATTGATTTTTTCGTGTTTATTAATTTGTATCTCAATAAAGATGCTTTCAAAACAGTCATCAACAGCATACGATATATTCCTTAGACAAATATCAGAAGACTGTAGTAGTAGTAGTAGTAGTAGTAGTAGTAGTAGTAGTAATAGTAATAATAATAATAATAGCATTTATAAAACGTGTAATCAATTTATATTAAAACTAACTTCGTATTGCCAAATGTGTAATAAGCTCATGAGTTGTGAACAATAAATCAGTATGTACACTGTACTCTCAAAAAGATATTGTACTATCTTAATTGTATTACCATAATTTCGGTGATTATTATAATATGCTAGGGGGTCTACTGTATATATATATATATATATATAATGTATACGGACGGTACCGATACATTAAGATGCATATTTTTTTTAGAAGGACCCTCTCGAACACATCAATAAATACGCGTGTACGTGTACACATGCACACATCCACACACGCACGTTTGCACGCATGAAACAAACCACGAAATTGCTCACGAACGGAAATTAATTTCGAGCTGCCGTTTTTATTTCCGCAGCGAAAACAATAAACTCGCCACTGTGCCCAGATAGAAGTTTCAATCGCCCAGACTCAACGCCTCATTATGTGTCCTTTCAAACGTCATCGTGTTGACAGTAATCAGACAGACTCTGATGAATGAGTCGCCGGCATATAGCGGTGATCAACCGCTCAAGACAACGGCAGCAGCGCCTATTGTGACGCCGTCGTAACAAAGAAGCGGGCGGACTGAGCTGTCCGGGCGTCGATCCAGTCACCGGTTGGAGCAGGCGTCTTCCTTTCTTCTTCGTCCTCAGTAACTGACTGCAATCCCCACAGGCGTTGACGGGCCCGGTGGGAACATGACCTTAGTATTGCATAAGCGACACGGAGTGGTCCACATTATCTTTAAAGCTATATATAATTAAATCTTGCCAGCTAATAAAGACTATATAAATAAAAATATATCCGGCTGTGTTCTTACCCGAACTATACTGTTTGTTTGAGTGACGAATTAATCTATATGCACTCTGTATAAACCTAGTTTGAAACTTCTATAAATTGTTGTAATAAGACACGCACTGGTCATAAATGAATAGCTTATTATGGTAATTTTAAATGTAGTGGTCGAGTGAGTAATATTGTGTAGATAAATAAATTAGACGGTAACATGTACATACAGTCCATAGATGCATGGATCAACAATAGTTGGACCTATAATTACATGCTGTTATATATGATACGGCAATACGATTTGGTGATAATTATCTGACAACTTCCAAAACTAGCCTAAAGGCTTATCGTCGTGAAATATGGCACCAATTTCAACTTCAGCTAAGTATGTAATACTTCGGAAATGTGTAATACTTCGGAAGTGTATTATAAACCAACACTACAATGGCTTATGCTTGAATGAAGTCTTCGTATCGGGATTAAATAATCACACGAAACGTCATCGACGTATGACGTCACAGACCGACGTGCTTGGCGTCCCAGGGGCCGGTTTCATGAAGCGTACTTAAAGTTACGCAGTTACTTAGCATCACGTGTTTGCGTAGACTCCTATGCTCGTTTATATTTTTTTTAAACACATCATTTACTTAGACAGTTATCTTAGAGTTAAGAACGTTCTTAGCCGCTTCATGAAACCGGCCCTTGGTTCTTTGTGTATTTGAACATTGTTAAATATGGATGTCGTAATAAACAGCAAATCCGTGGACAATATAAATTCATCCCTTAAAACAAATGTCCAATAACTGTATTTTTTTAGATTGAATGAATACGTGTCACGTTTCATGTATATATTGATACAAAAAAGGTTATAAAACCGTGGATAATAGACAACTTTATTGGTATAAGATGTCAAAAATCACAATGGACATACCTTTTCGTAATTTGAGTATGCTACATAATAGATAATGCATTTGACCAGCACTTAAAATTGCTGTAGGTCTACGGTGATTTGTGTAGAGTATGTCAGAGTATAAAAATACCTTTATTTTGCGGTTTGCGAAAAACTCTTGCCCATATATATATATATATATATATATATATAATATATATATATATATATATAGGTATATATATATATATATACATATACAGTATATGTATAATATATATATATATATATATTATACATATATATACATGTGTGTGTGTGTGTGTGTTGCCGGTTTTGTTACTCTATTCGTCTGTCCTTGTGATTTCGCACGCTAAAACAGTGTGTTAGAACAATAATTTGGTATAGGAGTATTGGTGATAGTTTTTCGTCGTCGCAACACTGCCTTTTACTGTTGTTCTTGTTGTTGACAGACAAACAGAGTTGTTTATTTATCCATTTTTACAGCATGTTGTAATAATAATGGTAGTAATAATGCACATTATGGTATAACAGTAACAATGTGAAATTTCAAATGGGTGTCATATTGAATGTACTACTTGGATATGGGAGACTCTAGTTAAGACTAAAAAAGTTCTCATAGGAGCCATCATTGTATATTATTTAACGTCTATTTCAGCTTGTGTAAATTAATTATTTTACTATGTATATTTATATGTAAAAGAGATTGTTATGCATAGTGATAAGTGCATTCTTTTGTGTAATTTGAATATTGGTGGTGTATATAGCATAATGGAATGTTTATTCTTGTTTACGTGTACATATATAGCAGTCGACAACAGAGCATACGTTTAGGTTGCCTTTTATGATGTAATCAAATGGGAAATGTAAATGCCTTCATACAGGACATGGAAACGAATATGTAGAATATACAGTGGGAGGAATTGTACTAACTACTACTGTAAAAGAAAAAGACTTAGGGCTGACAATTAGTGCTGACATGAAGGTTTCAGAGCAGTGAGAAATTGCAGCTTCAAAAGGAAATCAAATCCTTGGATTGATTAGGCGAAATATAGCATATAAAGAAAAAGAACTAGTAATACCGCGGTACAAAACAATAGTTAGGCCTCATTTAGAATATTGTATACAAGCGTGGGGTCCATACCACTAAAATAATACCAAAACTGAGGGATCTTAGTTATGAAAAACGCCTAAAAGAATGTGGTTTAACAACACTAGAGTCCAGGAGATTGAGAGGAGATCAGATAGAAGTGTTTAAAATATTGAATGGTTATGAAAATATTGATAGAAATATGTTTTTTTCAGTTAAGAAAGACTAGAGGACATGAAGTTACATTAGTAAAGGAGCAGTGTAGATTAGACGTAAGAAAGTTATCATTTTCACAAAGGACTGTGAATGAATGGAACATATTATCTGATGATTGTGTGGGTTCTAGTAGTGTGAATATGTTTAAAAATAAAATCGACACATACCTCAGAAGGGCTGGATATATGTAGATAAAATGGTTGGACTCTCGATAAACCAAAGGGCTTCCTTGTCCACCTGCCATCTAGAGTTAATTCTCTGGATGGCAATCTTGTTAAATCTGGTTAAAATCTTTAGCATAATGAATATATCCTTGTAAGCTATGTGTGGTAACTTTGTCCTTTATCGTGTCTGGTGTATTGTTGATGACATGCAATAAATTATATCTCAGACAATGTTTTGCAAATGTTGTGTCCTAAATGTGTGTATTTTTGGCGTCGACGCGTGAGATAATAATAATAATAGTGACTTCTTATGCGCCAATATCCTCGAAAATCAAGCTCAGTGGCACAACAAAACCAAATAATTAAGCAATCTCGTTATCATATACAATGCGTGAGTCGTCAACAGACGGATGAAAGTGCTAGGACGCTAAGGAGGATAGGCAATATTAAAAAGATAGGTTTTTTAGACGACGGCCAAATGAAACTATATTTCCTTCTAATTTAATTTTCATTAAACTGTTTATCAAAGATGGTTTTCGTGTAGATGAATGAATACAGGATCCACATCGAGCTAGGCCATCAATATTTGGGTTTGACTTGTAGAATGTTCTAACCGTTGCAACGAAAATCGGTATACGTTACTGAGAATAGTTCCTCTAAACAGCCTTCCTTCCGTATAGTGATCACAGTAATTACTGACTATTCTATCACTGAATGTGGGATATGCGTTGTTACATCGAGATGGTAACAGCAATGGAAAACAAAATGTTAGTAATACTCTACATATTACTAATAATCTACATAATGATAATAATATATATATATATATATATATCCTACCCCTAGACTTAGTCTAAATAAATACATCTACAAATGTAACAAGCCGGTAGTGGAGCTGCTACCACGGTCGCTTTTCCCCCCGAAGGGCTAGCTGGTCCCAACACTATACCTAATGTAGTGTCCGGCCCACAATTGGGCAGCTATCGAAAAGGAGAAAGACAGACAGACAGGCAGGCAGGCAGGCAGGCAGGCAGGCAGGCAGGCAGGCAGGCAGGCAGGCAGGCAGGCAGGCAGGCAGGCAGGCAGGCAGGCAGGCAGGCAGGCAGGCAGGCAGGCAGGCAGGCAGGCAGGCAGGCAGGCAGGCAGGCAGGCAGGCAGGCAGGCAGGCAGGCAGGCAGGCAGGCAGGCAGGCAGGCAGGCAGGCAGACAAACAGACAGGCAGACGCACAGACGCACAGACGCACAGACGCACATTATTATGGTATACAAAGTATCACTTCTGGCTCAGGGAGACTCCCACTAAGGCTTAACAAAACCCGCTCTCGTGGGAGCCACCAGTTTTATTGATGACAAATCCTGGTGTATAAAAAAATTGTAGCAGAGTAAGCTATAGAAAAGCTTAGAACATGAAAATATCAATTTAAATATAATACACGATTTTGGACGATTAACTATTCATCCAAAGAGGTACACATAGCAGCTTATTCTTATTTGTTGTTCACTCATAATGACAAATGTAAAAATTTCGTAATGTAATTACAGGTGCATAAGTCTGCAAATAATTATGTTTAATATACATTGCAAACCAGTGTAAGCTGTGAGTGTAGATTTTACTTGTTATTAAATCAGGTGTGTTATTGATAGTATGCGGCAAGGTGTATCTCAGACTTTGTTTCGCAAATTCGTGTTGTGTCCGGATTGTATGTATATCGTATTGTCCACTTGTGTTGAAATTGTGAATGTTGTTGTACTGCTGAAGCGGCCAATTTTGTGGGCAAGCGAGGGAGAACAAAACAGAGACAAAACAATAAAAATAAAACAAAATGTTTCTTTCACACGGATTTGAAGGCCCTAAACGTGTCGATAGTATTGGCCTCCACAGCCACCTGGGGTAGGGAATTCCTGATGATACATGGAGGAACCCTGCCATCCTGTATTGAGTTCTACAATAGATCTCGGACAGTTGTTTGTTGTGACCACGTCGCTGTCGCGGAGGTGATGGAACAATCTTCTCCTTCAGACTACTCATCGTGACTAGGTTGTTTTGTAGCTTGATAGCACGGCCAGTCTAGACCCTTCTGTGGCTAACTTAGGAGTGAGTCTTGAGTAGCGTTTCTTCAAATAAACATCCTGTTAAGGTAAATCACATTTTGTGGAACCGGAATTTTTGGGTATGCCTCCAATCATTTTAAATGGTAGGTGAAACAAAACACACATAAACACATACTATAGGCCCCCCAAGTATATTACTATGAGTGCAGTATTGTAGCATCATTTCGCTACCATGCACACTGGGACAACTTACACCGAGCCACCCCGCGCCTGATGTCAGCCGGCTAACTAACACTTATTGGTGATTTCAGCGAGTCGTTTGTCACGGTGTCAGTGTCCGTTCTAAATGAAAGGCGGTAAAGTGAACTTTTGACACTAGCAGCGTTCTGGGCGGACACGTCGTTTGCCGTCTATTGACAGTGAGCGGGTCGTACCACTATCAGGAAGGCGGCGCAGGTACTGACAGCCTCGACTCCCGCGACAGCAGCTATCGTACGGATTTTTATTTGCTCGCGCAAAAAGAAAAAACGCGCGGATATTATCTGACGAGACACCCACGTAGCTGGGCGCCATTTGCAATGCACAAAACATTACCCCCCGCAAACGAACAACGTTTGATATATGGCTTCGTCCACTTACAGACGAGGTCGTAGCGTAACCAGTCCCCAAGTTGACACCCGCGCGACCTTCCCTACAAATTAACCTAATTTTGTCACAAAGCCGCGGCCTCACAAGCGAGCGGCTGGACCAGTGTTGATTGTCCGTGGCGTGGCGTCCACGACACTAGTCGATTTATTAATTATGCCAAAGAGGGTCGTTGTCGATTTGACAAGTCCATAATGTGCCAGTGACATGGATTGTCAGATTTGAATTAGATCAAACAAAATGTAGCAAAATAATCGTTGACCCAATTATGTATTCTTTTGAATGTAAAAAAGTCACCATGTCCCGAAACATATTTGCAATAAGGCCGTAGGCCCACCCACAATAAGCAATTAGTGTCTACATGTTATACGGCTGTTGCAATTTGCATCATTTGGACAGCCCAGGTGCATCGACGATATGGATTAACGAACGTAGGCAATTGCCCCTCGCCATTCCCACACCTATGACACCCAGACGTTTCCCCGAACGTCTGTGATATATAAAAGATAAAATACATTGATTAAAAACCTCTTGGGTGTTTGTCGATCTGGAATATTTGTTTTTCCAAAATAAAACGTCTCCAATCATAATTGATCCTAGTCACGATTTCCTCTTGTATTGTGTATTTAATTTAAAAAAAATTGGGGTAAGATTTTTTATGGTTCAACTTTTAACTGTAATTTAGCCACAACTTTGACCACTAATTCTTTTCAATGTCTTTTTATAAATGCTGTTTTTTCTTTATGAATCTTGATACCAACCCTTTTTGTTTTCTGTGTTTAAATATTTCAGTATCAATTTTGAGAATTTGTTTCAGTAATGCAATGTCATCTGCAAACAGAAGATTTGATAAAACTGCTACGGTTACGTTTATTCCTTTCGTATCTATTTATGTCTTGATGTAGACATTCTGTAGGATGTTTGTTAAACGTTTTGCTAAGATTGATTCATCTCATCTATTATACTCATTTTCCTATATAATTATATATTTTAATGGTAACGGTATACAGTGTACTAAAATGAACAAATACGGAATTGATTTTGCTGAAACAAAAATAAATAATTTGCCACATACATATATAAAAACGGTTTTATTACACACATATCTATATTGTGTTATGTTATTCAACAGTTCTTTATTGATATTTATTGGCATTTAATCTAAAAGTGGGGATTTTTATCGGTTTTGTTCAAGTTCAGAATAAGAGATGTGGTTTTTCCTTAGAAGCTTTTTCTAGTGGTTCTTACATAGAGGGCTACGTTTTTGAAACGTGTGTATATAATATTTGTTAAAGACACGCAATATTGTCTACAACCACTTGTCCGCGTTACAATCGGGTGCCAATCAACCAAATTGGTGAAATTCATTAAACAGTTTTAAATATTTTGAACAAAAACTCCAGCTGTTAATTCGAAGTTAACACGTGGGGTGGTATCGAACAGCAGCACGTAACTTGTATAAAAAGTGCACTCAGTTCCTTTGCATATAATCTTCTTAAGTCGGGTTGGATATAAGTAAAATGAGAACTATAACAAAGATGTCCGCTTAATCATCGTCTTGCCCAGAACGACGTAATGCTTTGTCATTCTCCCGCCCCACTGTAAAGCCACCCTTCCCTGCCTTCCGGCATCATTTATTAATTACTCAGGTAATTACCATTAATTAGCATAATTTTGCGTGATTGCAATTTCGCGGTGGGATCCTTTGTGCTGGCGCACGCACGACTGGCGACTGAGTGGCGACCGGTTGAGAAACCAGCATTCGACCAGACCCGTAGGGAATTGGAGAATTACTCACGTGATGCATTATCGGCCATTACAAGCGCAATGAATGTCCACCATGTACTGCTGATAAGCTGCACCATTGTGGTACGCTGCATCATTCTTAATCACAGCATTCCAGATCAATTCAACGACGCATTGCATCTGTACGAAGGCCTACATTTGGTTTCTTATGTGCGTTTTACAATAATTGTGATTTAAATTGTATAGCAAAATTATACATATAATTACAACAGCTGCTGTTTTCCATATCCTGAAATCGTATTTAAATGTCATGTACATTTGTTCTAACCGCAAACGACGCGATGTTGATTATATATCTTGACAGCCAATCACATCGCGTGATATTCGCGAAGCTGCGACTGAATAATTCTCATTACTCTTGTTAGTGCATCCTGTGGTACAATTAACTGCGACAAGTATTAATTTTAGAATCATAATTTGCAATTAAGAAACATTGACACTTGTTGTGACAGTTGATCAGTCTGAAATATAATCATTATTGTGATCGGAAAACATTGGTTATGTTTCTTATTAATTTAGTAGATCCCTACAAAATACCAGCCATGTTGCGCAATTTTTCGCAAGCGAAATATACAAATTGACCAAATAAGAAAAATATACAGAACAAACATTGGATAAGGAATCCTTTAGCTTATCGAGTGTCTAAGATTTATATAATAATATGTATCTACGTGATACCCTTCCTTCGGTTATATTTTTCAATGGTGTTTTAAAACATATCCACGCTGTTATAGCATTTACATAAAACGAGATATATAATGATATTGATTTCGTAAGACAAAAAAAATTTCGTTTATATATTTAAAGCCGAGTTGCCGTCTACTATGTTGGACCTATGCTTAAACTTGTCTGGGATTTCACATATCAAACTACTGTGTTAATGAAAGTCAACTCGAAGCATCACATCCGTTAAAATAAATGATGTAAAAACAAGAAATAGAAGGAAAGTGAATTTAAATGCATATACAAATGCATAATTAAAACATATTAGATTTCGGTCCTGGAAAATATCATTTGCATTTAAATTTAAAGTTTAACATATATATTTAAATGCGTCGACATGCATGTATTAAAAGGAAACCTACATGTAATTATATAGACAAAGCAAACAATTTATGTCAATTTTTGTCAGGTTGCACCTCTAGTTTGCGTGTCCACCAAACTAAATATTTTATTTTTAATTTCCGTTAACATGGCAATTGTATAATTGTCTGAAGGTTATGTTAATACAAGAAATCTTCTGGTAAAATAAAAAACTTTAGATACAATTATGAACAAGTGTGCTTGAGAAACATTGTCAAAATCTACGTGTATATAGATGTTATGTTTTAAATAATAAAAAACATCACTAACTTATTTGTTAAAATATCCTAGAAGGTCTTTGTACACTTGCATATATTACGTATTTACCTAAAGTGGTTATTTACATGTCCATCGTAATATATATATATATATAAACATGTAAATTGGATCACTGTCAAAGATATATATATATATATATATATATATATATATCTTTGACAGTGATTTCAGCTTTAAGCAGAACATTCCTCAAGTATGTAAATCCTGTTTCTACCATATACGTGATTTCCGCCTAATTCGGCGTCATTTGTCTTTATCTACTGCTAAAACAATATCAGTATATCTAATTAGCAGTCGCCTTGACTACTGCAACTCACTCCTAAACGATATTGCTAAAAAAGACTTAACTAAACTCCAAGGTGTACAGCATTGTTTAGCACGTGTAGTACTAAAATCACCCCGTTTCTCACCATCTTTGCCCCTACTTAGACGGTTGCATTGGCTTCCAGTTACATATCGAATACAATTCAAATTAGCCACTATCACATATCGTACCCTTTCTACGCAACACACATCCTATTTGTTTAGTCTCCTTCGTTTATTCGATATCCCTAGGAATCCCAGATCATCTGTTTCACAACGACTTTTTGTTCCGAAAACCAAGCTTAATATCGGTAAATGTGCTTTTTCTGTAGCTGCACCCACAATCTGGAATCAACTCCCTATCGCTTTAAAATCATCTGAGACTATAAATACCTTCCGTAAAATTTATTTATTTGAAATTGCATTTCTACCCTAACATTCGGCGGTCCCTTTCTCTAATGACGATTCTTGCTTGTCCCTGTTAACGATTTTGCCCAACGAGTTTTGTATGTTCCGCCTCTGAGCTCAGATTCCTGGGGATTTAGGTGCTATAGATGTTTGTTAGTATTGTTATTATGTACGTCAAACAGTAACCAAACTTTCACCATTATATGCAATTGACACACTTGTTGTTATACAAAATACATCTTTACGTGTTCTGTACTTCTACCCTGAAGTTGTTTCTACATTTCTTAACGTACAAACGTAACTGACGAATTTATATTAACCAAAATGTACCAGCCGTCTACGAGTTAACATATATACCGCCCCATACACATACGCCTGCTCATTTATAGTTAGATACCATTATTGCATAACACCAACTATTGTGTTAATAAACAATTCATTACATACTGTGTTTAACAATGTTCACTTATTATATAACACACGCAATAACTTTCCAGTAGCGTTTCTCCTTTCAAACTGTTCACAAATATACTCTGATTATTTTAATTTGTACATTAATTATATATATATATTTAAATTATATATATAACAAGACAAACATAACAGTGCCATCTACGGCACTTTCGCTAGCATTTATATTACTGTAATTCCTCGACATATTGTCACACATCATTCCAACTAAGGATTGCATTTACATAATAAATAGAGCTGCATCAGTGCTTCGTTGACTCGTTTGCATGTATTCAAAATTTGTCAATACTCATTGACTTTTTTGGGATATATTTTATTATATAGTTTGATGATTGTTATATGTGATATAACAGAAATTAGTTTATTCACTATGATAATTGTGACTCAGAAATATTAAAAATATCTTGTGGTGTCCCACAGGATCTGTGTTAGGTTCGAAGATGTTTATCCTGTACATAAATTATATTTGTAATGTTTCAAACATGTTATAGTTTATTTTATTTGCCGATGATACCAACATGTTCTACAGTAATTGATAGTGATTTAGGTGATCTTCTCCGGTTGACAAATATTGAATTAGAAAAAGTTTACATGTACGGCTTGCAGTAAACAGGGTCTCTCTCTCTCTCTCTCTCTCTCTCTCTCTCTCTCTCTCTCTCTCTCTCTCTCTCTCTCTCTCTCTCTCTCTCTCTCTCTCTCTCTCTTCTCTCTCTCTCTCTCTCTCTCTCTCTCTCTCTCTCTCTCTCTCTCTCTCTCTCTCTCTCTCTCTCTCTCTCTCTCTCTCTCTCTCTCTCTCTCTCTCTCTCTCTCTCTCTCTCTCTCTCTCTCTCTCTCTCTCTCTCTCTCTCTCTCTCTCTCTCTCTCTCTCTCTCTCTCTCTCTCTCTCTCTCTCTCTCTCTCTCTCTCTCTCTCTCTCTCTCTCTCTCTCTCTCTCTCTCTCTCTCTCTTCTCTCCCCCCTCTCTCTCCCTCTCAACAAATTAAAGACAAATTATATGTTATTTTGTAATCGTGTATTAAAACACATGTCTCTATTCATATAAGAAGAAATAAGCAAGGTCAAATTCATCAATTATTATAGGCATTCTGATCGACGATAAATTAACATGGATAAACACATTTCTATGATAAAATTTAAACTCTCTCAGAGTTATGCTATAATTTACAGAACCAGCTTTGTCTTTGACAAACGTGAAACGCTTATGTTATTCCATTCTTTCTTTCTTCCATACATTATGTACTACATCGAAGTATGGGGCAATACGTATGCTACTACTCTGAATTGTTTTGTATTATTACATAAAAAGGTTGTGCGTTTAATTTGTAGAGCTAAGAGGTTGAACCACACTTCTTGTCTATTATCTGAATTACGTATTTTGAAAGTACCACGTATTGTTGAATTACGAACAGCACTGATTATGTACAAAGCAATCAGCTACCACTGAATATACAAATGCTGTTTACATTGTACAAGCTTTTATATGTAACTAGACAAAGTCCCAATTTAAAAAAATGTTATGCTCCTAACAATTTAAAAAGAATCTGTATTTCAGTTAAAAGTGTCACATTATGGAATTCACTTGACTGGTTTCTAATATGTTGTAAACATTTTCATGTTTAAAAATACACTGTTAACTGCATGGTTAGCTATATTATTGTAAACACACACCGCGGTGATAATCTCTTCTAAAATAATATTTCTTCTTTATATCAAACTATAAAAATTATGTTGAAATCATGCTTGTTGCATACTGACATTGTTTGCTTGTAGTGATAGTTGCTGCAATTGGGCAAGTGTTGTAAGTGATACACGTCTTCTTGCCCATATCAACATGGATACATAGTTTATAATTGTACATCTGGCAAATTATGCCTTGTACTTGCTGTTGTTGTTGAAATAAACTAGACAAACTTCCTTGTAGTCAAAGACGAGAACAATAACTTGGACAAAGTATTTACTGCTTCAGCGAAATTCAGTATATTGCATGGGATAAAATGTCAGGGGTCGTGTAATCAACTACCACCATTGGTTTGCAAGAATGTACACATATACTGTTTACAATATTTAACAAGATTTAACAAGATTGCCACCCAGAGAATTAACTCTAGGTAGCAGGTGGACAAGGAAGCCCTTGGCTTTTCGAGAGTCCGACCTTTTTATCTATGTGTATCCCGCCCGTCTGAGGTATGTGTCGATTTTATTTTTAAACATATTCACGCTACTAGCACCCACACAATCAGCAGGTAATCTGTTCCATTCATTTACAGTCCTTTGTGAAAATGAAAACTTTCTTATATCCAATCTACTCTGCTCCTTTGCTAATGCAAGATCATGTCCTCTAGTCCTTCTATCTTTCTTAACTGAGAAAAACATATTTCTATCAATATTTTCATAACCCTTCAATATTTTAAACACTTCTATCTGATCTCCTCTCAATCTCCTGGTCTCTAGTGTTGTTAAACCGCATTTTTTTAGGCGTATTTCATAACTAAGATCCCTCAGATTTGGTATCATTTTAGTTGCTCTCCTCTGCACTCTTTCTAGCATATCTATGTCCTTCCTGCGATATGGCCTCCACGCTTGAATACAATATTCTAAATGAGGCCTAACTATTGTTTTGTACAGCGGTATTATTAGCTCTTTTTCCTTATACGTTATGTTTCGCCTAATTAATCCAAGGATTTGATTTCCCTTTGAAGCTGCAATTCCGCACTGCTCTGAAATCTTCATATCAGCACTAACGGTTAACCCTAAGTCCTTTTCTTTTACAGTAGTACTTAGTACAGTACCCCCCATTGTATATTCTACCTCTTCGTTCCCATGTCCTATGTGGAGGCATTTACATTTCCCAAAATTGAACATCATTTGCCATTTTTCAGACCATTTCATCAACCTGTCAAGATCATCTTGTAAATGCTGTCTATCTCCATCACTTTTAATCCTTCTAAACACTTTTGTATCATCCGCAAATTTCAACACCTTGCTTGTTATTTCATCATCCAAATCGTTGATGTATATTAAGAATAATATAGGACCTAATACTGATCCCTGTGGTACCCCACTCAATACCGATTTCCAGTTTGAAGCCTCCCCATCAACTACTACACGTTGTCTTCTGTCAATCAGCCATTGTTCTATCCAGTTTATTATACCATTTCCTATGCCATGGGCCTTTAGTTTAAGCAGTAATCTTTGATGTGGTACTTTGTCAAAAGCTTTTTGAAAATCTAAGTAGACGATATCTACTGGTGTTCCCTCATCTACCCACTTAGTGATGTCTTCCAAAAAACATAACATATTTGTTAAGCATGACCTCGCTTTAAAAAAAACATGTTGAGATGGGTTTATCAAGTTTTGTTTAACAAGAAAATCCACCATGTGATCTTTAATTAGTCTTTCTAATAATTTACAAATCACTGATGTTAAACTCACTGGTCTATAGTTCTCTGACTTGTTTCTCGAACCTTTTTTGAATAACGGTATAATGTTTGCTTCTTTCCATTCTAAAGGAACCACTCCCTCTTCTAATGACAAGTTGAAAACTGTTGCAAGTGGTATGCTAATTTGTTCTACAATTTCCAATAGTAGTTTGGGTGGAATACCATCCACTCCAGGTGATTTATTTTCCTTCATAGCCCTTATTTTCTTAGCTACCATTTCCGGGGTTACAATTAATTGTCCTAAATAGTCTGAATCTGCCCCCTTGAACTTAGCCTCTGGTATTGGCAGTGAACTAATATCTTCCCTGGTAAACACTGAACTAAAGTACTCATTCAGGTCTTCTGCCATTATGAATCCCTCTGATATCATATTTCCAGCACTATCTTCTAGAGGACCGACCTTATCTTGAACTTTCTGTTTGCTTCGAACATACGCATAAAAACTCTTGCTGTCATGTTTTATATTACTAGCTAATTGTTGTTCATAGCTTCTCATTGAATTTCTAATTTCAGCAGTAGCTTGGTTAAGTGCTTCTTTATAATTGTTGTAGTCTTCATCATTTCCAGTACATCTATATGACTTCCACATCATTTGTTTATACTTAATTTTTCTAATGGCTTCTTTCGATAAGTGTTTCCTTTTGGACCGTTTTCCTTGGTTTTTGAAGGGTACAAATTTATCGATTATGCACTTAATTTCACTCTTTAATATATTCCAGCATTCTGTTGCCGTCTTATTTGTCAGTGTCTTATTCCAGTCTATCTTTGCTAAATATTTCCTCATGTCCTTATACCTTCCTTTGTGGAAATTTCTCCTATACTGCTTTTTGCTATTCCTTTCTGATTTTACTTTGATGGTAAAATGTATCTGGTTGTGATCGCTACTCCCCAGTGGCTCACATATCTTGACATTGTCAACTAATTCATTCTGTGAGGACAAAACTATGTCTAACACATTCTCACCCCTGGTTGGTTCTAGCACATGTTGAGAAAGGAATGTATCTTGAACTAAAACTAAAAACTTGTGGTCCTCTCTCCCCATACTCTGTAGAGATTTCCATTGTATATGCCCATGGTTAAAATCCCCCATAATAATACAGTCCCGTTTGCTTACTTCCCTTATAGCGTTTTGTATTTTTTCATTCTCTTCTATGCTTATGTTTGGACTTCGATAAACCAACCCAACCGTCAACGTTGAGTTTCCTGTAACTATGTTACACCAAACAGCTTCTTCGCAATCTGCTTCTCTTTCTAATTTTATTTCATAAGCCTGAATAGATTCTTTAATATATAAAATAACTCCACCTCCCTTTCTTCCTATTCTATCTTTTCTAAACATTACATATCCTGTCAGTCCCAATTCAGCATCTGATATATCGGTGGTGGTCCAGGATTCGGTTATACCTATTATATGAGGGTCAATATGCTCTACCATAATGTTTAGTTCATTTCTTTTGTTTAGTATACTCCTTGCATTTAAACAAACACATTTATATCCAGCTTCAGAAGAGTTTTCCAGACTGTTATTTGTTGATTTATTTGTGCTGTCTTTATCTATGCCTCCATTTTCAGGCTTTTCTGTGAGTCCCCCCTGCGAATCTAGTTTAAATAGATGCAACCTGTCCCACTGTCAACAATATACAGGATAGGCATAAAACTTTAGACTATTTTTCTTGCAGCACTAATTTGAGAGCGTTGAACACAGTTGTTGCCCCACGAGACGACTGCTATGTGTGCTAATCTGCAGCTTACTAACAACATTTCCATGGAAACATAAACTTTGATTGACACTTCAAGCGGATGGACGCACCCATTTGTAAGCAAGCACCCGTATTTCGAAATGCTCATTTCGCACTTTCGCAGAATGTGGTGCATATTACATCATCGCAAGCCAGGGCGGTAGTTGACTACAGTACCCTGGCAGATAGCCTTGCCTGCGCAATATACAGAAGTTAAGCTGGATCAGTAATTTGTCCTAGTAATTGACTGCGCGGGTGCGAGATTGTAAATAGACCCCGTGGTTAATGGACTTGCGATATGGAACCACTTGTGAAAAATAGAACGGTTTATGTGTTTAGTGTTTTACAAATTATAGGCGTGGTTCACTGATGTCAGTAAATAAAAATGGACTATTATAAATGGCACAAATGTGCCAACAAAATTATCAAAACAATGTTAGTAACCATAAAATATATATTTAAATGGCCATTGTTGATTTATATCATTAAGGTTTAGACACGTTTTGAAAAGATTTGTTTTTGTTATAGCAGTAATGTCATGTAAAAAGCTGCTACCAATCTGTCGACAAATGAGTAATATGATATTACAGGTACTTCCTGTTCTCTTTTCAAATGTTTCACTAATATGCTTTGCATATGTAATTTGTACATTTTAGTTTGCTTAAACAAAGGCTTTTGACTATGACGAACACTAAATAAGTTAATACTTAATAGATTGCACAAAAGAGCTAGCACATTTTTACTGTGACAAATACTGAATTAGTTAATACTTTGTTTGGTGATTCCACCAACATTACATTACTAGATTGCACAAAAGAACTAGCATAGCTTATTGGATGCTAAATTTGTTTTCTTTTTCACAATATGAATTTAAAATGACATGAGTGAAAACAATCAAATTGAATAGACTTTTAACAGTAACAGTTAGATATATTTTCTAAAAACTATCTGGTCAAATGTAATATTTTAAGCCCTTCGGTAGGTAAGCATTTTAGTATTTTCTTGGTAACTTATGTTGTTGCAAAAATGTCATCCACACATTCTTCAGACCAGTAACTAAATCCCTGTATCTATGCAGCTAGAGACTACGTGTTTTGTTTTAGAAATATAACATCATTAACAAAATAATAAACTAATAACGGGACGACATTAAGAACCAATATCAAATGTTGGTACTTAAAATAGTACGACATTGTTCCTTCTCCGCGAAACTACCAGTTTTTAGATGTCCATAATAAATTAATTATAAATTATACTTTCATTGTTAGTTCTTCGTTTAGTAATTGTTGTATGTAGGGCTTAACTATCCGTTATCCTATTTCGACAGCTCACTGTTTCTCGGTGAGAACACTTTTTATTTTAGCAGCAGTGAAAGTCTCATTCAATAGACGATATCGCCAGATCGTCGGAAACGCTGTTTGACGACAGCCGTCACTTTTGCCGCGGGAATGAGCGCGCGCCACACCGTTGGTTGGCAACCGTCGGTGATGTCTTTAGATCGATCGATACGCACGCAATGATCCCAGCCGGTTCTGTCGAGATTTAACGCGATCCGTCGCAGCGGGGGTTGTCCCTCTAAGCACGTTAACCCTCCCGTCACGCACCCTGACGTAGAGATCGACAACGCGGCCGTTTCCCGATGATTCAGTGACAAGGCTGCTTTTGGATGTCGGCGTCGGCGATACATCACGCCATCTCGCGTTAATCTCTGTCATTTCTGCACGGAACTGAGCGTCATTGTTTGACCGACAACAAAGGGTTAATCTTCGCGTAGCGGCAGTCGGATACGTTGCAAATTAAACGCAGCTGATCTGCGGCAAATCAGTCAGGAGGCCAGAGCGAGCGAGTCAGCCGCATGCTGTTTATGCCGCGCTAGAAAAACAGACGGCGGTAACTCTACACAGCTCCAGCCGCAGTCAGCAACGGTTCTCTGTTATTGCAGCCTGCGGAGATTCTGACTCGACTCCTCCAAGCATTTTCTCCTTCCGTGCACAACGCACGAACCTTTAACACGTCTGTATGCATCCTATTATTATGATTATTATATAAAATATATGATTACTAATATTATATTTTATGTGGTTATTTATTATTATTATTATTATTAAAATTAATATTGTTACCATTACGATTATATTATCATAATAGTGTTGTTATTATTATCATTATTATTACTATTATTATTATTTGACCTCCATTGCCAGTGCCAGTGCCAGGGAAGATAGATTAAACTATTATATCAAAAATACGGACACATCTTAAAAATGGACATGAGAGTTGCGGTTGATGAGTATGTATGTGTGTATGTGTGTATGTGTGTATGTGTGTGTGTGTGTGTGTGTGTGTGTGTGTATGTGTGTATGTGTGTGTGTGTGTGTGTGTGTGTGTGTGTGTGTGTGTGTGTGTGTGTGTGTGTGTGTGTGTGTGTGTGTGTGTGTGTGTGTGTGTGTGTGTGTGTGTGTGTGTGTGTATGTGTGTAGGTGTGTAGGTGTGTAGGTGTGTAGGTGTGTATGAGTGTATGTGTGCATGTATGCATGTATGCATGTATGCATGTATGCATGTATGCATGTATGCATGTATGCATGTATGCATGTATGCATGTATGCATGTACGCATGTATGGTGTGTGTGTGTGTGTGTGTGTGTGTGTGTGTGTGTGTGTGTGTGTGTGTGTGTGTGTGTGTGTGTGTGTGTGTGTGTGTGTGTGTGTTTGTATGTATGTATGTATGTATGTATGTATGTATGTATGTATGTGTGTGTGTGTGTGTGTGTGTGTGTGTGTGTGTGTGTGTGTGTGTGTGTGTGTGTGTGTGTGTGTGTGTGTGTGTGTGTGTGTATGTATGTATGTATGTATGTATGTATGTATGTATGTATGTATGTATGCATGTATGTATGTGTGTATGCATGCATTTTACGGTGAGAAGATATAAGTTGGTACACACAATACTTGGTAAAATGACCAGCGACATTACACAATGACATGTACACTATGTATACACTTCTATAGTGTTAAATATACACACTATCGGCAGTAAACCTACTAAACTACTAATGACATATTTTAGAGTTGCAATATTGTACAGTGCATAATCTAACGGATGCACATTTGGTAATATAATATACGCTTTTTTGATCATTTGGTTTTCTCAAAAACCGCAAATCGCGTGCAGGGAAGAGATGATGTGTTAATTGTGGTTTCCCATCAAATGTTCAACATACAGTCATTTGCAAAAGTTTAAGACCAGGCACGATTTTAAAGCATTTTAAGGTATGGCATCAGATTGCATCAGATAGTGTCTGGATTGCATCATCCTATTTGGGCCTTGAAGCAATACGCCTAGTCAGTACTTCCAGGTCATTTGTTTGCTACTGTCAGTATCGATTAGGTGTTTTTCAGTTATGTCTTCATCCCTGAAATGGGCAAAAAATCGTCTTTGACATAAGTTCTAAGGGCACAAATAGTGACTCTACATGGAGAAGGATATACGGAAAGAGACATTAGTGCTAAATTATGTTATTCCAAGACAGCCGTGCACAACGCCATCGTCAAATTCAATACTGATGGCACTTTTCGTGACAGCAAAAGGTCGTCCACGGAAAACTACGCTCAGGGATGACCACGCAATGAGACGCATCGTGATGTGCTCGCCAATGAGCTCATGCAAGAAAATTCGGGCTGCTTTACCCTTAAAAGGTACGGAAATAAGTCTCAGTACTGTTTCGAGACGTCTCAGCAAGGAATTTGGGCTCAAGTCCCGCAAGCCGGCCCGGAAGCCATGCCTGACACCTGTGATGAAAAAAAGAAACTGGACTTTGCCAGACGACATCGCCACTGGACTCTCGCGCAGTGGAAGAAAGTGTTGTTCTCATATGAATCGACCATGTAACAGTTTATACCTCGCAAGAGGCATGTTAGGCGGCCAGTAGGTAAGCGTTTTGATGAGAAATATACAGCAGCCACAATGAAACACCCGCCAAGTCAGATGATTTGGGGTGCCATGTCATGTTTTGGCCCTTCTGGTCTGTATTTTATTCCACCTAACACCACTATGAATGGACCTAGGTACGTGGAGTTGCTGAAGGAGAAGCTGAAACTGCATATGGACATCCACAAATGTACGATTTCCATGCAAGATGGCGCTCCTTGTCATCGATCCAAGGTAGCCACTGATTTCCTCAAGAAGAACAAAATCTCCGTGCTGGAATGGCCTGGGAACAGCCCAGATCTAAATCCCATTGAGAACCTGTGGACTATAATGAAGGATAAGGTGGCAGACAAACAACCATCAAGCGCTCAAAACTTGAAACAAGCTATCAAGGACGTTTGGGTCACCGAAATCACCTAAGACTACTGCGAATCTCTGGTTTCTAGCATGCCATATCGCATCCAGGCGGTCATTGACAGCAAAAGAGGCCACACTAAATACTGAAAAGTAGAGACACTGACACTTTTGGACGACATAAAGTTTCATATTATGTTGTACTACGTTTATTTAGCGAAATAAACTGATATAATGTTATGTGAAGGCCTACAAATCATAGTTTTGTCAAATTTCTTTAAAAAATCGTGCCTGGTCTTAAACTTTTGCAAATGACTGTAATACTTGTAATTAGTAGGCCAACCCTTCAAAATCAGTAAAATCACGGAGCACCTTTTAAGTGACATCACATCATAACATATATTAAATAACGCAATAAAGAGAAACAAAAAGGAAATCGATTATGGTGTTGATTTCGTCATACATCAATGGAGCGTAAACGCGATATTGCTTTTGCCGCGTCAGATTTCCGTGATACTAATGTGGCTTCCAATTATCTACAATTTTATAAAACCATACTATCTAAATAATGTTGACGTTCAATTTCATTGATGACATAATTTGTAAACATATTATAATTACATAATTAGCATATTAATAAAACAGAAGATCGGCCACTTGTACCTTGGTATACTGGAGAATTAAAAAAACGAACAATTCGGTTAAAGAAGCCGGGCGAAATACGAGCAGATAATGTATTTAAACATGTTAAATTGTAGATTTAATACAGTCAAAAATATATTGCACTAGTCGTACACAATGCAAACATTGTCCAATTTCGTAGAAAAATGTGCTTGAATGTTATCGGATTCTGTTGAACAAGGGATCGATGGGAAAATGACTTATAATATACAAGTTTAGGTCAAACAAACATGATCAAAACATGTTAGAACAATTGCTCTATTGTTATGGTCCTCGCCATTGTACGCCACAAAACATAGGTTGCACACCATGTCTATTAGAGCAACAATGACCAGGTAGAACATGGTAAAGCGGCCCGGAAGCCGCTTCTGGTAAACACATGAATGTAAAATACTCCATTTATAGAATGCTTGTTTGTGTTAGAAATGATCAGTTTTTAACTGAAATACCAACAAGAAAACAATTACGTTATAGGGATTAATTAAGCAGACAGGCAAACATAAGCTCTTTTAGACGCAAGACCGTCAGATGCGGTCAGGATTCTTGTATGTTGCGTATCTGAGCTATTTTCTAAAATTCACATTACTGCAAGTCCTGTAACGACAACCTTCCTAAAACGTCATTGTGATCTATTCCTGTGACAATAACTGGTATATAACTACACTTGGGTCTTTATTTGTTATATATATATATATATATATATATATATATATATATATATATATATATATATATATATATATATAATATTATAATTACATATTACTTTATTAATTCAATATCATACCTATTAAAATCCTCGTTTATTGAAAAATGGACACACAATTTATGTTCCAAAAAATTTGTCTTTGAAACTATAGTTTCGAAAGAAAATTTTGTGGGACAAAATTATTGGTATACAAATAATTTGACCCCACGATGCAGATTTAATAAAACAAAATTACCCAAGCAGGAACTTGAAAGCTACCTTGCAGGAATCACTTTGAACTAGATTTCCTTAACAGGAATTGTGCGAACTCGTTATATATGTTATAATTTATCTTTCGACGTCGGGGTGGTATATCCTTTTGCAACTTTTCGCTAGATGATTTAATTGAGTTTTCAATTTATTTAATCAGTCGATATCTTGTGACAACTACGCTGTCATAATTTTAGTTCAACTTTGCAGATAATCTGGTTGCCATGGAGACGCGTAAACAAGTATCGTGTCCATATTATTGACACCCTGGCTGATGGACACGAACATTTTGTCAACACTAATGACACTGACTAAATACATCCACGGATCGTTCGGCTACTGGCCTCATCTGTTTGTTGACTTGAACGAGTCACTGGACGGGGCTAATCCTTATTAACACAACGTCCACTATAATAAATAGACTCACTGCCGTTCCACTGGACAAGTGCATAGGCAATCTGTTCAAGGGTACGCCGACGACATTCTAGTGTAGGTCTAAGCGACAGAACATATCCGTATATATACGTATATACGTACGTAGATGTGTGTTCGTTCATGTTTGACATAAAGAAAATTACTGTAAGCCCTACAGCTATTTTTCATCAACTGTTTTACGGGGCATTGCGTGTTAAGAGGGACTTCATGCAATTCCTACATGTTATGGCCACGACTGTTTACGGAACTTTGTGTGTTAGGGCAATTCATACATAAGGACAACAACTGTTTTACAGATCACTGCGACGCATGATTTAATAGTATTCATATAATATCAGTTACATATTATAAATTCTAATACAATAGTAGGCCTAACAGTATTACTATATACTGTCATAATCTTCTCTATGCATGTAGTCCATGCAGGTTTGACAAATTTTAGGAACTGAACAGATTCCAGAATAGCAACTGAACCAGAACCTTTTATGAACAACTAATTTGCTTGGATACTTCGGTTGTTATGTTCGTTTTAACTATTGAATGTGTCCTTCGATGTCACGTCGTCATAACACCATTGTCACACCAGTTGCTTGGATGTGTTTTACTCCAACTATCTGCTGAGCCAACAGCAACGCGTGGCTGTTGGCTCAGCAGATTGCTCTCGTGTGCGCTACGTTTATTGTGAGCAATGCGCCACGCGAGGCGGTGAGCAAAATATCTATCGTGTTTAATATTGTTCGCCTCGCGAGGCCAAAGTCTCACCGTCTGCGACGCGCGTAAGCTACGTGCTGAGCTGCAAAAATCAACTGGCCAATGAAAATCCGTAGCGTTTACGTCATTTCAGAAATGGCGACTGCCAGCGAAATCGTGAACGACGTCCTTTTTTGAAACTGCCGAAACGTTTCGGGGTCCTCAGCGTTTAGTTTTCTAATCAGATTTGAATATACACCTTGTCCCTGACTTCTTTGAATCCAATCTGGCTCACGTCGTTCGGCATGCCACTCTCCAACGACGACGTAGCAACAAATGGAACTGACGATACAAAATTATGTTAATTAGTATTAATTAAGTAGTATTCATTAGTTAATTAGTATTAATTAGTGTTATTTGCTAACTATTTATATGTTTTTAAAATAAATAATTTAATAACAGTTAACTGTTGAATAAATGTCAGTTTTATTTTAACATTAGTGTAATTTATATATTATTATTCTAGTGTATTATTTTGTTTGTTTGTTGTTTAGTTAGTGTTAGTAGTTAGTTAATGTTAGTGAGTTAGTCAGTGTTAAACACTGTAAATTAACGTTTATTACTTATAAAAGCAAATTTAATACAAACATTATTGTTATATTATAACTTTGTATTAAATTTATACATTTACAACAGGGTTGCTCTTATGTTAGCAGTATGCATAACTATTGCCTTAATGAGAGTATCCCTGACCATACATTTATTTGCATTTATTTGTTTTATATAATATGTATTTTATGGTCGAATAAATTATTCTGATTCTGAACACACCATTTTTAACAAAACACGTGATTAAAATGTAGTCATGTGACTTGATATACAGTGGTTAGTTCAGCACTTTACTCACCGTGTACGGTGAAACGCGGCGAGAGCTATCAGCTGAGCCAATCGCCGCGCGTGACCGTTTGCTCAGCTGATAGCTCTCGTGTGCGCCGGGCTTTAGACACAGTTGTACCTAAGCAAACGCAACAAAAGTGGTATTTAACAAACAATCAAATGTTCGTCTTTAAAATGTTGCCGTATATAATTTCAATGTACATGCGTTCAAAACTTCCAGGAACATGAAATAGATTTCTGTGTTAATAAGCAACACTCATTTCGGGCTTCACGAACATTTGAAGGGAGCTACATTTGCAGAATATGCATATATGTTTTTGTGTGTATGGCCTAATCGAGATAGTAAATTACTAGCAAACTTTGGTCTGATTGGTCGATACGACCACAACAACCAAGACAAAGTTCAATATCGCGTGTATTTGCCCCCATGGGTAGATTCGCTGGGATATAATTATAAGAAAAGTACCCCGTTTTTTTTCTGGGTAACTTATATTTACACTTAGCTGGGGATTTTTCACTATATATATATGTGTATATATATATATATATATATATATAAGAAAATTTTTAAATATTAAAACATGAAATACTGTGAATGACATTGCTAATTTTTTTTTTTTTTATGTAAAAAATATTACTTAGCTGGGGATTTTTCACTATAATATTTTTTACATTAAAAATATATATAAATTAGCAATGTCATTCACAGTATTTCAGGTTTTAATATTTATACATTTTCTGATATATATATATATATATATACCGTCAGAAATAATCATAAAACGGGAATTTTACACACAAGTAATTCATCCGGTAACAAACATTATATTTCACCTTCAAATGTGAAAATATTAACAGGTAACAAAGCACGAAATAAACATGTTTTGATACGGGTATTATCTTACCAGCAGAGATACAAATGAACTGCGTGTTCCAATGTCCACATAAAACAGTCTTTCACGTAACTTACATCGTTTCGTTCTATTTTATAAAATAGAAATTTCAATAAGATTTCACCCTTTGTCATTCAAGCCAACATTCACTACAAAACATCGCAGTATACGTTCAAGGAACAGTTATTCGCAGTCAATAAATAACTGTATTCTACAATACCGTTCTTCTGGATGTATTGACCGTTGACCGCTTTAGACACAAATATCGGTGTAGATAGCGGATTTCTCGACAGCAAATGTTTAAACAGAACATCTAATATACTAAGACTCACGTGGTTAATAACTGATTAATTATTCTAAAACGATAACGACACAAGTTTACTAATTTTAAGTCTTATTATAAATAATCTTAAGATATATTCTGTTGTCATCGTATAAACATAGACCCATACAATAATGCATACGCACGCATGAATGAGAGAACGGATGAACCAACAAACAAATCCACGAACACACTCCTTGTCAATTAAAGCATAAATGACATAAAAGTCCGGCGTTTGTGTACAACTCACATTGCCTGGTGGAAGTTTAATTTGACTGCATAAATACGGGTGATATGGGGATGGTTTACTATAAGTACTTGTAAACTACCTTGCAATTTAGTTATGGTTTTGCCTAATTTCAACGTGAGCATTGAAATCCACCACTATTGTCAATTATTCGTTTAATTATCAAATGAAATACAATGCATCACGTTGTTTAGGAGCAAACTAGCAAACCTAGTATTTACTGTGCTAATGTACATTTTGCAATACATTATTGTAATTGATTTGTGACATGCTTGATTAAATATGAATTATATTCATGTTTTTTTTTTCAACAAAGAACATTAAGAGTTTAGCAAAACAAACAGGGCAGTATGCTGTGCAGCGCAGTGCGATAACGACACACTATTAATTTACACCTGAACTTGAATTAAAAATAATTGTGATCTAAATGTAATTAATTATATTAATGAAGCATTGTTACTAGTACATATAGTGTCCCGTAATTTTGTTTATGCGTGATTCTTGTAAATTATATTTTACAAACAAAACATATAATAAAACAATATGTCATAACACTTCAATATGTTATATACTGCGATGGTTGTGGCTCTACATTTACTCAATCATTTTATTTATTTCTAACAAATTCCTTCAGCCTGTAGTTTTCCTCCCTGCTTGCGTCTGCTACCACAACCTAACACGGACCTTTCTTTCTGACCATCTTCATGCGTAGTGCCGCCTTTGTAATAATATTATGTTCTCATCACGGAACCACGTGATTGATGCCATCTCAATTGTCATCACTTCTACTATTGCGTCGATTGGTTTCTCTGTGGAGATGATCAATTCATTATACATAACTTAATGTATGTGTTATATACTACGGATATACAGTATGCGACATGGCAAATTCGATGATTCTCATGATCATAATAACGTGCGTTTTCAGTGACACAAGTCGTTAAGCTTACTACAAGAGCAAAATATCGACAGAGAATATTTTTAAATATCAATATAAACATGAGAAAGCAGAAAAACGTTAAATTTAATTCGTGGTGCGGAGGAGTTTCTCTCGATTGTGTCACCATCCCGTCTACGACCATTTAGGCATTTAGGCTATAATTCCTAGATTATTGTTAAAATGAAACAGTATGTTCGAGATGTGTGCCTTATAAATAACAGTATAAAAGACTAGGAAAATTACAATACAAGTACAATTCTCCGACGGATTTTTATAAATTATGTTTTGCTTAATTATAATTAAAATAATTATGTATACAACATTTCAGGAACCGTCTATTTACGACAATGTTCTGGTACATTTTCAAAACTAATACACATAAAAGGACACGGTTTCATTAAATTTATTGTGTTCACACTCTGGTGATGACATTAAAGATTATTATATCGAAACTGTTGTTGATTTCTTCTACTTTGACGTTTTGTTAAAACACTTGTTTTTCTATATGTGGAACGGCAGTTGGGGTATAAGGGAATGGTATTTATTGCTTTTGCATTTCAATGAGGTTTTCCTGTTTCATTCGCGTCGTTCACGGAGTGACGCCCTACAACGGTTTTTATTGGTTAATTGTTAAGGCCTAGTTTGTGGCTTGTAATAATTAAAGGGATGTTCAAATCCACATAAAACTTCGATATTGAAATTAACAATTTCATACCACATGTCTTAATCTTGATTGCTGTAAAATAATTACACCACCATAAATCGTCTAAAACGGGAATTGGATGGACTAATAAATTATTCACTTTAAAACCTGATGATTCGTTGTTCTGTCTTTATTTACAAAAAGTGTCTCTAGTGCTTACACATGTCGAAAAATTAGCGTGGTCCGATGAAAATTCATCGAAAAATAGTACATTTTATAAAATAACTAACATATGAGAATTACGAAAATACATTAGTGTATTATTACAGAATTACTAAACCATGTTGGTTGAAAAACAGCCAATAAAATTGTTTTGTTCAATATTGGTTGTTTTAGCTAATACATTGGTCAACCAGTTACCAATAAGTTGGCTGTCCGGTAACTAATCTCATTGGTTAGTCCAATATTGGTTATTTAAACCAATATGTTAAACACATCAGTTAGTCCATTATTGGTTGTTTTAGCCAATAATTTGTTCAACTTGTGACCAGTATGTCCGGTAACTAATCACAATGGTCAGCCCAGTAATGAGATATGATAAACAAAATGTAATCGAGTGTCCCACCAATATGTAAATAGTTGGTGTGTGTGTGTGTGTGTGTGCGTGTGCGTGTGCGTGTGCGTGTGCGTGTGCGTGTGCGTGTGCGTGTGTGTGTGCGTGTGCGTGTGTGTGAATAAACACAAATCATGGTAATACACCGTGGTGAGAAAGTCTGTCAATGTGTTGGTTGGGAATACTATGTATTACGCACATACCACAATTTAGACCAATTGACATTGGTTGTGTCCAATATGACTCAAGTACGTTAACCTGGTTAATAGTATAACCAATATGGATTGGTTGAGTGAGAAGTGAACTATACATGATTCGTTAGTTTAACCAATAGATAGAGTGTAACACGTCTGTGTGGGGAATGTTTTTATACTAACAAACCAAGTCCTAATTATGCCGAGTATGTCCGTTTGATTAGACAATGAATGGTTAGCTGCTCAGATTTATTAAACATGCCTCTATTTAAAATAACAAATATATGCGATAGTGGTAATATTATAAAAGTCAACGAATACCTTTAACATTCGACCGCTTTAAAAATCCTTTCTGGGGAGATTTAGTATATCGCCAGTCAGATCCGTTGAAGTTCATGTGTGTATTGTGTGAATAGTTTAAGTAGTATTCGTAGTTAGTTGATAATGTAATGCGCACTTTATTAAAATTATCGATATAATTACCTTTAACCGTGATTTCGAGTAAGTAACTAAAGAGGAAATAGTAATTGCTAACCAGGTTACGTTTACCGCACACGCCTTGAGGCTAATAAAAACTCCAACAGCACCCGCATTGAAGATCACAAAAAACCTCTAACTGCTCTCCCACCTTGCCAAACTATGGGGGGCTAAAGATATCTCGAGCCCCCTGCCATAAATATTTATTCATTGATCGAAGCCCCCTGGTTGGTTCTGACGCCTACGATAATATAATCGGTTGATATATGCTATAACCAAACATAAATAACGTTTTTTTCTTCTCAAAATGAATGTGAAATAAAAACAATACACTTAAACAATGAGGGAGGAACCGTGGCATGTTTGCTTCGCGGGAAGTCAGTAACAGATCTGCGAATGAGGACGAAAACGGCTTTTAATTATTTATGCAAATGTATCTTGAGTCACAATGAACCGTGTCGCTAAATGGCTATATTAAACGGACAAATGACGTGTAATGGCGACGCCTTTATAATTGATTAGATAGGCACAATCCAGGTTCTTGTTTAATTTGTGACGACATGTTTTAGATGTGGCGTACACGGCTGCGCAGAAGGGCAGCCATAACACTCGAGGCGCCGAGCGCTGCAGAATGTATAAAGATAAGAGCGCCTGTTGCCACGGCCAGGCACTCAAGCACTCGGTCAACGTCTGCCGTTCGTTTGCCAACCCGCTGGCGGCGAGCACGCCCGCCCGAGTTCGTGCGCGACGAAAATAGGCGAAATCAAAACGTAATGGGCGCTATAGTCCATTCCACAATATATGCAATCTACAGTCCTTCCATCGTACAACCGTTGTGTAAGCGTGACAAGTGTATTAAACACTTTCGCGACTATGCAAATTGTTACAATAATACTGTAATATACACTCTGATTGTACATTGCTGTTGTTATTTGACCTGCTTTAATTGTAATATTACTCGCATGGCTTTGTTTAGCTACATGCGTAACGAGTCAATTTTTGATGTGCTCAATGTGCTGAATGTTTTTTTAAAGGTAGGTTGTTTGTTCCTCGTTACTTATTTTTAAAATTAATATAATGTTCTGAAGACTAGAATAATTATATTGATGATATACTGCCAGCCAAATAATAAGCCCCGAACAGTGTTTGCAATTTGAATATGTCTCCCGCGAAATGAGAACAAAACGTTCAGATTATAAACATCTCTATTGACAATATTACGGACGTCTGTTGATTTAACCGCAAAGTTCTTTTATGTTCAGCTCGGTCGCGATGTTCCCACGTTCAAGACCGCCAATTCAGCAAATTGTCTGTTAATAATTATCACAACGGTTGAATCTTAGTAACGTAACAGACAACATCCCTTTCTATTTAATATCCAGTAGAATATCATAATTATTTTGATAGTGATGTCCCAGACGGATAAAACAGCACTTAATTGGCTATGCTTATCATTTTATGATTTATTTATAATTGTTTTAAACAACTACATTTTTTTAGAAACTTAAGCACCATCGAATATTTCATCGACATCGGAAGGTATTACTACATTTTCCCTCCTGCAATTTTGTTAGTGGCGTTGGATGTATGATTGACGATATTATGAATGTAGTGTTTGGTTTTGAAAACGGGTGTAGCTGTGCGGCCATTCCCGACTTGTGTAACAGACAGTTACAGTTGTGCGCTGATGGCCAAAAATAACGTTTCTTTATATTCTTAAACCCCATTACGAAACAATTACCCAATCTACGTGCTGCAATCGACAGTTCCTACGTTTCTACGGTATCACATTATGCAACACCCGTGTCCATGCTGTGGCTTACCGCGCATAGCGATCGACTATTTTAATCAGCCAGCGCCGTCGGAAATCGATAGGAGTAGAATGGCAGAAATCCTTTGCCGCTGTGAATGTCGTCGCAATCTTTACATTGACCTTTCCACTTGACATCTCTCGCGACCAGCGACCAGGATTCAGTGTTCGAATCAGAAGCCGAAGGCAGTTATAGGGGCGCGGGTCTCCCGTATCCGCATTCCACGCCAAAGGGTATACATCGTGTTCAACAATGTTGTACCAATTCTGGCTATTTATTGGACAACGTCACACCTGGTAATACGCCAGCAAGTAACCATATTTTACCAATATGTACCGCACCATTAAACGTTTTCAGTCAATATTCAATCGTTTGGAAAACACGTTGTTGTACAAGCAATTCAACAAAATACATATTATAGCCGGTTTCGGAAGTAAACACAATACCATAGGGCCTGTGTTGTTTCGTAAAAATGGGACGGTTACCTTGTCGACCTGTTTTACTCCTGACTTGTGACAATGACGCAGGAACGACGCGTTTTGATGAAACACTAACGCGGAGATGAGGTGTCTTTTACGTGAGTGACTCTGCCGGGGAAATAAAGTCTGCAGCAGAGGCAGGAAATGTGCTCACTCTCGTGGATTCACAGCAGTACACACGCAACCCTGCTCACATTGTGGAGTGTGCACACAAACAACGAAAAAACGGAGACAATGCGAGCTATGTTGACGACAGCAGTGAGTCGAAGATCGCTCCGCTCAGTCACGCAACCCACTTCGGCCGTCGTCGGCGCCCGAACAATAACAACTTGTAGTCAATGAAATATGCGCGTCGTTATTATCGGCGTTGAAATGAACGACTCGTGACCGACCACACATGCAGGCTACAGCAGCGCGACAGACAAAATGGCGGCACGCTTTCCACTCCCGACAGTCGTAAAAATGGCATCACATGTTGGGAGACATTTTGAATAGTAATTGTACCATCGGATATCGGTAGACCGGGGAAGCAATGGAATATATATATATATATATATATATATATATATATATATATTGCATGAGAGTGTATGTGTGTGTGCGCGCGCGCGTGCGTGCGTCATGCATACACACAAACGTACATATACATACATACATATATACATACATACCTATTTGCATGCATGCATACATACACACACACACATACATACATACATACATACATACATACATACATACATACATACATACATACATACATACATACATACATACATACATACATACATACATACATACATACATATATACATACATACATACACACATACACACATACATACATACACACATATATATATATATATATATATATATATACATACATACATACATACATACATACATACATACACACTTACACACTTACATACATACATACCTGCATGCATATGTACATCAAGTACACGCAGACGCACGCATGCACGCACGCATGCACACACCTACACATACACACGCACGCAAACACGCACACACGTAGGCCAACGTATAACGTTTCCGTTGGGGTAGTGTTTACTCGGTACATATGACAAACACACACGGCAGGGGGTACCGTTTCAACTGAACGAAGTTCAACAAAAGGGCACTTGAGCCCTCCGCCGCCGGGGTAGTTTACTCGCTGAGCGCTGACAGGTGGGGTCAACGTAAACCAGGCGCTCATTAATTATTATTATCAAAATAACCTGACTGCATGCAGTACCAGTAAACTTCAATTCAAAGGAAGCGCAAACCATTAATTGTGAATAAACCGGCAGCAATCGCCCGTCATTCCGCAGACAACAAGCGTACAGCTATTCACTGCGTCGCCATTTTGTATTATTTATGATTATGTTTTTAATGCAGAATAACTGTCTTCTTATTTGCTAAAACATTCGGATTCCAGCAGTGTAGTACAGCGCGTTAAAATGAAATTGAAGCGACGTTTTTGAAGTTATTACTTACCTTTCAGGGGATTATATATATATATATATATATATATATTACATAGATATATATAATATATATATATATATATATAAATATATATATATATATATGTGTGTGTGTGTGCGTGTGCGTGTGCGTGTGCGTGTGCGTGTGCGTGTGCGTGTGCGTGTGCGTGTGCGTGTGTGCGATACAATACAACGATGGACCTACGACGGACCTAACGCCTGAATGCGTTTGCCCCGACCGGTGATGCTCTTCAATACAAGAGACGGAGCAGCTCGTTATTACTACATGACCTGAAATGAGCAGGTGGCATTTGAGATTTACGTGACAGTAATTTACCGCCAGCTTGGGGCTAATTGTCCAAAGCTCTGTGATGTCGGTCTCGTCAGGAACGAGTTGTATTGATGTCGCCGCCAGGATCTCAGGCTTTGGCACGGACGTCCACTCGGGAAATTAGTAATTATTTGGCCGTCCTCTATCGCCACCATGTCATCATCCCTATACTATCCCACTCGCAGAACAGCGACCTGGACTAAATAAGTTGATCATCAATAGTTTCCAGGGTAACTGTCTAGACGGTCTGAACCGGTTCGAGAGTGGAAAGTTTACTTGGTTTGGTATTGACGCTGGGCCACATTATCTACTGTATTAACAATGATCAATTTTGGTTGTTGATGGCGATATGTTTTATCATATATATATATATATATACTCATATTTTATATTTTCATTATAATAATAGCTATTAAACATACACAAACAAGTGGGCGATGCATATAGACGCATATATCTTCAGAAAAATATAAACATACGTTATATGTCTTCCCGGGCAATTTCCTTGCAGTTATGCTCCATACCATACGTACACTGTGCATCCTTTAACCTACGGACCTGTTCAATATTTATGATGGATTAATATATTTGATCAATGCGATCTCCATATAATGTATTTTTAACTTATATATTTGCTTATCTACACTTTGTATGCTAATATATTACACACTTCCTTCTTAGAGCTCACAGCTTCTCACATTATGCAAATAAATTAAACAGAGGCCTCTTCAGTAAATTCAAACTAAATGTAGCTAAATGATATATGACAAGTACAGGTTCATATTTCAGTTTCACACACAGTGCATTATGCATTCAAAGGTAACTAACATTAGCTACCTTGGCAACATGAAGCTCATTCGCTTCATTTATGTCGCTCATAGCGAAGAAAAAGCAACGGAGGTGATTCATTGGTCTGCGGATTCAACGTACCGCCGTATATAAGTGCTTGAACTACAGTAATCTTCTTGTGCGTACTTGAACCCTAGTAAGTAATTGCACGACGGATGTCAAGTTTGTACGGTGAGTTTGACCTTTCCCCTAATTTGAAGAACAATTTCCGTATCCTGAGCATGTTTCAAATTTTCGCGCTGGTTGTTGATTCTGGTGTGGTGTCCAAGAGACGATAAGGGAGACACTAAATGAGGATACACCCGCTCCTAGCAATTAATACGTGTAGCTGAAACCCGCTCATAAATGAATGCCCGTTCCGCCCCGCCCCGCACCTGCTGTGTTTTTTACCCGCCCGCGACTCGAAACTACATATGTTTCTCTATAACTACCCACACCTGCATAATCTGGTATGCACACTGCACAGACCCACCGGCGCCCCGGGCGAAACTTCTGGCCTAACATTCTGTGTATCACCGGGCAGAAGTTTAAACAAAGTAATTATTAATATGGTAATCTCATTTCTTTATCCTGTGATCTCAGAAAGGTGGTTGATATTTTGCACATACACGTGCATATCTCCGCACTGCATACTATCTATACAGTGTTAGCTATTATGTTTATTCTGCAATTATGCATTATTTAAAGTTTCAAATTCGACTTGTTTTGTACGTCTTGTTTCAGTATCATTTCGCAGTGTAATATATTCAGTATGCACTACGAGATGTTGGCACATTTTAGTTGGTTTAGAAGACATCATTGGAAAAACTATTAAATTACATTTGACTGGGTCCAATCAAAATTCGGTGAATACGAAAATGTACCGTTTTTACCAAAATTAATAACTATTTATGTAAACAAATGGGCTAAACGCGAATGTCACAATTCAACTTCATTAACATGTTTCACAATTTTCGTCGTCATCATCACGTGTTGCGACTGTGATCCTCCACTTCACACGATCACCATAATGTAGCACCAAACTGCTACATTATGGTGTTTCCAAGCAAGGAAGCTATATGATATCAGTAACTTTACGATTCTTTGCCGACGTCTTCAATCTGTCAAGATGTTAAAATGTTCTCTTTCTCACCAAGTTAACTGGGAGTTCGTTTAGAATATTTCTGATGTTGAACACAATTCTCCTTTTAGTGTTATCATATACATACACGTACATGAAAACAAGTTAAAAACTGCAAAGACATATTAACTGATTTGTTACTATATATTATGACATTGTTGGTGTAGGAGGCGCATATGTAATTTCTTGCATAATGTTTTTATAAATTAAACATTCACTTGAGTGTGTATCTGAAGGTTATAAATGTTTAAAAATAGGGTAACAATTGATCTAAGCAGCATAAGTTTATCAATTTCAAGATGGTCGCTCACCATGCAAATTGCACTAATTTTCATAATAAATGTTCATCATAATATTAGTTTATATAATTCCTTACGTGTTTATAATGGTGTATGGAGCCCTTAGCATTGGCAATGCCGTTTTATGTTAACATTTATATACATAGGAACGATAGCAGTGGGCCGCCATTTTAAAGATAGCTGGCTTTCACCAGCATGCACTCAGACATCTAAGACACAGATGTATCACTACGAACGGGCATTGTCGATTCGAACAGCTCCAGGCACCATTATGTACACGTAGGAATGATTTAAAATAACGTTGTGATGGAAAATTATACAATTTATATGATGGCGGCCATTTGTAATTTGGTCAACGTATCCTGGTTAGTCAAATTTCTATTCTACTTTTATTAGATCGCTACTACCCAAAGATGCTAAGTCAAGTGAAAGGTCGCTTTTTAAAAATATTATGCACGAACGTATTTGTTTACAGCATCGTGGCCTACGCTATGTGTTCACGTCACCTTTGTTCAGCATAGTTTAAATGGAATGGGTGAACATCCTGTTCCAGATGGCTTCATTATCCGGCGTGTCAGTCTGCTAACTTCCCACTCAATGTATTTAACTCCCTGCCAGTCTATCGCGTCATTATTTGCTTGCGAAATTGCAAATCAAGTTTATTAAATTATTACGCTAAACTGAAGACCTCGGTACATGCTAGATTAAGTTTACCGAGACCACTAGAGATAATATGAATATAACTTCAACTACGATCGTCAACGTGTCAGATTGTAGCTGTTGTTTGTATCGTGCTCAGCAAGGGATATACCATCGACGAAATATTACAAAACGACAGAGAGCACAGCTGAACAGGCGCAACAATAAATTAATTGAATATTGAATACTGTGTGGATACACACACACACACACACACACACACACACACACACACACACACACACACACACACACACACACACACACACACACACACACACACACACACACACACACACACACACACACACACACACACACACACACACACACACACACACACACACACACACACACACACACACACACACACACACACACACACACACACACACACACACACACACACACACACACACACACACACACACACACACACACACACACACACACACACACACACACACACACACACACACACACACACACACACACACACACACACACACACACACACACACACATAGATACATACCAAATTCTTATGTGGTGTCCAAGAGACGATAAGCGAGACACTAAATGAGGATTCACCCGCTCCTAGCAACTACGTGTAACCGACACTCGCTGATAAATGAATGTCCGCCCCGCCCCGCCCCGCACCTGCTGTGTTTTTTACCCGCCCGCGACTCGAAAGTACATGTGTTTCTCTATAACTATGCACACCTGCATAATCTCGTATGCACAGACCCACAGGCGCCCCGGGCGAAACCTGCAGATTGCTCGCAATACTGTGCCTAACTCCGAGTCATACTTTTCAGAAATTTGCAAAACAAGTAATTTTTAATATGGTAATTTCGTTTTTTTATCCTGTGATCTCAGAAAGGTTGTTGATATTTGGCACATACACGTGTATATCTCCGCACTGCATACTATCTATAAAGTGTTAGCTGTTATGTTTATTCTGCAATTATGTAATATTTAAAGTTTTAAATTCGACTTGTTTCGCACGTCTTGTGTCAGTATAATTTCGCAGTGTAATATATTCAATATACACTACGAGATGCTGGCTCGTTGAAGCAAATGTTTCACTTGGTTTATAAGACATCATCGGACAAACTGTTAAATTACATTTGACTGGGTCCAACAACAATTCTGTTAAAACGAAAACATGCCGTTTTTACCAAAATTAATAACTATTTATGTAAATAAATGGGCTAAACGCGAATGTCACAATTCAACTTCATTAACATGTTTAACAATTTTCGTCCTCATCATCACGTGTTGCGACTGTGATCCTCCACTTCACACGATCACCATAATGTAGCACCAAACTACATTACACAAGCAAGGAAGCTATGTGATATCAGTAACTTTACAATTCTTTGCCGACGTCTTCAATCTGTCTTTGCCGACGTCTGCTATTATATTAATGTATTAGATATGCGTGTCTCACCAATTTAGTAATTCAAGAAATAAGCTATTCTGTAGCTTACTTCCAGCTATGGAATAGCATTTAACATTGAGTGTATACTATACGCCGTATATTACGAACATAAAATAATTGGGTTGTTTGAATTTCTCCCTTTGCCTTTTCTTGTAAACAATATGACCACTAAAGGAAACTTATTTGGCTACTATTCGGCAATACGGGTGTTTTGAATTCAGTTAGAAAAGAAAACATATTACTTTTAAGATTAATAAATAAAATATACTTACTCCACATACAATTATCTCAACGTTCTTTTGTAGAGTAAATAATAAGTATTTAATTTGTACAATAAGTATTTTCTAACATTTGTTGTCTACATGTGGCAAACAAAACTAAACCTATAACATAATTAATGACGACGCGTTAAAGATCGTTTTATAAATTAGTGTCACTATTTTTGCTAGTTTAGATTTACGGATTTTATATGCGCTTCCCAAAAGAGCTTTCTGTCTATAGTTATGCTAAAGATGAATTATGTTTTATGAATTATTTATATAATGTCTTTGTATATAGTAACAGAAATGTTGGAATGATTCTTCTTTTCTCAAATGGAATATAACTGGAGCAGTGGAGTTACGACTACTCTTTCCCGGTGTAGTTGCCGCCAGAAGGAATGCCTCCGAGAGAAATTGAGGGTGATGTCACACTGAACAGGTCTGCCAGTGATTAAAGTGTAAAGCGTTCTGCATAGTCTCAAGAACTGCATGGATACCGCGCTATGTACGTGCTTAACCTTTTCTACTTTACTTCAATAATATTACGATAAACTATTTAGTTAACGTTAAAACAAAAACAAAATAACACTTTTTATAAACAAAAGAATACCAAAAGCATGCAAATGGATCTTATGTAGAAGCTGAGTGGTTTATTAACCACACTGTCCTATAAGAAAAAATATTATATGAATAAGTTATAATAATTAGTCTCCAATATTTCACTATTAATAATGTAGTTCTTGGGAATGGCATGTTAATATGTGTATCAACTACCAGAAATTAATGAGCAAATGAAAATAATAATGAATTACAGAAAATACAGTTTATATCTACAAAATGCTATTATTGTGCAGCTCGCCCGCTCGCACACACACACGCGCGCGCGCGCACACATCGTAATATATTATGTATATTTACATATTTATAAAACAGTACATATATACTACCGATTTAATAATCCATCCTTTTCATTTCTAACCATCATATATGCAATATTTAGCATTTTAAAAACAAACATATCTCACAACTTCAA
>OZ023205.1:60999403-61044403 GCA_963995525.1 Escarpia spicata | reverse complement strand
TGGAACTAAACAGTAATGCCTTATATTGGAACTAAACACTAATGACTTATATTGGAACTAAACATTACCTCTGTTGTTGTGATTTTGATCTCATGGTCCATTGAGCGCGCGTGCGTGCGAGCGTGGGCGTGGGTGTGGGCGTGTGTGCATGAGATCAACTGCAGAATAGATAAAGCCTCCGCAGCCTTCAACCAGCTAAACAAGATCTGGACAAACAAGAAGTTCACACTCAAAACCACGCTGTGCATCTACAATTCCAACGTCTTGTCCACCTTACTCTATGGCTGCGAAACTTGGCATATAAAATCAAGCCAGGAGAAGAAGCTTGACGCCTTCAACTCAAGATGCATTAGGAAGATCTTGGGCATCAAATGGAGTGACTTCACTACTAACGAGGAAGTCAGAGAACGGTCGAAGCAAGCTCCAGTGTCCAGTACGATCTGCAAGCCCCGCATGAACTGGCTGAGTCATGTTTCACGGCTTCCCCCACAAGATTCGCCAAACAGGTGTTATGGTGGACTCCAGAAGGAAGAAGGAGGAGAGGCCGGCCCAAACTGAACTGGCATCAGACCATCCAGCGAGATCGTCAGTGAGTGAACAGGAGCTGGAGTGACGTCAAAATGCTGACTGCTGACCGATACAATTGGAGAGCGTTGACTGCCTCATGCGTCGGACGACGCGGGAGCATACATACACACACACACACACACACACACACGCACGCACGCGCGCGCGCGCAGACGCACACGCACACGCACACGCACACGCACACGCACACGCACACGCACACGCACACGCACACACATATATATTATATTATATATATATATATATATATATATATGAAATAGTACACTGGACATAACTTCCCGTCCCAAAGTTGTCGGCAATAAACTATGCGCAATAAACTATGCACTAATAATAATAATGATAAGTTTATCGTCGACAACTTTGCGATGGGAAAATACGACCGTTTTATTATCGCATTCCCCTTTACATGCACTTTATTTTGTATGATCTTACATTACAGTTTATTGATTCGAAATTATGCTGTGCCCTGTTGGCAAAGTGACATTACCAACAAGGTGTTGTTCTCTAAAAGACATTTGTGCAGTCAAGATATTACAACATATATTCTGTATGCTACATGATTGTACGATAGAAACGATCAGATTTTGTATCGGTAAACGAGTCACATTGGACGGATGACCCGGCGTCAGGCGATAAGCGAGGATAGAAGCAGCAATGTGATTGAACAACTTGTTGGTTAACATGCCAACGCGTATAAGCCCGTGACAAATTTGTCTGGCATCGTAGATGACTAGCAATAATGTCCGTCCCCTGACGTGATAACTTGGTAGTTCATACGTGACAGTCGTGATATTAATATTTACCAAATGTTAGTGAACATAGAACGTAGTCACATAAACACCATAATGCGCTCGCATGTGATTGTTTCAGCGCAAGTCAGGCGTAGACAATCGAGTCACGCACGTGCTGCAATGCTCGTTGTATGTTCAAAATGCTGAAGGTTGGAGGAGAGAACGTGAAGTTCAGGTCAATCGATAGGTCCTAGTCGTTATAATGTAGAATTTTCATATAATATTCGTATTGCTTTGTCATTGGTATGAGGGTAGGTGTAAGCCTAATGTGGCAGCGTCTACTTCATGTTGCCAAGCGACCTAGTCCATGATGTAGGGGCCGTTTTCCCGAACTATTTGCCGCTGGATCCTGCGATTGTTAAGTTATGTTTTACGTTTCAAGTAATCAATAATGTTGTTTTAATAATTATATTTAATCATGCAAATGGTGAGAAACCTTTACGTTATATGGTATTTTGAAATAAAAGAGGTACTACGTTAGACTCGTGGTGTCGTAGATTTATCTCTGAAAGTTTGGCGCCCGAGTTGCAAGCCGTCTAAAAGGAAACCATTAACATATATTATATATACATACGCGTGCTCCATTGTATTAAGATTCGTACGCTTATTAAGCAGACTGACTAAACGTAACGCGCATAGAAATAATAACGTCCTTTTTCTGTGTGTTTAGTTATTAACAAGCGCGAAGAAATAACAAAGAAATGAAAGTGTGTGTAACTGAACACACTGCGCAGGCCTAGTATCAATAGCATCAGTTGCAGCGCGTGCGTTTTTATCTGGATGTATTGACGTTTGACAAATCATCTTTTCCTGTGTTGTATTTACGAAACAAACATCAAGACACGGGCCCATTAATTACATTGTCCACACCAGTAACGCGATAGGTTTTCTGTGGACCCGTCTGATCGCGTGACATACACGTGTGTACCATTTGTCGCGTAGTATCTATACGAAAGATCTAACCCTAATACATTGGATATGCATGTTCAACCATAAAATTATGAACAGGCCATATATATATATATATATATATATAATTTTGTATATACATAATTTATTATATGTATATATATATATATATATATATATATATATATATATATACACATATAATTATAATGTGTTGTAAATACATAAATAATATATACATAATTATAAATAATTATATATAATTATTCATTATTTATATTTACTAATTATTATTTATTTATTATATGTTATCATTTATCATATATATATATATATATATATATATGTATATATATATATATATATATATATATATAGTTATATATATAATTAAATTTAATTATTCATAATTATATATATATATATATATTGTGTGTGTGTGTTTGTGGTTTGTGGTTTGTGGTTTGTGGTTTGTGGTTTGTGGTTTGTGGTTTGTGGTGTGTCGTTTGTGGTTTGTCGTTTGTCGTTTGTCGTTTGAGCTAGATACTCGTGAATCATTAAACGTGCCTCCGTGTGTCCTCGATTTGATTGTTTCGCGTGTCTCATTTCAGATTCATTTTGCGAAAAAAAAAATCTATCTAGTATCCATCCATTACGACATGCTAGCTCATTTGTTAAATTTTGTTTCGTCACAGTCATCACACAAACTATTAATTTACTTAATTCTGCACCCAGAATCATTCCCATAAATAAACTTGAAATCTTCGTGTGAAAGCGCGATACAATTACGCGCGTGTTTCTGCGTTGCCTGTACATGTTATCGAATTGATTTGCTCTCTCAAAAACCACGTCACTGACTGATTCAGTCAGTTGAAAATTAAATCTTGGCCCGGCAATTGGCTGGAGATTCATCACAGACGTTACGACCAAAGTAAATATATTCGATCAGTTAATCAGATGTACGCGTTTTTTATTAAAGAGACTGCGGATATTATTCGATGCGTTTACAAATTTACTTAATTAAGCACAACAAAACGTATTATGAGACTAATGTACAGTATTTCACGAGCAATGTTGTGTGTATTGTAACACGAATATTCAACGTTTACCGTACTCAATACTGAGTGTTGCAAAGTATTTGTGTTCCGTTTTGTAATTTGCTATGTAAAATTGCAAGTATTTAGAATACATAAAACAGATTACATTATAACAGCTGTCCTTTTTCTTATTAAAATTACTTTAAATTTATAATAATGTTGTGGGTGCTAAATGTAAAATTAGCAATAATTATGTAACGCACATTGCGGTGTTGTTGTTATCATTACTATTAAATGATACTGGAATATATACGACAGCAGAATTAAAACTTATGCAAACGTATGTGTAATACGTTTATCTGTATTTCCATCAATGGTAAATGTTTCGCTAAAGGAAAATGTAAAACTGCTTTGTAAGTATTTTCTACATGTGTTAAACCTAAGGTAACGACGGCTGAATTTTTTGTATCCAACCATGTGGAGTAGTTGGGCTGATGATTACGAACAATGGTTTGCTCAGTTCCTCGAGATGCAACAAAACAATGAACAACTTTGGTTTAAGTGCGATGAGAGTGTGCAAGCGTGTGCACTTTTGTGCATGTGCGCATCTTCGAGAGTGCGCGTGTGGACGTATGTGCGTGCGTGTGACCGCGCGCGTGCGTGTGTGTGTGACCGCGTATAGGTAAGCTAGTACATTGTTTTAGTGTGCGGTACCAACGCCAGCGTTTGAACAAGAATATTAATGTTTTATGCACATATATATATATATATATACTTTTAATTATGTTTTCTTCGCGGCACTGGTAAAGGTAAACGTGTGTAATTTATTACCAAAACACGCAAAGGTTTACAATTTAAACGAGAACACAAAACCACGAACGGTACCTTTTTATTTTCATAATTTTAAATGTAATACACATTTCGTATTTTTTTATTAAGGGTGTCGGCAATTTAGTATGTTGTTGCACTTATATATTGGGGTAATTTAGCCCAGGCTTGTTTTGCTATGTATATATATATATATATCATGATGAATGCAATTTTTTTAAGCTGTACAATATGGTATATAGATATTTCAATTTAACAATAATAATACAACGCATGATATGTTCTATCATGTAAAGTAGTCGCGATATGGTTATAAATCACATTATGCGTAATGTTATTTATAATTAATTAAATTCCGTTTTGATAACTTTCAATATTTTTGCAACAGCTAATTTCGCATATTTCGCATACAATACTTTCAAACGTATTGTAAATACGCACAATACTATTTCCCAAATTTCATGAAAGTGGTTTGCGATACTATGCAATATTCACAATAATTACATGACTCAGAATAGATATAGATGCAGAATATATGAAATCCTGTTTGAAACATTAAACATTGCGTTCAATAAAGATTCACCGTAGCATATTTTCTGTTTTCCCGTGAAAACTTACACACTGAAATGCCGTGTAGAAAAGTGATGTGAAACACATTAATAAATAGCATTACTTTCCTATCATTTTTAGTTAAATATGAAACCCAATAATCTACTTTCAATTGTATATATAGTAAACAATTACCTTTAGTAATACCATCACTTTCCATTTTGTGTGCGGCCTGATATAAATCTCAATATCAAGTTAAATGCGTGTTTTTATATAATCTAACCGACTTGAAAATGAGTCACTGGTAACTGGTTTTCACGTTCATTTAACCAATAATTTATATACACGTTCCAGAAAAAAGTTATTAACGTTTGGCGTTTATTGAATAACAGTTAAAAAAAGTTATGTAATAAGATGTTAAAAAGATTGACATCCGACGCAAGGAAATTGAGATGACTAAGTTATTTACTGAGAATGCACCAATTATTAATTAACACGTAACCTTCCTTTTTGAGATATATTATGTGAATTTTGTTTTTAGAATGACTCTTATTTATATAATTAGCAGATTATTTCATCCATGTATTGTTCTCTGTAGTAGTTAATGTGTGTTATCATCCTTTACTAACGCTACTTCATTTCATGAAGTTCTTATAAGTTCTTATATTATGTTTTCCATAAATTAAAAAATACTGCTATCAATATTTTATAACCACACACTAAATGTAATACGGTTATATTTAGTATACTAATAATACGTTAAAATGGTTCCAACATAATGATAATATATATATTTACAATGTTTGTGGTACATAATGTACTGATTATGTCGTTGCATGTGTATTGTTAAACCGCATGTTTCTCATTTGTGGAATCAGGTTGTTGCATACGCTGAGTGGATTATAAAAGATAGTATTGGATTATATGCTGTTTTAGCGATTCACTTTGTATTTGCAAAAAAATTACATCACTGGTTTAGTGTGAATCAATAAAAATAGTTGCAAATAAAAAAATGTAGATTTACTTTCAGCGTGCGTGCGTACGAGAATAAACGTTTGTAGAGATCTTCAATTGTTTGCTATGCATGAAATGTAAGGGACTGTGTGGTGTTAATTATATTTAATTAATTCATTCATTAAATTATTGATATACTATTGTAATTTTTATAACTACATTCTTAGCACCTTTGTTTGATTGTTATAGTTTTGTAATTACCATTTTTATTAAATTAACAATATTATGAAAATAGTTCAACATTGACTACGTTATTTAATGTAATTTATAATCATTTTAAAATGTCAGTTTAAAAAATAATGGCCACGTTATTTTAATTTATTCACCAGAACGCATAAACAATATAGGTACGTCGACATTATACTTATGGTAATGAAACTAAATAATGCATACACTTGTGTGTGTGTGTGTATATATATATATACATATATATATATATAACTATATGTGTGTGTGTGTGTGTGTGTGTGTGTGTGTGTGTGTGTGTGTGTGTGTGTGTGTGTGTGTGTGTGTGTGTGTGTGTGTGTGTGTGTGTGTGTGTGTGTGTGTGTGTGTGTGTGTGTGTGTGTGTGTGTGTGTGTGTGTGTATGTGTGTGTGCAATAAGAAACCCAAACATTGGTTACACATGTTTAATCATTTGCCATTCGCGCGAGTAAAATTAGCCTTTATAAAACTATGCTACGAAAAAAGTCAAAAATGAAAAATTGCAGATTGTATGCAATGTTTAATTGAACATAAAATAAGCAAAGCACGGGCATTGCTCGATATACATGGACAGCCGCGCCTGTTGCAATTGTATACATCGTTTCTGTCCAGACAAAGCAAACAGGCGTCCGTCAACGGCGGGGGTGGCACGGGGTCGCGGTGCCTGTAACGAGAGAGGGTATGTTTTGACGCGATAAGCCCGGCCTAGCAAGCGGCTGGCACATAGCCCTGACCTACCGAGAGCGCAGTCGTTAGACAGCCCAGAGCCGCCACGACCATTGCGTAAATAGGCAAGTTTCTCTCAAAGTCAATATTCGCTGCTTTAACCCTGCACACAGTGGATTTACCCCTAGCCCCGACTGACAAAGCGCAAGGCCCGGCCAGGTCGCCGGGTCTTCGCTATGATGAGCCAAATATCATTAGCAGCTACGGCGGCTCGGCTCGGCCGGGCAGGGACGGGGGTGTGTGCTGCGCCATTCTCATGCTAAGTACGCGGTCTTTTATCAGGCGAGCGGCGACTGGCAGCTGACGGCAACCGCCGGCGAGGGAGCGCGTCACAGCCTTGCGCCGCGTAAACACGCCGACTTATACGCATTCGCAGTGTTAATTTCGCGCACAGACTTGACGACTACGTTGGAATAGTACCAGGCGCCAGCCACAGACAGTGTGCGATCGATGCCGCCAGTGGATAGTTGCTGAGACGACGTTGAAGATCGCCAATATACAACTGGCTCTGTCGACTGCCCGCCCGCATTCAATACTCTGCATCCGGGCAACTGGTCACGTGAGCAGACCCTCGACTGGGCTGCAGGATTGTACACAAAACTCGGACTTGTGTCGTATAGCGACGCTGATTACGGCATCTTCCGACAACGCGCATCTGTCTGGTCAGGTAGGTTGCGTTTGTTTCGAGTTAGTCTTGGATAATTCGTAGGATCTCTCCGATTGGCGGCGTAGGCACGCCGCAAAATGCACAGTTTGTGCCGCTAATTTATCGAGTCGGCGGCTGTCGATTTTCAAGATGGCGTCCAAAATAGGTAATAACCGCGGCCAACTCGCCGAGCGGCTCTCGCTCGTCTGACAGCGTCGGTCTCCGCCAAAAGTACGTCATGGTCACAGGCGAGTGAGGTGATACGTATCAGGTAAGAGAGTGTCCGTCAGGATACCATGGTGTATCATTGCATGATTTTGCTGTTTGCATGTTGCGTAAGCTGTTGGGTGCTGGGCTGCGGCCTGAGCTGCAGGCTCGACCTAGTGGTTGGTAATAACAAGCGTTGTGTACACAACATTGAATGGGCGCACGGGCCGGGCCGATTGCTCTATACAGCCATTGTTTCTGTGTGTCAGCCGTTAGTAATTCACCGTGGACCGTCTTTGTTTACCGGGACACTGAATTGCGTCTTAAAGGCTTCTCGCGCTTCGCGCTTTCAGGGTAGCTCGGCTGGACTTGAGTACGACTTGCCGACTAACTGCATGACTGACGGATCGTGCATTGTGGCATGTTTGCGTCTCCCTAACGTCAGTTGCAGGGTGAGATGCAATAATGCACAATCTATATGCACGATCTGGCAAGGGCATCATTTATGACGGAAAATGCATTCCCATGTTTTTGCATGCATAATGCAGTCGGTGTATAGCCTCGTAGCACTGAACGCATGCCGGGTTGATGTGGATTGCAGTATATTTGCAGTTTGTACGACGGTTTAAAATGTCGAACTCTTTAAATCGGTAACATTGACCAGCACGTGTGCACGCAGATGCACCTATAGTGGACGAGATATTTACACGAGGCTCGGATTTCGCCGGGCGCCCGCTCTTGTCAGTTGTCGCAGTGACGTGTCTAATTAATATCGCATCGTGATTGATGGTCGTTCCTTAATTACCAAGTATCGTGACAGTGACGCGGGCAATGTCAAGGCCGGTGTGCAGGCTCCGACGACAGCATTCGGGGCGTGGCTCACGTGTTGTTACGCGTGTCACATTGTGTGCTTCACGCCAAGTGGGTGTCTGCGTAAGTTCCGGTCTTGCGACGAGCCCCGGCTGCTGTCGTCAGATCGGCAACATTTTTATCGACTCTTTACGTGCGAGACTTAATTGCGGATTCGATATCCCAGTAGAAGTTTCTTAGTGTTGTTGTCATTTGCAGTCGGTAGATTAGCCGGCTGCGTTAACTGGGCAAGTTGTTGTTCGTTTTTATCGCTGTCTCTGTCGCGCGTATGATTCCTGGAAAATGCCTTTTGCATCGGCCGACAGTGATAGTTCCCGTGCTCGAGAATCGTCGGTGATGCTTCGTTGTTGTTGTTGATACGTACACATGTATGTGGACTTAGACGCTATGCTGTACACTCTATGCTACGGTCACCATGTGGTGCAAACAATGCAGTGACGTGCATATACGGAAACAAATAAGACGATGCTAGTCAGACAAACGTTGCGCAAACCCGACGTATTCTCCTCTGCAGGTAACGAAAATGTTCAGCGCGATCTGCCTTTTTGACACGTAATCGTGAGTACACTCGTAACGATGTATACATTTATTCACCGCCTAATAAATAGCAGTCTTGTTAGCCTCAAAGTTGCGTTAATTATTTTTTTAATGTTGAAAATATATTCTTAAAGCCGCATTTTAGTCAACATGGATATAATTATGTATGTGACAATATGTGCATTTATGTGTATATTGACGTTAATAATGGTAGGCCCTATCTTATGGAAACTATATTGTTACAAAACTATATCCTTTTAATAATAATGTACATCATTATTTAATGATATTGTTTTATGGTGTAAATAATTTTAAATAACGCAAATATATGTTGTCCTTCAGTGTTCGATACATGTGTGGGTATTTATATAGCACGCAAGGTTGTTAGGGCATACTGGTCGTGTAGTTTAATTACCCCAAGGTGACTTCCCACGTCGCCCGTATTACGTTGTACGATTAGGCCGATCGCTCTGCGTTCGCCCGCGCCGACTGCGAGATAAATTTATCTGGCGCTCGCGATGACGTCACTGCGATTGTGTCGCGTATTGATTGGAGTTGTGACTCTCGGGTCACGCTGGGCCTCTCTCGCCACTTGAGATGTGCGACGTTACAGTTTTATTACATGCATTTAATGCCTTGGGTGTAGATCGTATTTGTGTTGGTTTTATCACACATGCTTATGTAATGTTGTTTGCACAAATCAAGTAGCGTAGCAGTAATAAAAAGTTAAACAGTAAAATATATTATAGACATAATGTTCATAGTGATTTAATTGTTGAAATCTGCATGAGATGCTTTTCTGCTTTCGCTAAAGTAAGATAAACCCAAATCAACGAGAATCAAAATATAATTTTTTTTATAAAACAGTACATTATCATGGCTTGATTAATATACAAATGTGGTATTTTATGTTATATATGTGGCGTTTGATTAAGTTGTCGCCAGAATCTTCAGTAATATCCGACGTGGTAGGGCCTGTATATCCAATCTAACTGGTCTCAGTAATAATGGTCTTTTTTGTTCAGATGTGGCGTAGTTCCATAACGTTGTTATTGTATTTATACGAATACGGGAAGTGAAACTATCACTTTTGGGTGTGTGCACCGAAAGGATCGCGATAAAAATAACATTAACGTCAATTTTAATAACGAGTACCCAAGTGCTGCGCCTGCAACAAAGAACTTGAATTTTGTTACAATTATCACGTGTTATGTTTCATTCTAGTCAGTGATTCGCTAAATATTGGAATCGTGGCGTTACGTTTAACGCGATAAACGTTCTTTGGAAGCACATGAATCTGTGTATTTTCGTTGCAGGAAATGGCAAAATCCGAGTGATGTTTCCAACGGAATTACTGTTGTTTGAAAATGGAGCGTTTTTGGTTTTGAATGTAGATGTTTGCGCTGACTGACAACGGTGTGTCCCCCAATGATCGCCCGCCCTAACGACGTGTGCGACAGGACAGATTCAATCTGATGATACGTCAAGCAGAAGCTGCGGCTTTGGCAGCTAAATTTGCGGTCGTTTTTCGAGGCAGTCGTCTCGTTAACATTATCGCTCGCTGGACTAAAGGGATGTCCGTCTCCAGAACGACGCAATTCGTCTGTACATATTGGATCTACCGCAGGATGTCCGTTGTCCGTAAAGCTGTTCGGTTGTCGATTACGTTTGAATGCATTCGTTAGCGAGGAGAATAAATTATGTTCGTTTCTCTGATGTCGATGGAATTCGTTAACGGCACCTTGTGCTCTTGTTGTCGCCAACCAATGTCATATGTATCGTATCATATGTCTATGAGAGTATACGTTTCTGTCGCAAGAAAAATCACACAACTTGTCAGTTGAGGAACACTGGCAAGTCTGTCGGTTTAAGGAAATGAATGACGTGTCAGTTTTACCGTATCTGTGACACAATACGTTCAATCGACGGAGTTAGTGATATCCGTGCAGCACGTACATAAATGAACGGAGTGGAGACATCGGACGAGCAATGTGCTCAGTTGACGAGATGGCTTGTGACGTTAATTGACGGGTGTCAAATGTTGCATATCTTAAAAATGCACACCAGAATCGCATAAGGTTGTCTGACAACCGATTCAAAGGTCTAGAGTTGTAATTCTAGAAATTTAAATTAGAGACACAATCATATTAACGAACACCATTTGACAGTTTGGTTATGTTCCGTGCCAGAATACAACGACGTTTCTCTGTTGTCGGTTTATTCCAGTCGTGCAATACAAGGATTATCGCACGTCAATAGCTGACCAAATTAATTACTTTCAAAAGGATTACGTCAGCGGGAACGTCAAAGCCGGGCTAGTTAGATTCTCACCATGGGACGAATTTTGTGGCATTGTTCAGTGGGATTCTGGAAAATTGCTTGGCCCATCGCAGCATGGCGATACTTTTTATGTGGAGAAGGTGTTGTTTTCTACAACACTGTTGTGTTTTTGGTTATAAAATCACAATAAAAACGTCTGATTTTTGTTTTTACGGCTGGACTTTGTCACACCGCAGTGTTGAATGATTTACAATGTAATCTTTGGGGATTTCTTATATTCGTGTATAATAAACAACATTTTGTAAACTGATAACCGGATTCAAATATCAGTATCTATTTTTTTTTTCATATTAAAAAAAATACTTTTAAAGTGAAAACGTGTACTCGTATATGATTTGCTTAGTACATTCTAGTAGTGCTTAGTGCCACATTTGTAATAATTAGCAATAACTGGTCGTAAAACGCGGATTATAAACGACCTGTCATCGCGCATTTGCTGTTTCTCGTAAACACATCGCGACGTCTCGATTCGTCCACACGTTAACGTGTAGGAGGGGCTGAACCGCTTCCCCGGTATCAGAATCCGTGTGCACAGTTGAGCGCTGTCCACAATTAACCCTTTCCAAACCGCATACGCCACTTATCATCACCTCAGCCATTAGTCAAACATTAGCGTTAGCTGTTACGTAACAGCCCCGGGCGGCCATAGGACCTGGTGTCCCTTTCGGTCGTCGACTGAATAAGCGGGTGAATTTCAAGTGGACACTTGACCGATGTGGTTGTACGTCGTTCGTAATGCGTGTATTTGCATTTGATGGCGACGGAGACACGCCCTACCCACCGTCGACACAGTAGGGATAGTATTAACAGCTCTCATCGTAGCCTGCGGGTTTGGTGATCACGTTTAGTAGGCCCGTCCCGGGATCTCTCCATTCTCGCAATGGCGCCGAACGATTTTCCGATTACGCGCGAACAAGAACCATGACCTTTCCACACGCTTTTTATGTCGCATGAATATTGCAGTGCGTACGTTGTGTAAACGAATGTTCTGGTTGTCTGGTAGCCTTACAGCGCGTCGGCCTTGTACTAACAAACTGCGAGTGTGTGTCAACATAGTAATTTAATTATTTTTAATGACATTGCATATCCAAGTAGCTGCATCCCAAATAAAGGCACGAACTCGAGGTGACGTGTCAACATAAATACAAAACAGCTTCAAAAGTCTATAATATTATGCCAATTGGACGTTGAGGTAAACTCAAGTAAAATTGTATTGGCGATTGCATACTACTTTCATACTTGCAAGATAAATGACAACAAGTATTGTCGAGTCATTTTGGTTCTGCCGAACGCGTAGCTCGTCGCATAAAAATGCAAGAGGAGCCAAGAGCGAATATACTTGATCGGTTACACATTTTGGACGTTTGCTGCCTGACAAATTGAGCTGTTGGATATCCGTAGTTGCGACAGTTGCTGTCAGCATTTCCTGCGAGATCGGCGTCTGTTGGCTCATTAGGAGCCGGTCGGTCGCCTGATAGGTCCGTCAGCTCGACCTCGTATAGGAGGCGACGGCAGTTAATGATACGTTACAAACGTTAGAACGTAACGCCGAACTGAACGTGCAACTCGTATTGTCACTATTGGGTCGACAGTACGCAGACGACTACGGCCAAATCAGCAAGCCCGGCGGCAGTGTGTGCGTAGACCATTATTCCGTTCAAGTTCTACCTTTGCCAGTGCGTGTACTTGTGTACCAGTCTGGTGCATAACATGTTGCACGAATACCTGCGATATGATCGCGCCCGCGGTCCTAAACATCGACGTCGCGAACAGACCTACTTTACAGGGCGGAGGCGAGACGCTTCGACCTTTGACCCAAACCTATTCTCCGACTCCAGCGCGCAATTTCTCCCGCGCAATTCTTCGAACTTGCCTCCTAACTCAACGGTCCTTCTTGACACTCAAAGGAGGTCGAGGAAGTTGCATTATTGAATAGGTTAGTAGTAGCTCTTCGGACAGAGTTGATACTATGAATCTTTCGGACCCAGAAGATAGGACCCCCCACACAAAACTAATTTAATAACAATCGACATTGACAGTCACGTGAACACCCGTTTACGATACGTGCACGTACATATGCTGGGAATTTATTAAACATTTCTTTTTCACACAAGAACCCATAATGCAATCTAACATAAATATAATATTAAGCAAGATACACGATACCGCCACATCGCTTGGCAAAAAACGCAAGTAAAAAAAGTCATGCAGTCAATATTACTAATAATTTGTTGTTGTAAATTTACGATACCTCACACACAACCACAGTTGCATTATATGTAGTTAATCGTGGCCAACTTTATTAGTTGTGATTATTATTTGTGACGTAATAGTTTTCATTTAATTTAAAGCTGGTTAGATTGGCGAAGCTAAGTGCGGGTGATACATTAAAATATATCATAAATTATAATAAACTAAAAAAAATAAAAGAATCTAAAAGAAATTCGACTATAAAACAAATAGTATAATTAAAATAAATAAACCAACGCCTCTTCAGGAGTAACGATGTTACTCTGCTGTGTGGGACGACACTAGTGAACTACGGCCACGGCCCTGGGATGGCTAGCCGAAGGGAGTTGTACGTCACCGACCAGCTGATGTACGCTGCTGCCGCTGCTTTTTTATACAAAATTTATTGTAAAACGCAAGCGGCTCAACGGCGTAACTTATACAAACCTCGCACAACAGTGCACCCGTGGCTGTGTCTACAGCACGGGGAACTAACGGTCGTCGACAGGCGTTGTTCAGTTCTGTAGACACTTAATGCGCTAAACCAACTATATATATATATATACGTTATGCATATTATTTAAAACAATAGCAGAATGTACATAACTGATACACATATAAACGCACTGGTTCCTGGTGTATGGCGTTATTTACAAACTCTAGGAATAACAACAACTTTATATATTTTGTATGTTCTTTTCGTTGCAAAGATCATTTCAAACTTCAGCTCACACCTTTGCGTTACTTTACACCGACTATTTTAATCAACCAATCTATTCATTAATGAGTAGTTTAACTTGGCAAATAGTATTCTACAAAACTGTATTGCGAGTGTATACAAAGTATAGAAAAGATGAGAAAATAAAGTTTGGCGTTTATACTATGCAACAAAAAACAAATAAATACAAAATAAGTAATGTATATAAATTATTTATTTCACGAGTAAATAATGTTTATCATATTACACTGCGGGTCGGTCCTAAGTAAAGCAAATATATATATGAGTTGAAGTTTAATTAATATTTTCAACGTAAAGAACGGATAAATAGAACTAAGAGGATAGGCTTAATATTCATTCCCCAGTTGTTCAAAGAAAATAACATTGACAAATGTTTTTTATATATCAATACGTTAAACTATTAAACAAACAAACCAGGCAACGTTATTTTAAATACACCAAGTTCTAAATTATTCCAAAGAGATTATAATTGTAGATTCAAACACAATAATATTTGACTTCCACTAAACCAGATTAATTTTAACAGGTATACATTTATTGAACCTTATTATAAAAAATCGACAGGAATAAAAATAGTACCATTAGTTTTCTTAAAATCTTCATTAACAAATATCAGCAACCACTTGCATGAAATACGAGCTTGGTGTCCATGTAATATTGTTTCAAACACGTAAAGAACGTGATACAGTTATAGTAGTGGCAAATGTGTGAAAATGTACCTCCATATACACACATCACTGTAATTGGGCTATCAGCGAAACGTGTACTTACATACATGCTTATTAACTTATTTGATATACTTAGTTTTTGTGCAAAGAAACTCGCCGTTTTCAAGGTTGCTGAACGTACAATACGCGCATAGTAAATGTTGACGTGGCTACGTAAAATATCAAAGTACTCAGTCCGTAGTAAAACTTTGTTGGCAAAAGCTGCAACGGTTACGATTTCACGTACGTATTTATATTATTGTTATACACACAGCGTACGTTTCTAAATGAGTTATAGCAAACAAAATCATTAAAAGTATAAATGTATTGTATAATGCATGGTTTAGTGTAGCTTTTCTAATTTCGTTAACGGCTTTCGAAAATATGAAAACGCTCGCGATTCCTGCGTACGGTTTTACATTCGTTGATAATATTTTAACAAAGAAGGTGCTATATGTATGTCTTATAGTTAGTATTCTTGTTTCTTGTCACTTCAATCGATGTTTGATATTATGTTTTTAAAATTAATCAGCATTGGCCAACATTGACCGGAAAAGTCGAATCTTTAAATAACCGTATGTTGTATTGACTAATTTAACGCGGAAACTGAACATAATATTTCAACAGCGCACCCTGCATGCACCGCATACTGTTGTGTATAATCTTTTAAGGTTTCATTTCAAATAAATAAAAATAACTCTCAATATTATCGCTTGCATTTATTATACGCATCAAAAGACGCCGACCTTTGTATAATCAACCGCGCGTGCAACAATATACTTTGTATTACGTCATCAGTTTAGAAAAAACGTTCTGGTTTTTCTGAATCAGTAGCTTTTAATTTCAGCTCATTCAGGTCCTTTAATGTCACGTATGTGATGACTATCAAACAACACAATAAAATTGTAACCAAGTCTTCGTACAAGTAACAGGTATAGTTCTTGTAAGAACTCGGCTATAGGTTAATTACTTTAATACAAATACTATGAAATTAGAACCACTACTTTAGTTTATATACGCATTACATAAGCGACAGTAAGCTATATACTATGAAATCCAGCGTCGTCTAAAAATAAGGACGTTGTAACCGGAGTACGATTGTTTCCCAAAACGTCCAAATGCTATTTCCGCATGCACAACGAAATACATGAGAGATTGGGCATATTAGTTAGTTAACATGTTATACTGTTACTGTAGACTTTAATTTCCTTGTTATACATGTGAGGGAAGTTCGTTTTTGCTTTTATGTTTGTTCGCAATGTTTTGAGGTTATTCCGGAAGTAAAGAGTGTATCGCGTATTATTTACGCGTATGTTATTATTGTGGCGTAAACCATTATTATATTTTTCCCATGTTTATTTAATTATGTGATTTGCGTTTTAATGTTTAGCGCTGTTCACTGCCGTGTAGATATGACTGTTGACGCACGTCTGCGTTGCGTATTGGAAGCTGTTAGACGTACAAATGTAGAAATCGTTCCCTCTGGTAAAATCGGTTGTGGTGTTTTCTGTTATACGTATATAAGTCTTCACCTAGTAAGACAGACGATGTCTTTATTACGAGAACGTCGTCTATATAAAATAAGCTTGTTCTTTTCGACATATTAATTACGTTAGCATGGCGCGACGTTGTACGATTTAAACACCGGCGCGAAAACGAAAAATCGGAATTGTAATACAATCACATTCGGTCGCCGACTATCAAGAACGGGAATATAGAAACACAGAAAACGAGAAGAAAAAGACAAATTACAATTTGAAACAAATGTCCGGAAAGAAACTGAAGGTGACGATTCTATCAATACATTAATGGAACCAACTCAGTCTCCAGTGTGTAAAACGGCTCACGTATAAAAGAAAGTAAAAAGAACGTTGCCCTTTGATTGACTAGCAAAGTTTCATACAACAGTCTAGATCATAGGGGATTGAACTATTGCTCGACTCTGTATAGTTTGTCCTTGTCAGATGTATGTTAATTTTATTTTTAAACGAATTCACCCGGCTAATATTTAGTTAATACATAAATTATTTGTTTCATTTATTTATCATCGTTTGAAAAAATTGCCTTCTTATAATCAATATTTTATGGTTGCTATGCGACCTCTTGTTGAGTTTTCGTTAAGGTAAAACGTATTTCGATCAACATTAAATTATTTTAAAAACTATTAAACGTTTGGAAACTTCTATTATGTTGGTCTCCTGGTATAATCTCCACATCCCTAACACACTTTGTTTTATGGTTTCATTACGAGTATACTAAAATAACTCACTCAGTATTATAGTCTGCCGTTATCATACGCATTAAACGACGCCCGCTTTTCTACAATCAACTGAGCGTGCAACAATAGGCTTTGTATTACGTCATCAATTTAGAAAAAAGGTTATGAATTTTCCGCTCCAGTGGCTTTTAATAGATAAGTTTTTACTCATAAAGGTGTGTCGGCCTTTCCAATAGGATCGCATTCGATATTTCAATAAACCATCAGCATTCCTTTTGTAGAGCCAATAACTAGCTATGTACTTAGCTTCCGTGAACGCAAGTCATCAGCAAGCTATAGATTAGGTCAAAACAATCCTGGAAAAAAAATCTCACCGGATACTTCTGTCTGGTGAAACCGAACACGTCCCATTTTTTTCTGATGCGTGTAAAGTTACTATACAGTGAGTGTTTTCTTGACGAAGCACGCACACGCGACGCGCGGTCGACAGACTATCGTTTCCCGCTGCATGTTTCTTTGTCTGATTGGCTGCGCTATTTTGGTACGGACGGCGAGGCGTGTGCATGCGACAAAGCAGTAAACGAATCAATCGCACTGTATATGTAATACGGTTGGCTCTCTGCCGATCGCGCATTCTCTTGTCATTTTCGTCAGTCTGTTTTAGTTGTTGCAACGTTGCCTTTATTTGCTGCGGTTATGCTCATCGCTTAAATAACACCAGCGAAAAAACACATACAACTCATGTACGGTTTTAATTCCCGTGTGAATTGCTTTGAAAATATTGCTGCTAAACATGATGATGTGTGCAAAATATAAATGCAAATGACTTGTAGAATTAATTAAGTAATAAGTGAATAAAACACAGTGCTCTACAGTGATAACTTTAACATTCACAATACTCTATAATCATACAGCGAGGCATGCCGGATTTTATTTTTTCATGTATCCATTATAACGGAACTATCCATACAAAGAAGTCACCGATGCGCAACACATATCGCATGGCTCACTAAAATATGTCGAAAGGCTTGGATCAACGAATGTGAGAGAATTGTATATATGCCGGCGTGGGTGTCTGATTAGGGGATGGCATAGTCGTACAAACTATGGTTCTGAATCCTTGTCTGAATTATATAGTGAATGTCATCGACCACGACCACGTATACATACATATGCGGGCAGTGGTGTAGTATTCACAAAAGCTACTGTCCAACCGAATTCACCATCTAACCACTGTTGTACAGCATATGTAGATATGTAGATTCATATAATAAGCCAATCTAACGTTATCTATATAACCGCATGCATGCGCGCACATGCTACCTAGGCGTGCGACAATGACGGATCTCTCTTTCGTAGAACACGTATGCGTTCGCCAACACTAAAATCAATACTGACGACTTGGTAAAGAAAGCAACTGCTGCCGTCTTTGAATTACGTCTGACGCTGTCTGCGAGTGCTGCGTAAGCATCGTATGAGCCAGTATAGCAACATCAATAAACCCAAAGCATTGCGCTGCTCTATAATTACACATATTATATGTTAACCAGGATTGAGGTGATACTTCAGTAATGAATATCCGGGGGAAAAATCAACGCCGACAGCAAAAAAGCGCCTCTCTGGTACGCCACAAACCGCCACCCCCACGGCCGAGTCCAAGTGCTGGGAGAGACTCCGGCGTCGCGCCACAAAGAAGATCAGATATATATCAGCGAAGTGTCAGGCGGCGTCAAAAGACGAGTCAGCGTCGGGAACATCTGTCGATGCACGGACCGTCCTGTAACCCGAGAACGGCGGCCCAACATCGGGGTTTCGTTGATAACCCGTGCGCAACGGGCACCCGGCGGGGTAGACTCTCGACGGGGTGTCGCCCGGGCCACCACAATGCGTGTGATATGCCCATTCACTCGGTATATGTACACCAAGTCGGGCGCGTATGTCTGTAGTTGTTACCTGGTTACACTGGCCGTGTTAAATAAAAACGACCGGGATAATTTATTAACTACGCACAGACGCACTTTATAAGTTTATATTTACGTGGCGTTTTTATCAATTTGATTTCTCATGCCGAACGCGTATGAGTCCTTAATATGTCGTCGTGTTTTCCTATACAAATGGTTGTTTGGGAATATATCTTCGCGGAATGTGTTCGGCACATATGTTCAACAAGACAATATGGATAATTATTACTATTGTTGACTATATCGACAATCGTATCTCATGACTTTCTCACGTTAATATTACCCTCAGTGTACATTGTCGTCTCACTTATTAACCACCACGTGCATAGTCTTCCCATTCATTAACCCAATATGTTTATAAACTTTAATGTGGGTGTTATTTGTTAGTGCTGCTATTTTTATTTATTTATTATTAGTTTCAACGACTAATTTATTATTGATGTTTGATACTAAAATTACTAACTCGTGGCGATGGTCAAGCATAAGTTATACCATGCCATGCACAGTTTTTGCACACCAGACGACCTGTGCGAGTAAGAATGTTTAAATAGATTTATATATTGTAACCGTTTAATTGACAGTTCTTTGCTTTTGTCTGTCACTGCAAGACGTCGTACGTCCAAACACAAGATGGGCGTTTACAAACAAGTTCGCTTTCGTAACGAACACAGCCGTTTAAGAGCTGGAATCAAAGACACCGCTGAATCAACGCCACGCGGCATGGTTCAAAGCCTGCGTTCGGGACGCCACACGCGAACAGCGATATGAAGAATATGTTTCGGTTCGAAACTCCTTTATAGGTGATATATGTTTCCTGCGCAGAAGCCAACAAGTCACGCGACGACAAGACAGTGGGTGGGATTGACTGCCAAAAAAAGTCATTTGAAATCTACCCGGGTTTCAGCTTGGGAAAAAACAAGGCAAGAATGGGCATAATACGGTGTAAATTTAAGTTCGTATCAAATGTCATCCGTTCATGTAAAAGGCGCGTTTCATCTATTCAACGGTGTTTGTTGTTTCAAATGCAGTATCGCAAACGTACAAAAAGGGAAAAAAACATCATGCTCTTTTTGGAAATTAGTTGCAGGGAACAGAATATAACAGAAATTATACAGTTTTATATAAATCCGTCATATATATGTTAAATAATGAAAAACACGCACGCAAGCTTCGACGCAACAGTGCTGTCTCGTACTGGACAAGCCATTCAGCACAGACACATCTCCCGTTGCCATTATTTACGGCACATTTTGTTTTCCCATTGACGCAATCCGTATAGTAGATCTAGTGCAGGTATAAGTTGTAAGGGCCGCATGCGTTAGTGCACCTCGGGGAATTCCAGGAACGCCGGCATACAGTCTAACATGCGTATGTTTTTTGGCGATATGTACTCTTGAAAATGTGGCAGCTCAATTTGGTAAAAAAAATTACCATTGCATATATGTATTATTAGATAATAGTAGACTCGCAACCATTCGCGTTCGCGTATCAGTCAATAGACACAAGAAACATAAACCCGCGTTTGCGGAGTTCGTTCATGTCTGTCGATGCAGTTGAAAGAGAAACTATTATTAATTTGTCTCAACGTCACAACAAAACAAAATGTTCAATGCAACAGCCAGCCAAATATGTTTAGTCAACCAACAGAGAAAACAAACATATAACACTGTTGTAATTTTGTTTGAAAAACAAAAGTTTGTGTCATACAATGGATATATCTCCTATACCAAAATTAAATGTAATCGCCTGCCTTAGGAATCACATTGTTCTTAATTTCGTTAGAGTCTTTAACTGTTTAGGAGAAGAATAAACATATCCATAGTAACATTACACATTTTATAATAATTTAACCATTACTACAACGAAAAGTCGCATGTTAATTTATTGTAAGTACTAACTACACGCAATCGATTTTACAATGACTGGTTTGTAATAAGTGAGGTAACTGTTATATATTGGCAGTTATAACTGTTACCGATTGTACATTGTTTTTATACTTACGCATATAATTATATTGAATAAAAACATTTATATTGCATGCATGATTCCTGTGATGATCTTCTCTGATCACTGAGTTTACGTTCGTTGTTCGCCACTGTCTTTGAGTTATCTTACTGGATTCAGTTGGAGTATCTTTCTGGGAGGTATTGGATCAGATTTTAGGAAATGTCATTTTGAGAAAGGAATCACATAGAAATGTCTTCGTGGATGCATCAGATTCCGGGGTGGTCTTCTAAAGAAAAATGCGTGTAGTTTTCACAGCCGACAAGTTCGTTGAAGTTTAAAGTGTGAACATTCAACCTATTATATAGTTAGCATACGTGTTGCAACGAGCCAAATAACATCGGACATCGGAGCTAAACAAATTGGACATTACCTCATATTTTCGACGTCTACACAGTTTTGTGACTCACCTTGGTGGCACAGATGATGTACACGTGTTTGGTATCTCACTCGGCGCAAGCGTCTATCTGACGAGATGTTGGAATCGATATGGCGTCGGCATGTCCACCAGATTACACCGTCGCTGCCTGTGCTTACGCTCTCATTAAATTACGATACGTGTGAACCACGTGTAACGTATATTTGCGAGCAAACACTTTAATTGCTTGGTAATGTTCTGTTGACACAAGAAGAGGTTCATTTCGCAGAATTACCTGTACATTCTAGTCGCTTTCGAGACATCAACGCAATACGATTTGTGCAGTCGATTTAAATAGGTTTAAAAACACGGTTTTAAATTTAAAACATTATTTTTAAATACTGCCAAATTGCTATACTTGCAAACGTTTTTGTCATTCGAATTCTAAATAATTATTAGGAACTGACGTAATCGAATATACAATTCCATAGTCTTTATAAAAGTTAACGTAAAATACGCAGTGCATATTTGAACATCAATTAAGATAGATTTTCAGATATTAATTACACTATGTTCACAGTTATCATTCGTTTATTTAAAAAAAAAAAAAAAAAAATGTAGACATGCTGTACAGATAGTTTACGTTAAGATGTTACGCAGTATATTCGATCAAATAAATAAAACGGTTATAATACATATAAGCCAGTTACTATACGAATGAGCCAGTCTAGCCTATTTTGTTAATGGTTTAACAGCAAGAGCTTGTCTTAGTCGATAATGTAAATTTTTCGTAATTGTTAATCCGTAATGTTCACGAGCTGTATAATCCAACAACATTACATTTTCCATAAATTTCTATCGTCTAACCAGCTTCGGCCTTTACTCACGTTATATGGTCGTCGTGGTCAATTTTAGTTGTTTATAAATCTCCATTTTTAATTCTCACGAATGGGGATCAGTGTCTTCAGGTAGCATTTTAAAAGGACACACAGGACAGGTGTACCGTATAGGGATATTCGGCTGAGGTAACTGTTAACAATTGTTATAAAAATATAACATTGGCATGACGCTTATATGACGTTGAACATGTTCCCCAAGTGCGGGTGCTAAAATAATATTGACGCAAGTTGACTCAGAGCACTAAATGCATTATTTATGCTACTGTCAACAAACAGTGAAGTTTGTTGGCACTGATAGTGGTGTTTTTGGCTGATGCGCTGTGCATTGACAGTGACTATAGTTGACATCGGCGCAGAAATAGGGCCTACTCACAATAATAATACACTTCTGTAGCGTCGACATCCTCATGAACCTGAGCTCATAGGCGCAACAGACAAGCCTCGTGCGCCTATCGCAGACAGGGAAGCAACAGTCATCACCAGAGCGAGGGCCGAAGTTTTAGTGTGTTAATATAATTTCGAAACTTGTTTACGGAAGGTATTTTCGTATATAGCGTCAGTTGATTTTCAAGTAATGCGGATCTCATTCCAGATTTTGGGCGCAGCTACAAAGAAAGCACCCTTGCCTATGGTAAGCTTAGTTCAATAGGAACAAAACGTTGTTACATGTGATATAGGGCCAAGATGATCTTAGAGCTTTGCTTGGAAAGGATAACTTTGGCAAGTACGCGTACTGGACATTCTCGGGAGTGGAGTCGCCGTTGCTCCAACTGCGCACTTATATTAAGCGGTAATTTTTATGTTGGAAAGTAGCTAATATAGTTTCAGGTGATTTCAAAGCAACGGGGAGCCCCTTCAAGATTTTGAGTTCGGCACCAGTGCTTGTAGGCGCGCGTTCGGGCGGCGTCGGTCGGCTCCGTCAGCTGTTTGTCGGCGGCTGTCGGAGCCGGGTGTGTGTCTGTGAAGTGGCGCTGTTCGTACGAGCGCGTCATGGCTATCTGCTACGTGACGGTCGGTACTCGTCCCCGTTTATCTCACTCCACGTTTGTTTTTACGTCGCCAGAGCCCGCCCCGCTCTCTAGCGTAGCGGCGTTTTTTCCACTGGACGAATGATTGATGACAAGCGTTGCACGCGCTCGCGAGGGGTATCTCGGTCCGTTTATCCGCCTCCGGCACGTCCGGTCAGGATCGACCTGTCAAACGGCTCACGGGGATCATCTCGTGTTTTTTTCTTTCAGCAAACTGCGCTGGTTTTGCGAACTTTGGCGAACAGTTTAATGTTGAATATTTTATTCGGACCTATTTTACACGTGCGATATATTACTGCGAGAGCGTCTAGTTGATGGCGAGTATTATCTTTACACAATGATAACTTTGAAACTGGAGTCCTCCATTTACGGATATGCGTAGGCCAACTCACCGGACATTGTACACACAATTAAAACAAACTGTTGGAATTCATATTTAATAGGCACACCTTTGGCTACGTGATTGTAAATGGGTGGTATGTTGAGATCATACTCCACCAGACATCTATTGGGTATCGTTTCTCTCCAGTGAGATCCGGCACTTCTGTCTGCTGTGTTCAGCGACGCAATAAGGGCCGACGCTGCAGAAAGCTGCCTCGCGGGAGAACTAGTGTTTTGGAAGCGCGATATCGGGGTTTCCCTCTGGTTTCTCTGTCCGTGTCATTCAGCGACGTCTGTCGGAGGCGGGCCTGGTTGCTCGGGTCGGCTGCCAACTAGGATCGAGGAGAGATGTGTTTCAGATGTTGCAATTAAATGTGATTAAGTCGACATGGACATGCGCGCAAGAGATAACGCGTCGGCCAGTGATTGATGATGTCATATAATGAGAAATGGCGCTTGTTGTTCTTGACGGCACCGCCATCAGTCGGCCGTCTCGGAGGAGGCGCGTAGGAATGCGGCGATGGGCATGGAGTTGCGTGAGCGCCGCTTGAAATGTGTGTCGGCGGCTTTAGCAAACAAATGAACAGCCTGTCGGCTATTCCTCGCAATCTTCTCGCTTCGCTCCCTCTGTGTTCTCAGCGTCGATGCTGGGCTTCTGATGTCTCTCCACCTCTCATTTTTACTCTACACATATTACAGTCTTCGCTGTACAGCTGTCGTAACGTCCGTTTTTTCTCCGCCCTGCGTTGCTTCCGGTCAGTCGTACCCAGTGGGAAATTAGGAGGGTATATAACTGGTTGCCTGATTCATGGAGTGACATGGTACAGAGGTTATAGGGGTGCCTGTGTAGGACTTCCCAGTCCTACCCTTTGGCAAACAAAATGGTCATCATCAAAGTGGAGGAATCCGCCGCTTCTGCCGTAGGCAGTAAGCATCCAGCAGGCTGCAGTCCAAGAGGGGACAGGACAATGAAAATGTCATCATTCTCAATATGCTTGATGGCTAAAGCCTATTAATATATCAACACAAGGATAGGTAGTTGCCCGGCAAGATGATTAGTTACTGTACTATGGTAAAGCTGCACGTTGCGGCCAAAGCAATTCATCTAGTCGATTTTCCACAGGGTGGTCAGAACTTCGTATTGTGAATTTAAGTTTAATAAGCGACAACGTTACTAACACATGACACGGACATCTTTGTGAAGCTCACTTTACGACGCCGCCGGGTACGGATTTGTTGTGTAGTTATAAGTTGAACGCCTGCGCCCCATCATCCGTGTTAAGGTATAAATGTTTATTGTTTCATCAGAGTAAGTGACTAAGTGTTGGTATTTGTCAAGTTGCTTGTCTGTAGGTTTAGGAGATGTAGCATGGGAAATATGACGGCTTTAGGTGGATACTATGTAGGGGCTTTATGGGTTCGTGTCTCTCTGGTATTGTGTTGTTTTTCTCTTAGTTTTATGGCTTCTATAAAAGTTTTATTTTGTTGAACTGGCATTGCCATTGTCGTCATCCAGTTTAAACGAGTTGGGTTTGAGAAATCGACACAATGCAACATTGCGACGGAATCATGCAATGCAAGGATATTAGACACTCTAGTTTATTGTATACACACGCGCACGCACACACACACACACACACACACACACACACACACACACACACACACACACACACACACACACACACACACACACACACACACACACACACACACACACACACACACACACACAGACACTTGTCTAACGGCCATCTAACTTTCGCTTCCTCTCTCGTTTCTATTATAACACACACTGTCTCCATCATATCCCTTTTTTCTTTCCTCCATCCTTACACCCTGGTCCGGTCTCTACCAACAACGATACCCATCCGTTAATCCGTCCATCCATCGGTATTCCAGTGTTTCTCCTCCGGCCTTGCTCGACGGCGACAAATCATTGATCATGTCGGCACCAGCCAGCTAGCGCCGCCTGGCGTCAGCACCACCTCATTGCTGACAGTGCTTCCCGAAGACGCCCAGGCGGGTGATTGATGTAACCCTGGTATCGGGGGCAACTGTCGGCGCACCGCGGGGCCTCGAGTCACCCGGTGCTCACCCCTCTCACCCTCAAACAACTTGGGTCGCATACCTCTAAGCGTGGTGCTGTTTATTTTCCGCGATAGATAATCCAACCTAATAAAATACACACAATACGAACCCACATATAAAAAAACAATACACAATTTGAGTTTAGATTACTTTGTTTCTCCAAACACCGCTTTTTAGAGTTTGTTTCAATTTTAGCAATATGTAATAAAACTACTGAAGAGTTTTCAACAAATCAAGTATCATTTTAAAGTTCAATTGTGGAATCCCAAAAGGTGCAAGACTCCATTTCACAGTGTTGCAACGTAATATCCAATCAGCCGTGGCAGGTCACGTATAAATGTGCTGCGGTATTGTGGTGATGCGGTACTGTGGTGATGCCGTATTGTGGTGATGCGGGTACTGGTCGGTGGCAACGGATCGTGTTACGCTGGCTCGGATCTAGTTGTTAGAATATGCCGCTCTTTTTTAAAGTTGAGCAGATTTGTATAATGGGTGCTCTCTCTCTCTCCTGTGGCTATTTAGGCATATGTGAATTAGTCTACGCTGGCAACGAGACGAGGCATTTCCCAAATCTGATTTTTGTTAACTAACTGCTGTTTGTTGGCGTAGTTCTTGTGTTGTCAGAACAAAGAGAGCATGCACAGTAGTAGAATACTTTTTGTTATTTGCAACACATCTCCTGACGATCAGAAATAAAAAAAATACTACTGCGTCTACATTTATAATCTTCAACATATGCGGCTACTTCGCGTGACCTTGCGTCAGTTCCGAACGTCTTATTTGTTTAATTAATATAGACCAATAGAGTCAGTCTGACCAAACAAAACACGAGGGAATGGCACCGTAACCATTGCAACGTAAATAACACATTGCGATTCGTCACAAAAAGGTTGCGATATAGAAATCATGTTGTTGTTGTCGTTTATCTTACAACTTGGCGTCATTGAAATTTGCAATGCATTCCTCGGCAGTGCGCGAGCAGAATCGTCGTGCTTTGAATGTATCTCACGCACAGTTAATAATTCCAGCCATCTCGGCAGGGTTCCTCTAAGTTCGGTCGAACTCTTTCAGCGGCGCCGATGTTGACAGCGCTTTGAAAGGCCCGGCCGCTACGCTTCATTTAATTAATCGGCGACGACGAACGTGTAACGCTGAGCGCCTGTTACGTCATACCTGTCAATTTCAGGCGGCGCCAGCACATTCGCTCGAGTGTTGGCTTAACGGCCTAGCCAGCAGCGCCTCGCAGACGTCTTGCCGTGCATTGTCAAGTGGCGTCCTGGTAAATATATCGGCCGCTGAAAATCGCCTCCCGGGATGCGAAGGCATGATAATTTCGTTTACGTCCGACGACTTGGCCATAAAATGGATATGTACAGCGGTTTGCTTTCTAATTATGTACCGATGACGTAGTTTCTGTTGCGTTAAATGACGAATGGTACACGCGAATCGCCCGTGTTTCTGGTCGTAAATGTATAAAAACAAAGGCCTACTCCTATTGTACCAAGCTATGGAAGTCATTGCGATAAACCAGGTCCGAATATTTTCGCGTTGTGATTGTTGTGTAGCTTAACACTTCCAACACAGGTCGGTTTGGTGTCGGGATGAACACGGTTGAAATATGTACCTATATGAAATTATGAATATTCATATTGGCCGTGGTTTCCGCATGCCATATATTAGTTGTTCGTTTACCACACGTTCGTTTCTTCTAACGTTTTGTTGGGCTAGCGCGAATATAGATTATACATAACAGTTGACAATGTAAACCTACCTAAACAACAGCCACGCTATTTGGCTAATCATCTTCGGCTTTCTAATAAGCACAGACAACTCAGCTCATCTATCTCACAACAACTCGTTGATACTGAAAATAAGCTTAACCTGAGCAAGCATGCCCACAATCTGGAACGTATTCCCCATTACATTAAAACCATATGAAACTATAGCTCATGAAACGCACGACTGTCTTCAAGGCAAAAACTATAATGATGTAAACTACCCGTAGATACCACATGTGCATGCGATAGTTTAATAGAGCGATCTTTCGTGTTCCGCGACTAGTGTGATTTCGAACACGCAAATATGCACCCACCTGATATAACACAGACTTAATGAATCCTAATTCTAAAACACTTTGAGAGCCGTTTTCACTGCTCGAACAACCAAAGATTGCCGTTTTAAATTAACACTTCCGTGTATCCACAGCCAATGCATATAAATAATGATAAGGGAATCGTGAGTAATGTAGGCATGACCCTCGGTATATAAGAAATGGCATACTCGTGCGATAACCATTTACGTACGCGCTGCATACAGGCGACATTGTGTCGTAAATTACCCGATGCCGCTTCGTCGCTTATCGACAAGTTACGTTGAGTGATGCGTTTGGCTTTTCTCTGTGACGTCATAATGACAATTTAATGGCGCCGCGAATGCCTTTCGTGATAACATTTGTGGGATCGTCATTTTGTACTGATACCTGAGAAGATTCTGTTGTGAACGAACAATGCCAGATGTGATGCGTAATCACTGCTTCGTCGTGTACAGAAACTGCTCAGGTTTTTCCAGTTCATGTACAACACATCTTGGTAACGTATACCTTTTATAGAAGTGCTATAAATATAAAAAGCAATAATTCAGCAAATGTCCAGTTGGGCATCTCAAATCACGATCGTTCTTTTGGGTGTTAAAATTATTTATTCACACATTTGCAGCATGTACTTTGATGGCATTTTCATGCAATTTCTTAGGGTTTCACTGCAATTTCCGGCCGTGTAACTTTTCGTATTGCCGTGCACGCGCGCATCCAACACTCCGTCGAACCAGCGCACATTGTTATTCGTTGCTTGATTACATTCGCTATTATAATTGGCAGCGATTGCATTACGCAATGCGTGCGCGCCGCCGAAATGGTCCACTGCTATCAAAGGAAATGGACGACGCAACGAACAGATACAATTTGGTCGTCGTCATGGCGACAACGAACTCGCCTCGTGCATAGAGCGCGCGTTGGTATGGCGACCGCAGTGAATGAATGAGTCGCGGAAATGGACGAACTTTGCATAAAAAACGCGGACAGCGGGGCAGAGAAATGTCGTCGACACCCGAGCGACGTAGACCGCGCGATGCGGCAAGCCGTAGTAATATTGATGACAGACACCGGAAACAGACGACCGAGAAGAAGGACTATTTTATACACTATTTTAAGCAACTGCAGAATGAAGGCGTTTTATATTTCTATCTTTCCAAGATTAACGTGCGTGGCGCCATTTCATTTCTGTGTAATTGGTGTCGTCACGGTACTGATTCTGTTAATCGGGTCCATATTCTGTGTAGCCAAATGTCACGCTGTGAATTGTATTCACCGCCACGGTTTCCACTACGTCATACAAAATTGACTGTTATTTCCGTATTTAATTTAACAAAATTATTTATTTGTTCCATCTTAATTGTCATCATTATTGCCCTCATCGGTATATACATTTGTTTAATAATTCGTATTTTAGTAATTATATTATATACAAACACCATGTACAGTATATTATATATATATATATATATATATATATATATATATATATATATATATATATATATATATATATATACGCACCACGTATTTTATTTGCCATTTTATTGTCAGCTTATATATATATATATATATATATATGTGTGTGTATATATATATATATATATATATATATATATATATGTTATTGTCAACTTGTCACCTGATACAAATTTTCAAAACTCTCGAAAGTGCAATACACTGTATTAATATATTAACTAATGCATTTAACATAGAGAAACATAACGTTTTTTTTATATCTTGCTCGTGCTAATACAAGAGAATACATGTATATAAAATTAATATTATGTCAAAGGTTTTTTGACGTTAGTACACTCTTGTGAGCGAAGGTGTATGTTGCTGGAGGGTAGGGAAGAAAATTTGTAGGACGAACTAGTACAGAATAAGTTGTCGACGAGCCGTGGCTGCCTTGAGAGTTGAGCCGCGTTGATGGATTGACGGGTGACGTCAGTCGGTACAGCGAAGTCAGTCACGCGTGACGGAACTCGCGGGGAGGCGGCCACGCGTGTTGGACATTGATGCGGAGATGACTGTACGGTAGAGTGTGTTTTAAACACATTTGTTTACGCCGTGTTTCTGTAACGTTATATATTTCATCAATAGAAGTGCATCGTCGTCAGAGCTGGACTGTACATGGCAGTAAATCAATTATGATTAGGAGAAGGAAGATCGTTGCAATGTAATCAACTTCCTTCTTAGTTGCGTGATTTAGCGAATTTTACTAGAACGAGTGAGTTATTATTTACAGAACAGACAATTTATAATTATTACCGAATCTAATTTATAATTATTATCGACGTTCTTCATCAAAATGTCAACTCTCACGACGTCATCGTAGTCTTTGTATAGATTATACTAATGTGACTGTAATATATTTAAATTGTGAATGTGTGGTTAGTTACATATAATTTGCACTGTTAGAATTTTTAAAGCAATGTATTCGTTTAGCAGTCACCCAGATAGGAATTCCACTTTATCAAACCTTGTCGTCTGATTCGTGTAAAATGCTGTTAATAAGCCTGTCTGGCCCGTCTGTCTACGGCAAAATTCAGAACCGAACCGCTACCGCTGCGGGCTGTTACTAATGCGGTAATAAGAATTGCACACTGGGCTATTATTAATACCCGTAATGGGCTATTACTAATCCGTCGTATGGCCCCAGTGCTTTGCGCGATATTAATGCCCGCAGCCCATTACGTCGCACCGATTACCATTACTCTACGTCATCAAATACGCCTAGCGCAATACGTCATTCGTTGTTCGTTGAACGGTTTTCGTCGGCCGGAGCGCGACGAGTCTGATTTGTAATTGTGTGCAATGACACGTGCTTGCGACGAGGCGCCGTCTTGTACGCTTGTACGCTCTACGACGACGGATCAATACTCGGCCGTCTTGCGGTGTACCCGCCGCGAACGCCGCTCGCTGTGCGTGGCGCTCGCGGCAAGCAGACGTGCAAATTAGAATTGATCACGCTTCGCGCTGGGTGCCTTCGGAGTACATTCACTATTTATAAACAAACGTTATTCATAATCCATATGCAAAAGCACGTGCAGTAGCTGCCAAATACAATTGCCGAGCGCATATATGTTCGGCCCGCTAATATACGCTGGCGTGACTCGGTATTTTCCTGTTTGAGTTGCATACCTGTTTGGACTTATTACGTTGCTTTTTCCTATTAGATACGTGCCTCAGATAACGACGAGGAAACCGGCAGAGGACTTAATTAAAACGTTCTTTATAGCTGTCTCGCTAGATAAATCACAACAATGAGTGACTTATTTTTAAAGAATATGTAATCCTCTTCTTTAGGTGCAACAACTAGACGTTGCTTACATCTGGCTGATAAAGCGGCAATACGCCTGTTGCTCTCTACTAAATCACGCCGCTTGATGAATGACGCTACGATGCTTTTATCCGATATCCGGTTTTACTATTGCACTGCGCGTTTGCCGCTGCGCTCCGGGTTTATTCTATAAAATATTCACGTTGCTCGCAGCTGTTTTGGTTTGTTCCACGCACTGCACTGGGATATTTTCATCTGTTTTTCTCGGTAAAAAGCGACAGCTTTACAGTTATCAGATAAGCGCGGCTTTAATTTCTCCGCGTCGTCCGTGATTGATTTGGCATGTCACAATCACGCACTCGTGACAATGCTGGGCCAATGGGATGCGCCAGATCGCATCCAGTCGGGTTGGTGTCCGGTGTCGCGCCGTGCGGGACCAGGTTGCGTATTGACAATGTCCCGGCCTGTCCCCAGATGTAGCGATGTATAGCACCAGATGACTTTTTAATGGCAGTTCTTTGGCGTGTTGATGAACCGAAGCAATTGCGTTCTTGTACCGTGTCATTGGAGTTGTAAAACGACGGCAATTAGTGCGCACTCGGTAGCGTCACGGCGATAGTTGCGTGTATGGTAACGAATCAATTATGTATGTTTTTTTTCGATTTGGGAAGTAATTGAAAGTGGTATAATTCGGGGACATTTGTATCACCAAAATAATAATGGAATTTACTTGCCGAAAATATTGCGTTAGTAGTACTTAAACTGTTCACACGTAAGTGCACAGTGCACATTCAACGAATTTGATATAATGCTATAATGCTTTACGTTGTGTTTAGATTAAAACAATTACGTTGGTGTACTGCATCGAGGAACTACTAAGATCACTGATCTCTTTAACCAAACGTTTAATGGCTTGGTGTAGAGGAATATGTAATTATTATCAACAGTTAATTAACAAATGTGCCAATTCCCATCACATACTATTTATATTGTTTCTAGATGCAGAATATCTTATTATTGTTAAGCAAGATTCTTCGTGACCATCACTGTAGTGCCCTCTCTCGTTAATGAACAACGCGTTGCTAGGCGTTATGTTGTTGGTTCTAACAGTAATCGTCAACACGCCTGATGGTATCACGCCTGACGTAGTGCCCACCTAGTAATTGACGTTGTTGTTATTGCCGTATGATTTGATGTGTGCATTTGGCCCATGGTAGATACCCAATCCACTCTCGCTACCCTCTGTGGTGGCTTCTACGCTTGACCTGTTTCTGATAACTATGTTATGGTGTTGACTCTTCTCTATTTCGTATATAACACGGTTAGCACCGCTGCTTGGCATCTCGTTGGTTTCTCTGCAATCGTCGATACGGTTATAATTGTTATTGATCCATGTGTGTGACGTTGTAGCACGCCGTTTGCGGTGCTGGTCATTATTATAATTGGGCAGTATAAATTGACGGTTACCGTGATTTCGCGTCCTAGCTACCTTTGTGGTTGATGTATAGGCAGGCTGTAAAGGTAAGTTCATCTTCATCAACGCAATGTCCAGTCATTAACAACCAGGGATGGGTCATGTACATGCACAATGTACTTGAATACAAGTACAAGTACCTTTAATTGTGTCAAGTACAAGTACAAGTACTCATCTAAAAATATACGCAAGTACAAGTACAAGCACTTTGTGAAAAACTCAAGTACAAGTACCAAGTACCAACTACTTAACAAAGGTAAGTACTTGTAAAAAGTAGTTGCTAAGTCCAAGTACTTTGATGGTCAAGTACAAGTCCAAGTACTGCACTCGGCAAAATGGCAAGTACAAATACATGTCCAAGTACAGTACTTGTTGTACTTAAGTACACAAGTACTCAAGTACTTGAGTACTTGAACCCATCCCTGTTAACAACACGCTTTACTTATCACCCCATATATATAGTTTCATTTGGATACCATATCGAATTGTATGGGAAGTTTCAGCTACTCTACAATTACTGAACAAATAGTATTCGTTCACACGTATCGACCACTGTCTATTGCCAGGTACCCGGTCGAACGGAGGCAAATCGTGTGAATATAATTGTCCCAGCTTGGAAATGGCTGCAAGAGGATTAAAATTGACATTGTCTCGATCGAGACAATGCTTTAAGAAGTAATTATCGTACCACACCCGTGTGTTGCAATGGCCAAACACCCTTGCGACTGACCACTTTCCCAGTCAGCTCGTCACGCTGTATTAGGCGCTAAACGATGCAGAGAACTGACCATCCATAACTGACCAAGTGGACACCGGTCGCACGGAATGACCGATGATCTAGTGCGGGAAAGCTCTGTCCTACAGTCACGCGGGCATGTGGTCATTATACCGGACTGACCCGAGAGATCACTGGATTACCCCCCACTGACCCCTGTCCAGCAGTGGTCATTCGTGGTTTTGTATATTGTTCTATCTATCAGTTTCGCCTAAGGATGGTATTGTTTGCAGTTGAAAGTTCGTGTTTCGTCTCCGTCCGTTTCACCAGTCGACAGTGGTGGTACGCATGTAGACTTGCAATAGTTATATTTCTTTGTCATTAGTGTGATTGCTCCTGACATGTGTCGGTGCGTTTTTATCATTCCTGTAAACGAACTGGTGAACGTGTGGTCATGTCTACGCACATTGTCGTTGGGTATGGGCAGCAATAACATTTTCGTGTTGCGGTTTGCTGGTCATGGTTGACAAATAGGAGGTGACAGAACGACATACCACCCAGTCACTCCTCTCAGACCGACACGAACACTGCCTTCTTCTCTCTCTCTCTCTCTCTACAGACACCGACGTACCTTCCTCCTTTGTCGATATGCTGACAAAACACCTTCCCACGTGACCGGAATTATTACCAGACCAAACGCTAACAACAACGGGTAAACACAAATGCAAAACAAAGATTGAGCTCAGTGTCAGTTTAGATAATGCCATTGTTATTCGTGATAGAAACACTTGCAGTGATTCTGCTATAATCGTGGGTGGGTTTGATCGATGACGTCCCGTCTGTGACCGCTCAGGCAGCTCCGTGTAAATGCGAAGACAAAATGATGTTACTACATGTGCTCGGTGCTCATGGACGTTCAGACGCCACCAGAGTCGACTGGGCGCGGCTGAAGCACAGATCCACCCTCCCCACGTTCGTGACGATTGCGGCCCACGTCCATGGCGGTTGTGGTTCACGTTCGTAGCGGTTGTAGACCATGTTCGTGGTTGTTGTGACCCACGTTGTGGCGATAGTTCACGGTGGCGAAGCGATGGGCCGTTCGTTCTGATCTCTGTGTCGTCCGCTCTCGACCCATTCGGCTGATAACAACACTTCCATTGCACTTTGTCACTGCGTTTGTAGATAACCAGTAATGCGCCATGTTGGTCTCACGACTGTAACTCTCTGTCGGGCTCTAGGCCGTGGCCCGTGGGTATCAGGACCGTAAATATCTGTCAACGTCGTCGACTGTTGTTTGCTTACGTCACATAGTTTCCTCGAATCGTAGTGGTCCTCCACAATTTCTAATCTTGCATTTTGGTCTTGATCCCACCTTTTCCCCAAGCCCGTGACACGGGTTCAAAATGCTAGCTGCTTCTAGAAACGCCTTCTTCAATCCAAACTGTCTGACGGGAGGCCGGCATTTTGACTAAATCAACAAAGCTGCGTCTTTGTCTTGGGGTCGACCGCATGAATTTGAACTCTGTTTGCGGGATGTCCAATCGTAACTGTAAACTGCAATTTACTCAGCGTGAACATTTGACCAATGGTTTCGGAGAGTGCGTAGCTGATATCTATATCGAAGCGTAAACTGGGTCAACGTTCTGCAGCGCGGAGAACTCGGTCAGTCGCTCCAGCGGCTCTGCTATCACTGACTATGCGGTATTATGCAACGCGCTGAAAGGCTGGTCGGTCCCGGCGACGGCTCACGAGGCAAGGTATAGTCGCTCGGGCGGGACCACCCCACGGCGCTACCCATCCGTCACTGTCATGAGCCGCGCCGCAGCCGCCAACTGTTGTTTGTTTAAGTCCAGCGCTCGGCTCGTTGCGCGTCAACCAATCGCAGCGCTCGAGAGCCGGGCCGCTCCCGGCTGAGTCGATGGTAGATTCTAGGGTGAACGAACACGTAACGACGGTAGCCCTTTTAAAGCAGTTATTTAATCAAGATTTAGCAGGAATAATTCATGCAATTAGTTATTTATTCAACGTTTGACCAGGGGCAATTCACGAGAGCGGTTATCTTATGAAGTTGTTTGTGCGTGGCTGGCGACCACTCCCGATACAATACTTGGGTATTTTACTCGGCGCCATATCGGGGTTCTCTAGCCCGAAGGCTCGGGGCTTGCGTGATGGATCGTATAGCCTTTGCGGTTGTTTGCTTCTTTGAATCTTGGTAACCCTTTCATTAGCGGGCACGGCTGGCGTAGCGAGTTCGCGTTCGGTACACAGCGCATTTAGCGTACACATATACGTCGACATCGGGAATTTGGAACGTTACTACTTTAATCACTTATCCAGCTCTGCCGTTAATTGGTTACACATATCTGAGCGGATGTGAGTCATTGAGGCTTAACCTGACAAGACATACACGTGTGTCGTCGCGTTTACGTGTTCACATCATCGTGCCATTTGTTTGCATAACATGTTGTCGCTTATATAAGCTAATAAGCTTGTATACACAATTATGCCACTAAACTAAAGGCTCTCTATAATTAAGAGATCGAATGTTGTATTATTAAAACAAGTTATACAATGATGACCTCTTTATAAGACAGCAAATTACTACCATGCGTTGTGTCATAAATATATATACTGTATATATATATATAACATACACAAACACTAGTACTATTACTTATAATAATAATAATTATTATTATTACCATAGTCCTTACTAACATTCAAACTACCAGGTTTAAATATGGTAGGCTTCTCAGCTAAAAATGTGCTTCTCAACTACAAGACTACAATTACAACCTGTAAAAATTACATAAAAATACGGATATTTCCAAGCGTTTATGCGATTGCCATTAGTTAACTAAAGTAACTTTTGTATACTATGGGATATCGCAACACAGCTATATATATATATATATATATATATATATATATATATATATATATATATATATATATATATATATATAAAGAAGCAACAATATTGAGTTTTTCGAATAAATCTGTCTGTGCAATATATGACAGGGCGTTCTTTTTCACCGCTTAACCTGTGTGCTACAACGGCCCGACTATAGGTTGAAACGGTGTAATATGTTGAAACTCTCCACCTCTTGCCGTATGTCATGCGATATCGTCTACTCCAAGTACAAAGTCGTTCGCCGCTTTGACGGTCTACGAGTCCTGCCCGTCCTCGACGACGATACGCCCCAGTCCGGCCTCACCCGGAGGTAGAGAGAGATTTTCTGGCACCAGCCAGTCAATACGAGTGCTGACCTGTCGCGACAAAACGATTTAGTGCCTAGCTGTGATTAGTAAGTTTGGTTTCTGTCACCAACTGAACAGAAATGTCGCAAAGACCGCATAGCTGTAACAGTGACCATGTGTTCTTCATGAAACCTAAAAGTAAAACAGGAAATATGATATTATATATATATATATATTGTGTGTGACACATTGTTATATCAGTGACACAAAGAGAGACATTGTTATATCAGTGACACAAAGAGAAGGACGAAACTATCATCAAGTACCAGTACTGATGCCAGCCTCACCCCGGACATTTTGGACAAAGACGGGAGTAACTGCAATTGTTAACCTGCATTTTGCGCAGCTGTATCCATGTATGGTTCCAATGCCGCGAAACTATTTTAATTCAGCACAATTGGCTTACATTTAGGATCCTTCGACAGTCCGTGTAGGTAACATCTTCTCTTACACGAGTTCCCAATTATCGCCAGCTTCGTTCTGTCGTCGTGTCGATTTGTTGACGGCGCCACATGGGGGGTTTCCGGGAACACGGGATTCACATTGCGTTCTAATTCCGGATTTTGCTCGGAGGCTTTCGCACGTCCTTTGGTAGTTTCTATAATGACTTCCGCCGTAAAAGCTGTGGGTGGCTTATGGTTTTCTGCACAATACATCCTCTGCCTTGTATTAAACTGAGTTACAAAAATATGCTAATACGTTTTGCCATGTAAAACCCGCCTATATATATATATATATATATATATATATATATATATATATATATATATATACACTCAAGTGGGTCATGTTTCAATTTATACGCATAGCCATTGGCTATGTATCTTTACCAAAGTTGGAACTTCTGCTGCGTAACTTAGAACTTCTGTTAATTAACTTCTATGATTCTATCGTATATTATTTAACTCGGAACTATATATATATATGTATGTAATTATATATACAATTTATATATATATATATACAATTTATATATATATATAATTGTATATAATTGTATAATATATATACATATAAATGTATGCATGCATATATATATATATGTATATATATATATATATGATCATATATATATATATGCATGCATTTATATGTATATTATATATATATATATATGCATGCATGCATTTATATATATATATATATATATATATATATATATATACATAATTATATAATTTATATACATATAAATGCATGCATATATATATATATATATATATATAGTTCCGAGTTAAATAATATACGATAGAATCATAGAATGTAAGTAACAGAAGTTCTAAGTTACGCAGCAGAAGTTCAAAGTTTAGTAAATATACATGGCTTATGGCTATGCGTATAAGTTCACTTTGTATTAATTGAAACTTGACTCACGTGAGTGTGTATATATATATATATATATATATATACATACATACATACGAAAATATAAAACATTTCACACAAACACAAATTATTAAACAAAAGTAAATAAAGACGCCATAAAATATTAATAATGCAGGTGACGTCACCCGGAGTCGCCGATGGAGAGCAAAACTATGACGCAAACTGTTTGGTAATTATTAAATAATTAGTTTGCAGATTAAACCACCTGTGACAGTGCTTAGAGAAATTAGTAATTGGGGAAGCCAAGTTGTCACTAAGCTAACTGATGTGATGGATTCTAAATTTAGGAGGCGAATAATGAATTTTCCAACACAAACGGACGCGCAAACCTGCACGCACGCACGCACGCACGCACGCACGCACGCACGCACGCACGCACGCACGCACACACACACACACACACGAACGCACTCGCACAAAATACAGAAGATCCAAGTAACAAAACGTTAAGTAGTATCAATACGGGCATATCTATCGGCAATATTCATAAATATATATATATCCATGTTTCGAGCTACGAATACAACAGCTTACGTTTTAAAAAGAGCATTATTGAAATGTGACATACTGTTGGTTTGACATGAAGAACTTACTGGTAGATAGATCTGATGACGTCCCGTTCGAACTACATTTGTTGTACCTTACGTAGTGTAGTACATTGTCCGTGTGTTGTATATGTGTATCCTGAAGCGTGTATCGGGTGTCGGCGAACGTGTCCTGGTTGTACACCGTGTGACGGTATGATACATTGGCGGTGTCTTTGATATATTTATATACTGCGGCAACATGTTACTGCTGTAGGCGTGGCCATGAGGCAGAGGTAACTCTTGCAACAGCAGTCGCGACGTCTCCTGGGCAGCACATTATCCCGTCGACCCCGCTTGGCTGTTAGAGGTGCTTCACAGCGTAACAATGATTGGATTCTCTTGTCCATTTGTCATTCACAGCGTAACAATGATTGGATTCTCTTTTCCATTTGTCATTTGTTAAAACACATTTCCAATGAACCTAATAATAACACATTTCACGCGACGCCCGTTTGTTTAAGATGGGGGTCGTTGACGAATATAAATACCTCGGTACGACAATTGACAGCAGGTTGGGTGGGACCGTCACTGTGGCATTACGTCTAAGAAATGCCAGGAGCGAATATAGTGCCTAAGGAAGCTACGCTCTTTTAACACTGATATTTTGTCCATGTTTTATAAGTCATTTAGAGTGTTTTAACCTTTTCTTTTATCTGTTGGTTTTGGAACGACAGTCAAAAAGACAAGTAGCATTGTAAATATAAGTAGTAAAGTGACCGGTGGTAAACAATCCACTCTCACTGCTCTGTATGAAATGCAGGTATTGTAAAACGCCACTCGCATACTAGCTGATAACACGCATATTTTGCACGAAGAATACGTCCTTCTGCCCTCGTCCAGACGGTTTAGAACTGTTATATACAAAACAAATAGGAAGCGGTTGTCGTTTGTTCCTATGTCTATTCGGCTTTTTAATGACTTATCTCTGTGAAATTGCCTTGAGCAATCTTGGGGATATTTAAAAATACTATAATACGTCTCTATTGAAAAATATAAGTTAAATATTCGTGTTTAGGATGTCAGGTAAGTTGTCAAAGTAAGCACAACAGGATTCAACCCTTGAAGTGTTTGAAGCTATTTTAGAAACGTGCATGTCGAAATAGCAAAATATACGATTGTTTAAAGGAGAACGATAATATGAACACCAGCAGTTTAATAATGACAGGCAAAAGAAGAGCGCACGCGTATACAAACTGGAGTCAGAAGATGGTAATAACATACAAGATGTGCATTTGTGTATGATATCGGGATATCAGTAATCACCACATAGTTCTTCGTACTTAATGATATAATCACACGGCTTTCGTTCGTAAGACGGCGGCGTGTACAAACACACACGAGCAGCGTCCGAAATGACACCCAGTATCAGATTCGTTGTGATACAGTACCATGGTATTGTGATGAAGTGCTGTGGTATATTTATAAACATTTTGCAGTGTTGCATAAAACACGTTATAAAGTGTGTTGTGTAACACAGCGTATTTAGTCAATTATGTAGAGTATTCTGTGAATTGTGTAATGCATACTATGAAACATGTTGCATTATATGACAAATATCAGTACTCATTATAGAGTATTATTATTGTATTGTGCAGCGTACGTTACGAGCACACATTATATATGCCATGTAGCATGTGTGACGTATTGATGTTGACGTGATGTTGATGTGTGACGTCTGTCCGTAGGATGCATCGGACGACGCGCCTCCAGTTGACGGAGCTCAACCCGCACCTGCTGTGTGTGCTGTGTGGCGGCTACCTCATCGACGCCACCACCATCATTGAGTGTCTGCACTCGTGTAAGTATACGTCGGCCGCAGCTTAAACCCACCTTGTCTATCCTGCAATTTTCAATATAAAGCTCGGATTCCAAATGTACGGAAACGGCTTGCAGAACGCGATAATCTGGGTACCTCTGTGGTGACGTCACGTCTGTGATTTTCCTAACCGATTCGTGCGCGGATACGATTCGAAACGCTACATGGAGCAATTCGATTTTCCGTAAACGCATCCACACGAAAGTTCGGAAACAATGCATCCGCATCTGTCTGTACACATGGAATCACTTCTATTAATTCCCATTAGGCAATATAGTCCTTCTCTTGTCGCACGATGCATGTATAATCCATTTCCGTATACTATCCTTAGCGTCGTTGGTTGATGCTCTTATTGTTCATTGCATATTGCCGGCCAAATTGTGTGAAGATCAGCTGATTAAGCGAACTTACTGCTGCTATTAATTACAACCCACTGTGCTTGAGAGGATGAGCCTATAGGCAGAGGAACAGAAAAGGTAGCTATTTAGTGAATGCGATTTCCATTGGTAACTCATAAGGTGTTATAAGTGGTGTTTCGTATAACTAAATGCCTCAGTTCTCTTAATTTACCGAACTCAGAGTATACTTAAATTAATGATATTACACTTCATGTTTTGATCCGTATTACGGTCATGCTGGGACTAAAAAGAACCCCGCTTGCTGAATTACGTCATGTTTTTAAGTTTCAGCAAAACCTGTTTTATGGTTGAACATTGCATCACCGATAGTTACTAATATTTTACTAAATTTCATTAATACATATATGTTACTGCCGTGATATTTTCTTTCCTTTGATTGAAGATGAAATAAAATAGTAAAGTTTTATAACATCCTAAAGACCGCAGTACTGTACTTTGGCTTGCCAACGAAAGTCGACCAACAAAAACATTCCTTAAAGAGTGTTTCTGTTTTCACGGCAGTAGAATCAAGAAATATTTGGCACGAGCGTATAAATAAGCCAACCGAGAATAGTTCTTTCCCCGGCACCTCGCTGTGGGTGGGGAGTCCTGAAGCCGTGGGGGGCTCCTAATGTATTACCCCGAGTGTTGTAACTCACGTTTCTTTCATCGCACGCGTGGCCTTTTGGAGGGAAAGCGGGCCACATAGGACGATAAGACGCCGCTGGCAACCCCGTTCCCACAGAGACGCCAAGTTGTTTGTTATTCGTTATAGCGCAAGTAATTATAAGTACAGTTAAAACTAATTCCACTGACAGCGTGTCTGACATTGGTCAATTTCGAGAGCGGCGATGCCAAACAGAAACTAAGTCTACGGTAGTCTTTATGGTTAATTAGATTATCAAAAGTGCGATCAATGTGCATCACAATGCACATTATGTGATATCGTTGTGGTTGAACGAAGTATACATATATTTACATATATCTACACGTGGATAATGAGAAAACCACTTTGTGCATACGCACCCTGTTGGAATGCTCTGATTGCAGCGTGTCTAATAGCTCGAGTCGGGGGTCCACACTCGCTCCCAGCCGCCTCCAAACGAGTTCTCGTTTCCGCTGACCCCGGCTCCATCTATTATCGCCCACAGGCGATTTATGCGACAACGCTCTCCCGCTCCGCCCGGCAGCGGCGGAGACTTACGATCGGCCGCGACGCTGCCGACTATCAATATTTATTTTGATCGACCTCCCAGACGCGCCCGCCCGCCTATCGCCCGCGTCGACCAGTGGCCGACCGACCGACCGACCGACCGCCGTCTTGGTCGACAGAGACGCGCCTAGCGACAAGTTAATAACACGTTGTCGGGCGGCGCTGCGATCAATCTTGTCCTCCTTCTCCTCCACATTGCGCCCGTCTGTCGTTCCGCGCGCCCGCGTGCCAATTACTGCCGGCGGCGGACGAGATGGACTGACGCGAAAGGTTAATGAGACCAATTGATGAGAATGATGGCGCCCCGTGCGGTAATTGTCGATGGTGATAATGGTGATAATACGGGGTATTACCTAATGATCCATAGCAAGCGTGGGCGGGATATCAATAATAATAATAATAATAGTTACACTACTACTACTACTACTACTACTACTACTACTACTACTACTACTACTACAACTACTACTACTACTAATAATAATAATAGTAGTAATAATAATAATCACAGTGAAGCATTCTAACATGATTTATATTCTTCCACAACAGTTAACCGCGTTCCGTCAAATAATAGTGTAATATATTTCTGCATGATATAATTTGGGGGTATAATAATCATATAATAGTATCAACAAGGTTACCATCTATTATAGTGTAGCACCCTTGTCTTGAATCAGCTCGGCGTGTTTCGCTGATTGCTATGTGTAATCATGTACGCGCCTGACGTTAAACATAATGCTGCATACGAGCTTTGTTTTGTCGTGGTGTGTATACGGGGTTACTACACTCCCCGTGTTGTGTCTGTCGGAAACGTATGTCCTGCCTGTCCAGTTACCCCCTAAGTCGGTACCAGCAGCACGTGGCGTTTGTCGTACCGTAAATACGGCCTGTTTACAACGGGCTCTCCCCTGGCGGTCCAATATATTTCTGCCGCGTCTCCGCACTTTCCACGAGTATCGCATTCCGGCGATGACCAATTGACCACTCGTAATGTCCGAATTATATTGACGGGCCGAGTGTATTGTCCAGCGAGTCCACGCGACGGTCAAGGCGATAACGGTTTGTGTGTTATATTAACTGACCACAAGGGGAATTCCGACGGGTTTTGAGGATACCGCTAGAATTCCTACTGGCGAGCATGCCCGGAGACGGCATCGGTGATGACGTTGATACACTCCGGCTGTCTGTCGCTATGGCAACGACGGACGCTGATTGACGATGGCGGCGCAGAGGTCACACGCCCTGTCGATTTCGTTTCTCGTCTCGCGTCGAGTTCGTCCGTCGGCAAAATGAATTGCAGATGACCACGGTTTGTCCGGAGGCTCTGCGGGGCAACAACGCCTGCGGCCACTCTGGTCAGGCCTACTCATGCGGCCGATAATTGACCGGACGGACACGTGACATCTGACCGGGTGAAGCAAGAGAAAACGCTCGCCGCAGCGACAACCAGGTCTGCAGGAGACGACAGCGATTCTGGTCTTGTGTGATCATTGCATCCTTTCGGACCAACTGGAATGACGCGGTGTAGGCAACAGGTTCCGGGTTCGGATCACATCCAAGATTCTATATATTCTAATTAACCCACGTCCACTCGTCTGGTATACGGTCATATCTTTCACGCCGGGTTCGGGTCGCATCCAGTTTGCTATCCAAGAGTATGTACAACTACCATACGTTCAGACTTTGATACCCCTCGAAGCGTGTAGGTCCTATTTATTTACCCAGGTCATCTCGTGTACCTGGTCTGTCGGTATTCGGTCTGTCGACTACAGTCCCGCGGCTCGTCTGCATGTCGGATTCATTGTAGCCCTCGACGAGTTCGTGCGGAACATCGGCAAGTCAGGAGGACGAGGGTCGGGTGTCCATCACCGGTCATCGCCGTGAGATGGCCCGCGGTCGTAGGTATTGCGTGTCGCTAGCGAACACTGATCCACCGGCGGACGAATACGACACTTCCGTCGGGGCGTGTGTCACCTCGGGCAATTTCTATTTGTACTATTCTTTGTATACAAACACAGCAGTCGTCCAAGATTTGTATTACCTATTAAAGCATTTTCTTAAAAGTTACATAGATTGTGTCGGGTACATAAATGTTTTCCATAATTAATGTTTTTTTTTATACATTTAAATGACCATTTACGAAGGTGAACGATATAACAAATTTTAACAATATATGCTTATTTATCGTAACATAAATTAGCATTACATTTATGTAGCACATTTCCGCAACGATATTCACGGTGTATATTAAAAGATATCGTAATCTTTTCAATTATCCAATACTGGCATATATAAATGCACACCAATTGAAAAGATGTGGTAACATTTTAAATTGTCCTATGCCCGTCTGTATTCGATACAAACCACCGAAAGGTGACGTAGCAAGAGGAACAACGGGTAAACGACACGTTTCGGGAGGTTACCCTGACACATTGCGTGGCTGAATTATTCCCAGAGTAGTCGAGTCAGTTGGAATGTGCGCGTTGGGCAGACCAACGGACCATAGAGCCTACAGCGCCATGTAAGAACTGACGCCTTACCAGGAACTGCAATCAACAGCACGTTACCCTTTGTTGTGGACACACTCTTTAGACCGGACGAACCACCCTGGGGTTCGAGTGTGTGGCCCCCGTGTTGACTTGACCGACAACCGTGACACGTGTCCGGTTACGGTCAACTCGGGTTGCGGTCAACTGTCCACTCAATAAATCTACACGTCTCCATCATGCGTCGTGGCCACTCAGGTTCTGCAAGTTTGATTGCTTACATCTCATGCTGTAATACCATTACAATAAACATAATCTGTATGTAATAAATAAACACCTGCATAGCTGCTATTACCACATATCACAAGTCATGTTAAATAAAAAAACACTGCGCTGTAAAACGTAATTTAATATACATTAACTATAA
>OZ023205.1:60986903-60994403 GCA_963995525.1 Escarpia spicata | reverse complement strand
CCATCAAACACCCGCCGATGGCCATCTGAGATAGCTAAATGTTCTCGGCGCGACAGCTGCGCTGTAGATACATCAGGGCGAGAGAGTATGTTTTGTCAGATGCCACCACTTTGTGCAGCCGGGAGCCACTGGGTGATGGCGTCGAGGTTTGTTCGGCCATGCAAAACTGTATAGTCGCTGAGCGATTCAACATGCTATGTTACCGTCTACGGGATGGTTAGGCCTGTAGGTGTCTACGTTGCCACCGGTGTTAGTGGCAATGTCTGCACGCGTTGTGGTTGAGTTATCCGCGGGTGGTTTTCTGGGCAAACGGTAGTGCGAATCGCGTATATTGTTGAATGAGATAAATTAATATGTAAATCTGTATTATGTATCTGCGGATAAGATGCCTGGCACAACCCGAGGACAACCATGTGTTTGCCTCACCGTTTCATGACATTTGTATAAACACCGATTTTTTGTAAACCGTTCATGTTAACGTAAGGTTGTGTGTTGTGTTACTTTGGTCAATCGCATCGTGAAAACACGTACATATCAGGGAGTACACATTCGGCCAGGACACTGGTCGCAGAAGACAAGTGTCTGTCGTGGTGATCATCACCAATATCACCGTCAATATCATCACCATCTGCACTGTTACCTCGACCTAATTCGTTCTGTCAAAGCAAAGTATACACCTGGCTCCGTTAATAATACCTGGATAAACCATCAGCATATTCGCATTTCCTTCATTCTACGCACGTTCGTGCTGTAGAGTAATGTCCAAGTGTGCTGCAAGGGTGGCATGTGAAATTTGTTTTCTTTTACGTCGTGCATAGGTCGCGGCCGCGTAATTCTAGCGAACCATCGTGGCTTGCGTAGCGTAGTAATTGATACGCACAAAGACGTCACGTAGGTGAATGTAAATTGCACCAACACTTTGTCGCATTAATAATGACCGTACTTTGATGTTATTACAGACGAGATGAGACGTCGGCGAGAGTTCTACGCGGCCCATCCACAGTCTGGTGAGAATACATCTTTCGTTACCTGTCTACCAGACGTTTAGGCGTTGATTATAGTTGCATTTGATTGCATACCGTTGTTACGCTTACGTCTGAACAACATAATTGTGAAATGAATAACGTCCCAATTCTCCGATTACGTACAACATTTACATGTGGTGGACATTTGTGGACAAGTATTTCTTACAGCAGCAACACGGCTGAAACTTGATCGTCCCAGATTTTGTGTCGGAAATAATGATAGGATTGATGCACAACAAGCTATGATGAATTGAAGTAATTATCGTGGAATACGGGCGATGTGACTCCACAAATTATGACATACAGTTTGTTCTGACGATTGCAGAATTCGCAACTACGAATATTGTCAATTAGGAGGCGGCCGTTTCGACATTTTATTCGATATCCAATGATCTTCGTGATGATTTCATGTTTCGCGCGGCTTAACAAGGTCGTGTTGTCGGGTGTCGATGAGCAGTTGTTTTACGCACGTGTTGTAGGACCGAGCTCGAGTTCTCTGAATGCCAGCGAAGAACGCGGCAACGTCGAGGATCCGAGTGCCACCTACACACCGCACGAGAAGATCAGTCTGTGTCTGCAGCACTGCGACCGGTAGGTGGCGCGGCAGTGTAGTTTGAAAGTGGATCATATCGAATTTAGAGTAGATCGCTGTCGTGAGCTTGCGTGAATAAACACATCATTATATACATACATACGATCACAAACTATGCACCATACACGCACGCACGCATGTACGCACACACGCACACGCGCACACGCGCACACACATTGTAAATACACTACTACATTGCTAGATCTACGTGAACGTTATGCCTTATGAAGATGGTAGTGGTGCGAAACAGTCGGTTGCTGTTCTACAAATCGGTCCCTAGTCTGATTAGTTGTGTTATTTCCATTCAGGTTGCCACCGTTCAAGGCGGCATCGCACTCTAGCGGCGACAGAAAGGAGGACGCGGTGAGTGGGATGTAGTGGTGTAGGCGCGCCAGTAGGACGTCATAACGATGTTATGGTGTACATGTTGGGACTTGATTTTTATTAATGTTACCAATGGAAAATGTAATAAGTTTAACTTTGAGTAATGATAGTGTGAACATTTTGTTGAGGGTTTCTTTATTAAGGGATTGTAGGGTATACACCGATTCGTCATATTAAAAACGGTGCCGCTTATAAAACAATGCTGGGATTACTTTGGAATAGTTGGTTCAACCACAATGCCTGATTTTGCCACAAGAAACTCCAAGTAGGCTTAGTCGGTAAAAGTATTGAAACGAAGAGGCCAATAATAAGAATAACAGTAACAAATAAATAAACCACAACCAAACTAACACTAATTAAGTCAATACACGTTATACATTAGCGGTCGGCCAGCGCGAAAGTTAATACAATTTCGGTGTCATCTAATGATCTTTATTCGTTGTAGTCTTGAGTATCCTTCTTAGCTACTCAGCGTACTATTCATCCATTTGCTAACAAGTTTAACATTGCATACCAAGAGACTGTCCTTCAGTTTTGACGCGCCTCTCATGTTGGGTTTCTGAGAATGGTGACACATTACAAGACTTCATATCGTATTGCTATGTTGTCTGTTCCAGGGGAGTGACAGACGCCATCTGCTCTGTCCTGCGGCGGTCACAGTCGGTCATCTCAAGAAATTTGTTCGTCTCAAGTTTGAGTTGGCGTCTCATTACAATGTGAGTACATGTCCCACTCCGACTGCAATGATGTCACAATATATTTAACTAATGTTGTTATTTAGTATCCTGCTTTTCTTATTTCTATTTTATATCCACAAGCCACAAGACCATTAAATCATAAGGCAATTTATGAACAGCGCCCGGGTGTAAATTATTTAGCATATTATTATCATATTGCAAGAATATATGTGGTAAACACAACACATGGTTCCTTTAACCAGCTACGACTTGTAGTAAGGAGTTTGCCTGACATCCGCCATTACACGAATTTACATTTTTGTCACTCATTACTGGGCTTGAACCGTTGAGCTAATAATCTTGCTCATTAAGATTTTAAAATTCTGACTTCAAACGTTTTTCTCTGCGACAAAATCATAGGGCAAATTTGTTAAAGTGAGAACTGCATGCCGGAAGATATATTTAGCACCGCCCTTGTAATGTAGTGTACGTGATTACATAAATCTATTTGGTAAGCAAAACTTGAAGGTCATGCGCTTAATTATACTCGTGAGGTAGACAAACTGTGACGTGCTGGATCAATCAATTAAAGCACCATTCGATTTGCAAAGGTGCCGTTTGATATAGAGATACCTCATTCACAACTACATTTCTGCTGTTTCATCCCCGTCATAGGTGGAGGTGTTCCACTCGGACGAGAGCCTCAAGAACGACTACACACTGCTCGACGTCGCCTACATCTATGGCTGGCGGAGGGTAAGTCGCGTGGTCTCCACACGACCGTCCCGTCCCGTCCCGTCCCATCCACCTGTAGAACAATGTCATCGTTTTCCTCTTTGTTTGGATTGTTGTGCTGTCACAGCAGTTACCAATCTACGAACATATTGTAGAGTTACACCAGGATATATATTTGTGTATTGTTTGTGTTAACACTGTTGTATTGGTGCACAAGATAATGATCATGTGAACGCAACTGGTATATTACATTTTAAACAGTTTTGTTGTATTAAAGTCGTCAGCATTAATTTATATATTCTATGAAAATATGTTACTGTGATTTTATAATTTACTACATGTTTATACGACGTATATTTGGTATTTTGATATAGTAAAGAAGAAAACAAAATACGCTATATCTGTCTCATAAGTTGAGAAGTTGGTTTGTCATAAGTGGGTGTGCAAGCACACGATGTACTATTATGACGATTCGATGAAGTTACATGTGGTTTCGTTGCAGACGGAGCCGTTGCGACTATTCTACGTTGTGTACGACAAATCCAACAGCGCCATCTCCCTACCGTCACTGCCGACCGACGTTCCCCTCTCGTCCCGGCCGTCCTCTCCCGATGGTACGGCACCCAATCAGAGGAAACGCACCCACACGCTGAGCGAGGAGGAAGAAACGCCGGAAATTACGTCACAAACCCCGACTAAACGACACAAAAGCGCGGAGTCGGAACCCGCCTCCCCATCTCCTCGCACGTCTGATGTTGTACCAAAGCTTATTACGTCACTGGAGGCGTCGTCGTCACTGGCGTCACAGTCGTCATCGACGTCCCTTGCCATGTTGACGTTATCAGAGGACAAAGGAGACACCATGTCTGTGTCATCAGACGACGACGATGACGACGAACCGTTGTCAGTGCTCAAGTCGAGAATCCACAGAGGCGGAACTGCGAATAAAACGAATAAAGACGACCCGAACGATGCCGATTCCACGCGAACGATGAGCGCAGATTCTACCAAATCGCGCGCTGACAACGCTGCGCGTGTTGCGTCGGCCGCAAGCGGCACTTCCTGTTGTGCAGCTAGTGTGGCATGCGCCTGTGCGATCATCGGTTCTATTGTAGAAGCCAATGCGGTGTCGGAGGCACAAGTCGCCGCCGCAATGAACAACTGTAACTCAACCGCACCAGTTCATTCGAGCGTGCCCGAGTCTGGTCATTCACCCGTGACCACCGAACACAACATGTTTAGTGTAGCTACGAAACAGGCGTCGCTGGCGCCAAAAACAATCGCCAGTTTTATTCAGGCGAACGAAATTAAGGGCCAGAAGCATGCAACGGGCACAGTGGACGTGCCTAGCGTTAAGGGAAGCAGCAGTCTACAGCTTACACCGTTGTCACTCAACCGTGACGCGGATGCCTCGGGCCGACCGGACAAGACGGCGAAGGTGACCGTCGCGTGCCCGCAGCAGCCGTCCACATCTCTGTCCCTGCCGGCGAAACTGTGTCACACGAAAACGACAAAACGGGCGACGACGAACGGATCGACCGCGAAACGGGAGCAACAAAGTACGACAGCGTTGAAGCGACTGACGGCGTTCCTGACGTCATCCAGCTGCAAGCTGGCGACTGGGAAGCAGCAACAGCAGCTTGTGGCCACGGCGAAGTCGGCAACGAGGCCGGATCTGGCGTCGCTTAAAGCGGCATCCGGGAAGCCGCCGGACGGACTAATGAATAAACAGACGGCGGTCAGTAACGCGAAGAACGCAGCGACTTCACCCACTGAGCCGGGCAAGGCGCCCATTCATCGGTCACCTCCCAACTTTGAGGCACTCGTGCGAAACATCGGGAAGAAGTCGCCCACCCAGACGTCACCTCCGGTCAGCCGCTCGTCGACTAGCCCATCCGTTGCGCGTGCGCAGTCGGTCAACGGGAAGTTGCCGAACGACGCGGGTTCCGCATCGAAACGAGGCCCGTCAAAATCGCAAACAGTCACATCGAGAGCTGTGCCAGTGACGCCACAGCCGGGGCTGGTGAAGGTGACGCTGGGTGGCGCGCCAACGCCCACCGCAACAACCGCAATGCAGACACTAGGCATGAGTCACGCCTTGCCGATATCGTACCCAGCATTCCCTTCGAGCGGAATCCTCGTTATCAATGCCGCTCCAACTAGTCAACAGATACAGCAGCTGCTTATGCAGCAGCAACAGCTACAACAACAGCATCAACAGCAACAGAAACAACAGCAACAACAGCAGCAGTCGTTGCAGAAGAAGAAACCGCCTGTGCCGGGGGCGTCGAGCCGAGCTGGTAGCGGCGCCTCGAAAAGACGCTCCGAGCCGGCGATCGCTCCGGCCACGCCCGTCGCTTGCTGCTCCGTGCCGATGTCACCGCTCGTCACGTCACCCATCACGGCGTCACCCGCCGTCACGTCGCCCGTCGTTACGTCACCGACCGTCACGTCGCCAGGCGCAACGTCCCCAGCCGTCAAGACGCCAGTCGTTCGAGTCCCCGTCACGTTGAACGTCATGACGAATGGCACGACGGCTATCCCAATATCCATCGCAACGATAACCGGTGGCAACAAGCACGTGACGACGACGACCGCCAACACTAGTCACGCGCACATGACGACGAACGCGCGCGCCCCTATCCCGGCATCACACACGAAGACCAACGGAAACACCCACGTCACGTCCACGGTTAATTCTAGTCATGCGCACGTGGACAGTGACGTCACCGAGGAGGAGGAGGAACTACCCTCTAACCCGTTGGCCAATGGGTACGACGCGCCGCTGGAGTTGACGACGAAGAAATCGAGAACGCGCGAGAAAGAGCGAGAACGAGAGCGCCTAAAGACAGTACACAAACAACCGACAAACTCGGACAAGACACTGCTAAAAGTACCCTCATTGATCCGAACGTAATTCGGGTGTGACATCAAGTCACCTGTGACAGCAGAATTTTTGCATGCGCATACATACACTGCATACAATCATCGATGTACATAAGAGAGACCGTGTAGTTAACTGCCTGGCCAAATTATTGTGTGATTCTTCCGAACCGTCGTTGCATCAGAAACAGGGCAATCATGTAGACGGTGTCGTTAGCTGATTTAGTTTGATGTTTGTATTTAATACAGACTGGTAATTTTGCGACTGTTCGTTTGTGAAACGCGTGACTGAAACGACGTTAGGTCAACATTCGTGTGTTTGCGTAATAAGTGGTCAGTTTGTTAAGAGGCCTCAAGTGGCAGTGGCGGCGCCATCTGTACAGGAAGTGACGTAACGTGCGGTGCGTTGATGCTGTCCGTCTTGGAATGTATTAGTATTTATTGTAGATATGTTCGACGTATTACTCGTTTCGCAAATGGTTGGCATAATTACGAGGAACTGAGCCATTTTGTACCGCCCGGAGGCCGTACTGCCAAATCTTATCAGTGTAGTAACTGTCAACAACATGTTCAGCCATTATAATTGAAGCGTAGAGACAGCAAGAGTTACCATCCGGGTAACTAATTATTATCTATGGTTTAGCGAAAACATGTTCGGGCGAATTATTGCAAGATTTGCGTTGTGATGTCCGTATTCCTGTGACGTCAATGGCGCTTTTGGTTATACAAATTATAAAGTTCTGCAAATGATCGAAAACGATTATAATATGATATATGCTTTCGTAATTGTGTTCGTCGGTGAGAAAACGGTGAGAGACCGTACAGGAGCGCCAAGTTCCGTCGTTGTGATTGTGATTAAATGTGCTTGAACGGGATTACGTATTGAGATTCTTATACAATCTGTACCGCATTCGTAGCAGTAGAAGCACATGTTATTACACATGCCGTGTTGTTCTGCTAGTGCAGTAGAACCTGTTTTGGGCGACCACCCATCTTGTCTTATAATAGAATACCTGCAGTGGGCAACCACCTGCCTAACGCGACCAACGACCGCATGAACCAGTGGTGTGTTCGCTATTTCTATCTGTTATATGAACAACAAGAACACCGATTGCCAACATTCGATCATTCATCAAACGATACTATAAGTCCACACTGAACAGCATAACAACCATTAAACGTCTCTCCAAAGAAAGATAGAAAG
>OZ023205.1:60979403-60981903 GCA_963995525.1 Escarpia spicata | reverse complement strand
GACCTGCAATATGCTCCAGCTGTGACAAAGCCTCGCATCTTATGAGGAAGATGCAACTTCAACCGTCCGCTGATATTTTCATTTCTAACATATTGCTTTTCATACGTTTGATCTTACTTTAATTATTAGTATAGTATAGCTAATGTTATATTTACTAATAAATTATTAAATATATCAATTACTAAATGCTCTTACAAAAATGTCCTTTTCTCGATTTTGATATTTTAAAACGGAAGGGTAACAACGGTTTTGTTGGCTCGCACAAGGGGTAACAGAGCCAAAAAGGTTCAACACCGCTGGTCTAAATGATTGGTAACATAAATGTTCAAAGGCATATCAAAGTGAGGTCCCTTTATTTCGATACCCCTGATGAACAACGTAGGTTTTTCTTTTTAATACAGGTTAACTAACCTTAGTGAGAGAAATAAATTAAGCGCTTTTTTGGATAGTTAATCCTTGTTTTTTTTATGAAAACATCGTTCTAGAATTATATGTTTATATAATTGAATGTGCAAATATACACATAATAATAGTTATATATATGTACATATATATGTATGTATATATATATATATATATATATATATACATACATACATATACATATATATACATACTACCTTCCTTCACCTTGGACATCTCCCCTCTCTGTTACCATTTTGTGTTGTAGGAGGATTAGGCAGTGGTGCATTATTTAACAAGATTTAACAAGATTGCCACCCAGAGAATTAACTCTAGGTGGCCGGTGGACAAGGAAGCCCTTTGGCTTATAGAGTGTCCGACCCTTTTATCTATGTGTATCCCGCCCGTCTGAGGTATGTGTCGATTTTATTTTTAAACATATTCACGCTACTAGCACCCACACAACCAGCAGATAAGCTGTTTCATTCATTTACAGTCCTTTGTGAAATTGAAAACTTTCTTATATATAATCTACTCTACTCCTTTGCTAATGTAACTTCATGTCCTCGAGTCCTTCTATCTTTCTTAACAGATGAAAAAATATTTATATCAATATTTTCATAACCATTCAATATTTTAAAGACTTCTATCTGATCTCGTCTCAATCTCCTGGTCTCTAGTGTTGTTAAACCGCAGTTTTAGGCGTATTTCGTAACTAAGATCCCTCAGTTTTGGTATCATTTTAGTTGCTCTCCTCTGCACTCTTTCTAGCATATCTATGTCCTTCCTGCGATATGGCCTCCACGCTTGAATTATAGAGCTGTTGTGAATAGAGCAGTGTTCTGTAATTGAGGTGTCTGATCCAAATTAACGCAGAAGGTTTAATGTATGAAATTATATAAGTAGATTAGAATATGTACAACATATCGTCTAATATACGAAGCATTTAAACTACATTTAGGCAAATACGTTGTCTTAATTCTGGCAATTTTAGGCAGGGAGATAAACCGCCACAACAGTGTCCTTGTTTGTGAAAGGCGGTCATGATGCTTATTCCTTTGTCTGAGTAAGTGTTTTGGCAGCAGCTAATGCAGCACCCACACGGTTCCTGTAGATCGAGACGATTGGCTCTGTAAGTCCACGACAGGCCTTTTCCCATTTCCCTGTCTGTGATCTTCTACTTTTCCTGGTATAAAGACCAGTTAGAAAGAACCAACGGCTTTAAGAATCTCTTTCGAAAGACTCAGGGAGTGTGAAGTGCATGGATTCGAACCACTGTTCACTTGGCCGCCCCTCTACGCGCGACATAGAATTGGTTGTTTTAAATTTAATCAATGAATTTCTTTGACACATCTACCAAACAGATTAATCAAAAATAACTAATATATTAGTAATTTCAACCAATCTGTTGTGAGGTGTAAGAGAATAATTCGATTCCCATAGTATGTTACCTCCCCCGGTCGAAATACTATAATAGTGTTTTTACCCCGCGGTAATTTGACCACCCTATATCTCAATCAGCATATGTATATGATGTTCTATTGCATGTAAACAGTGTTTTGTATAATAAAACGCAGCCGGACTTCTTTAAACTGTTTAATTTTCATCGCCTCAATTTCTCTCGACCAATATGTATTGTTAACACGAAAGTGTGGGACTCATAGTCTTATTATTATAAAATAACCTCTATAAAGTTAGAACAGTCGATAGAAAATGGTCAATATCATATGATGACAATAGTAACAATACACATTACTTACTCACTCATCAAGTAGGGCAATTTGTTAAGTCAAAAGTTGTGTGATCATATTTTACCCAACCCTGATACAAACCTCAGATAAGTCGGCATGATATACTTTTTATACAGATTTTTCTCCCGTGTGATAACATTACTCCACTGTGACGGTTGATTTTTTAAAGAAATGAATCGTGTTTGTGGGATGTTCGTTGTTGCAAGCATGGCGACTCTGCAATTACAACTAATTAACTACACGGTGTGCGTGTGTGTGTTTGTGTGTGCGTGTGTGTGGTGTGTGTGTGTGTGTGTGTGTGTGTGTGTGTGTGTGTGGTGTGTGGTGTGTGTGTGTGTGTGTGGTGT
>OZ023205.1:60961903-60976903 GCA_963995525.1 Escarpia spicata | reverse complement strand
AACATGAATTGTGAATGGCCTGACTAGTCGAACCACGATCGTTCTCTTGTATCTGCGATGGTTCGATCACAAGGCACGCTCTTTGGTGGATTCACGTATTATTGTTCACATTCAAGTAGTCACCGTCGTGGAATGAGTTGGCACCGATACAAAAACACATCTAGTGTTTTGAGTGAAACTACTTTACGACGAATATAGAAAGATAACGTCAAGCGTGTTATTCCTCTGATTACGTCAACAGTCGATGCATTGGAAGAACTTGATAATATAAATAAATATATTATTAGTATAACACGATAATGCAAGCTACGTTGCCATCATAATATCTACCAAAGGCATGCACGGGCTAGGAACTGAGACTATTTTTGTTTATAAAACGGCTCATGTTTTTGACGGGCGACGACAAGACTTCAGACAGCAAGGGACCGTTTTACTGACGTTTTTATGAGCGCATAAGCTCGACTGTGCGCTTTGAAATCGATTTCGCCCCTTAAAAGTGATTTTGTATTCTGCCAACACTAGGACGCGTCATGGTGACAATTTTGCCGATGCGTTATAGAAATAATACATCCTCGGAAGTACGGCGACGGTTTTTTGCATCTTGAAAAAAACTTAAATTTAACAATAGATTGCGTTTAATAATGGATTTTCCTTAAGAGCTAGTTATCTTGGTGAAATGTCCCCCTTACTTACGCATTATCTCAGTGAAATGCCCCTCTTACTTACTCATTATTTTAGTGATATGTCCCCCTTACTTACTTATTATCTTAGTGATATGTCCCCCTTACTTACTCATTATCTTAGTGATATGTCCCCCTTACTTACTCATTATCTTATATGCCCCCCTTACTTTCCGTGTTGAGTTCAAAGTCATAGTCCAATTTCCGAACACACGCCACGCAACACACAACGTAACACAGTCACGCAACACACACCCTAACACAATCACACGTACTCAAATACACAAAACCAAAGCAGTTAAACAAGATACAACCTAGCAGCGTGTGGCGTGGTAGCGTGGTTGTTGGAGCATCGCACTTTCAGTTGAGATAATTCGGGCTCGGGTTGTCTTGCTGCGCTTTCGAAACATGGGCTATTTCGTATATTTCACGCTGCTTCAGTTCACTCAGCTGCACAAATGAATCCTAGGCTACAGAGAATACAAACAAAAAGGTAGGAATGTGTGAACGGATAGTCTTCGCGTATTGACTTCAGCATGGTTAAGTACTTCTAAGAGAAGTCGAGATAGTTTTCGATTGAACAGATCTGACAGGCGTGAAGAATAATGCGCTTTGAGTAGTCCTGAGTACTTGATATATATATATATATATATATATATATATATATATATATATATATATATATATATATACATACATATATATATATATACATATATATATATACATATATATATATATATATCCATCTAATTGTTGAAACTAAAAGCTTGGAACGTAGGTTGTAATATTCGCAACAGTGAAATGATGACATTGACATAACTGCACTTATCCTGTGGCGCTGTGGCGACATGACATGATTCGCTATTTGTGGGCTGTCGGATGGTTTATTGTTTTCCGGGATACCAAAAACAACTGCCTCCAAGCTTCGGTTATGACCCGAGAGTCTACTGAGTGCCGAACTCCCACGTAGTGGGGCCATAAACCAATCTACTCTAGTAGGTTGTCAGCAACGTCGGGCTCGCCCAAGTCGGCAACGTTCGTGTGTGGCCCACATTCGTGGAACGGCCACTAAATGAGGTCACCGTACAGGAACAGCGAACGTGTACTGTTCTCAATTGTGACGTAGTTTTGGCCTATCAGAATAATAGTTGTACTTCCGGTTACCCTACCGACCATGTTAAATGAAACCGATAACACATATGGAAAATACTCCATTAATTAGTGAGATCTTGAAATTTATGCACAAGAACACACATAAATATTTGCCCGGCGCCCCGCCTAATCTCCAGTTGTCAGAACACCGGAAATAGGTTGTACTCAATGTGGGCTGAACTGTTGTACTTACATAGAGTGGTCTGAAGAAAACGTGGATGACATCTTCGCAACAACAAAAATTACAAATAAAAATATTCAAATACTTATCTACCAGAAAAAATATTTCCTCACAGGAACATAATAAAAGACAGACATTCTATCCGACTTACCGTAACCTTTTCGTGCACCTAACCGGATATAAAAACGTTATTCTGAAAGACTACTATAATCCAGAATATTAGGAAATAAGATATAAAATTTATGTTGTATATCTCAGCTCCATTCAGTCGATTTAGGAGATCTATGTTAATGGACATCCAATAGAATAATTAACGTATGTTAATGGACATCCAATAGAATAATTAACGTTACCGATTAGGCCGTTGTTTACATTTAAACTTTAAGCATATTATGATTTTTACCACATATTACTGTCGTTCCTCATTAAGAGTAAATGCATTTTGTTACCAGATTAACATTACTCTTATAGTGAATTTGGTTGAGATATTTTTACATACGTTAAGATTTAAATTTACTATGTTCTGGATATATGTGCATGCATCATCAATGTTTAAAGCACGACACCAAGAATAACATTTTCGTTTACCTAATTCCGCAGCCACTGTTGCTGCTAGATTTATAACGGCATGACCTTCCGTAGATAATTAATTGCAAATATCAAAACATATTTAGATTTATTAGTATTAATTTTCATCAGGTATCCAAATTAATACATTTAAAATTTTCATAAAATATATACTAGAGTTTCCCAAGCTCGTGCACCTACACGTTTTTCGATAACATATTCCACATTCTCAAATGTGTTATTTTAAAACGTTTCCACTGTGAGAATAAGTGAAGCATTAGTGAAAAATATCAACCAAATTATATAAAACTGTGTCATAATATGTAAAATGACACAGTTTAAACATTATTTACAAACGCGATCACGCACCGTCGCCATCACCGGCATTCCTTGAGTTAGTCGGTGCAACGTATGCTGGTTAATATTCAATACTGCTAGTTTACAAATGACACAATACCACATTGTCACGGAATTGAGCGATGTATGCGTGTCTTTATTCACACACGCATGCACCAGCACTCACGCACATACGCACACATATTATATATATATATATATATATATATATATATATATATATATATATGGAGATCACTTGCGCAGTGACTAGAGCACCGGACTCTCAATGGAGAGAATCCAGGTTAGAATTATGTGCTGCCGTGTTGAACCTTGGACAAGTTCACTTTACATTGTTCTAGTTCACGCAGCTCTATGGATGAGTTTCGGGCTATAGACAGTGGTGGATATTTCTGTACGAATAGTCTTCGGGCATTAATTGCAGCGTGGTTGAATGCTTTCAAGAGAAGTCGAGATGGTGTTCGATTGAACAAGTCTACCAGGGAGTAAAATGTAAAGCGCCTTGTGCAGTCCTAGGGAATGGATACTTCACTATATAAGAACTTACCTTTTATAAAGATGAGATGACCGATGTTGCCAAGTTTCGGTTCAGCCACACACAAATTCATTTAATAGTTTGCGCATCTATTAATTCAGGAAAATCAGGCAACAAATTTGCACAAACGAGCGGTGAATAACTCTCAACTTACATACGCAAACATTATCTACACACTTTGATACTAATATATTCACGCGCGCCATATTCTTATTTTGCTACTTTATATTTTATAAATGTAAACATTATTTTGGACTTGAGTGTCCTATTTTGAAGTTGTTTCAAAAAAGTAAATCTTATCGTATGAGTAAGAAAAATGAAATAATTTAAATGTGCTGTTTATCTGCGTGAAGCCTATATAAGGATATTATTCGCTATTTTACGTTAATGTTGTCTTTTACCCAATCCGGCTTGTTTAATACATCAATGGAATAATCGTCCAAAAGACGTGATTGTATAAAACAAACTATGAGAGCAGTGTAAATATGTTTTAAAACATAATTGACAGTTTCATGTTACCACAATTGATTTGTCAACTGGAGCTTGTTAATTTCATATTTGCGGTTACCAGCGGAATAATGGCTACATAGATTGTATCACTGGCGCAAGCTAAGGAACCATATTTGGTGGGTAAACCCGGATGTGGTAGTAGGGCTTACATGTATAGTTTGACATATTCTATAATTCGCGTTTTTTTTTATTATAAAGAATAATGTGTGTTCATCACATGCATATTTATAAGATGAGGAATGTTACTCAAGTTTGATTACTTGCGTTAACTTCTAACGTAATTAAACCGAATTCAATTAAATACACCAAAGGCCTGCATACGATTGTCTTGGCTGAAAAGATTACGCCTAGACTATCTGAAATTTAAATGTTGGGCATTTAAATGGGCACCAACCCTGAAATTGCCAGTACATTTGTGTTTGAGTGCATATGGTAAACTGCTGGATTTGCATTTAAATACGAACCACACATTTTTGACTATTTAGAAATGCCCAATCAATGCATTTCAAATGCGGACCTAAGTATTAGATTCTGCACCTGTCACACAGTTTATGTAACTGTAACAATGCAACAATACATAGTTGTTTGATTATTATTCGTAAATCTACATTTACATTGTCATAATCCAGTTTCCTAGCATGCTCCTTGTCACTTTATACATGAATATACATGAATTCAATTTCACAACCAAATCTTTCTTATATATAAGGCAATAAATGCATCATTGTGTACCATTGTGTAGTTGTATTATGATTCACGACGCTTTCTTGTTAGTACATGTAGTTTTGTTAATGTAATAAATAAAAGAAATGTGTTTCTGCACGTTCAGCGTTTTGTGCCAAATATACAAGTTATTATACAAAGAAAACACGATTTGAACTTAATTGAAATGCCTTTGCAAATGCGTAACTAAAACAAGTGCAAATGAATAAATATATATATATATATATATATAAATAAACTATAATTATATTCGTCAGCAAGTTAACAATTGACCTAGCTATCACGTGATCTGTTGCCTAGCAAAAACTCCGTCAAGCCATCAAAAAATGGATGTCGAACACGCGGCGCATTCGTGCATTCCGTCGTATATTTTGTTGAAATTCTGGCCACAATAATGTTCTTTCTTTGTGACAAAAACATAAAGTAAAGAGTAAAGTTTCGTAAGTGACAAGTGTTTTTGGGAATGTTTGATTTATCAGAAGTCATGCAACACAATGGTAATTTAATTCACGTATGTAACCGTTATCAACATTGATGGCAAAGGCTAAGCTTGACGGAGATCAGGAGCACAATTTTGAATGTGACGTACACAAACCGCAACATACTGGATGCATCAATTGTGAAGAATATATCGTAAATTGTATTGGTCAACCTCGTTCTGAATTCACAGTTATCACTTTCTCTCAATTTTGTTAAGATTGACAATACCAGCCTGTTCTGTTGTTTATTTATTATCTTTAGTGAAAATGTTTACGTTCTCGTATTCAGCGTGTACCTTTAAAGGGAAGCATAAGTCATCGTTTTGATCATATGCATCTAAAAGACTTAGTAACCATTTGATTTGAAACTACAGTATAGAATATCATGCAAGTAGTTTACAAGAAAAAAAACGTGGTATTTCTATTGTAATTGCCAAAGGTTAGTTTGCATGAACGCTTTTAATTGAATCATTAAAATGCATTTTTCATTTAGTAATTATTATAATAGTATACGTAAGGTAATCTCTATAACGTAGATATATACCAATATAGTCTGTGACACGGAGAAATAGTTAATTTCCTCACAATATTGGGCTCAGGTTATATGCGAAATATAACAGCTACTAAATAGTATATACAATATCCGTTTCAATGTATTGCATGAGACACGGGGCAAATCGCAATTCTCGTGTTCAAATTCAGGCCACGAACAGTTCTTACTTATAAATGATTCGTATAAATTAGCATTTTATTTAGACAAAACTAGTTTTTGCTCATGTTATCTTCAGATCATAAAACGCCTACAAACGGATAGAAATAACAATTAAAAAAACGTTTTCTCTGCCCTCAATACGACGTAACGCGTGCTAACCTTTACGGTACCAAAGGTTCATATAGGTACTACTCTTCTTGTAATGTTTGTGTTGTTCTTTATTTACATTTTTTTTTACGCACAGAAACGTACGTCGCTGTTTTATTACATTTACACTGTGTTTGGTGTGAGCACTTTGGCCTATAAAACACACACTTTACACAAGAAACTAAAGCTAACAAAACAGAAAAGGGTGCCTCCTTAAAACGTCAATTTAGTCCATCGCAAGTCATGTTCGTTGGTGTTCAAGCGTGTGTAGTGGATAGCTAAAGGTACATGCTCAGACGGTTTAATAATAAGATGTGTAGTTTTGCTACAATCATAGAAAACATTGATTTTGATAGAAAACGAAAGTGCGATTATCTTTATTATTTGTCTACAACCTGGGCTGTGAATAAGAAATTGGTTTTCAATTTTCGAGAAATTATTTAAAATGAAACGCGTAAAATATAATTTAGGAAAATGCTTATACATGTATGCTGTAAACAGTAATATAATTTCACGAATTCCAAGTAGTTCACGTCATCCCACTGAACAGGTGAACTATTGTATGGTTCGAAATTCGATGTTGCCTATTAAAAACCTGCAAACGTAGGATTGCTCTAAGTATGGATATACGTTCACATCCGATTACATACACGTGAAGATAATAAACAATATAATAAACAATATATGTTTTATTGTGATGACCGAGAAGGGCCATCGCGTTTTTGTGTGGCAACCTGCAGCGCTATGGGGCGATGACGCGATGCGCGATGCGATAGGCGATGCGATGAGCGATGCGCGATGCGATGGGCGATGCGATGGACGATGCGCGATGCGATGGACGATACGCGATGCGATACGCGATGCGCGATGCGATACGCGATGCGCGATGCGCGATGCGCGATGCGCGATGCGCGATGCGCGATGCGCGATGCGATGCGCGATGCGATGCGCGATGCGATGGTATAAATTATAAAGATGCCGTAATGAGCATGCGTACGTCGAAAACGAGATTTAGGCAGCCATTTGTATTTTATTAAACGCATTCCTTTTTGTGTTCAGAGCATGTGATGATGGCTGGTGATGCTGACTGTACGTATACGGTTACATATATATTTGGTTTGCGCACAGAATTTATTGTGTTCGTACTTCTAAATGTTGTGACGAAAGTCTGGGGCAAACATATTTCATAACATGACATATATGTACTTCTTCTACCGCTCAAATGCAGTTTTTTAATTGTTTCCGTCTGGATATCCTTGGTAGAAAATATAAAACTTATTTTGTATACATGGGAAGAAACGACAACTTTTTTCAACTTTCGCTTATTGCAAATGCCGTTCGTTTGTGTCCAAGTTTATGTTTCAATTATTATAAATAGCTACAATATTCGAAGTCGATTTAACAAGAAGCACATCTGTGCCAGTGAATCAACTAAAAGGAAAACTAAAGCCTAATCTATAGCTAGAGGCAGTTGCCAATCATGGAGATGTATGTGGATGAATGTTTAAAGTCTACGGCGCAATAAACAAAAGTGATGCACGTGTTTTTTGTATTTTGTTGCCGTCGTCGTGTCTGTCAAGGTTGATGATGACATGATGATGGTTTATTACAGAAACTATGACACAATACATTCGATATTTGATGCACATTTGATACATACATTGTTATAGTTTCTATAATGAGAGTTTAAAGCCACGAGTGGCTGATGTTCCCTCTCCATACATGTAATACATATGTAATTTCATGGTGCACGTAAAATAATTTAATAAAAAGAAGAAGAAGAAGAAACAGATTGTGCAATTGAAGAAAAGAAATCAGCAACACAAATCACAACAATACTATTGTCATGAATACACGCATTTGAATGCAACAATGAATGTTAGTTATATAAGTCACTAACATTATTTACTCACAAAAATCTCTTGACATTTAGACGTTGCTAGTGCATATATACAATCCACTGTTGTTGTTATATAGTTCCATAGCTTAACACCTCGACGTCTAATGGTTTTATATAATACGTTGGTTTTAGAAATCGGTACAAGCAGGAGATCCACATGGCGTGTCCTATAATTATTGGTTAACGATTTGCCGTTAAATACAGGAACGACAATTGGTTTCTCATTCTACCATGAGAACGGCCAACACATTTTCTTTAGACGACCAATTTGTAATTAAACAGACTGAAACGATCACAAACAATTGCTAAGAAAGCTCATGTTAAATGTATGATTATTTTAAAAATATTTTAAAAATCGTATTGTCAACGCGAATTTGAAATACCGCATGAAAATGTCTGTATTGTTATCTGTGTCATGTTTACGAGTTAAAGTTCGCCACTTATGACATGTATTGCGTTTCAGCAGTGACGCGTGGTGCAAGTCCCTGGAAGACTAGCTCAGTAGTTACGCCGCTACAGCCTCAATCACGGGGTTTCCTGCACATCCTCTTCATGTCTGATGTCTTCCTTGTCGACTTCGACTTTGTAGTCTACAGTAGATATAGCGTTTTACACAAGCTAGTAAATTGTTATAACATACATTGTATAACAGTACAAATGTTTCAATCAAACTTAGGCAAGACAACAACTATATTATCAATACCAATGTTTGTGTTTAAAAACATTGCTTAAATCGATGCTGTTTGTAGTACATTAACCTTGTCTAAAACTAAACAGAGGTTGTTTGCAAACAAATTATTATAGTATCCTATGTTTAATAAGGTGAAGCTAATTTTCTAGTTTACTGTTCATTTGTAAATATAATTTTCTCACCGTATACTAATTGTTCATAATGTACTCTCACTCCTATTTTGCATGTTTAATGACATAGACTATATTCACTTTATTTTACATACTGTAATTATGTACATACATCGGTTTGCTTAATGGTACTATTGTGATTCAGAAAAAGGTTCCTATCACTCCGCTAGGGATCTTTGGGATGAATACAATTATTCAATATGTACGTCAAATATGCACGGTAAACTTAAAATGCCTTATACGTATGTGTGCAAATTGTATAGCATTAATGTACATTAATTCAAATGCTACGTTACCATAAATCTCTGGCAAGAAATACAGCAGGTCTGGTTTTCCTCGGATGACCGTATCGCGTGCGTCTTACGCTCGTTCGTTTTTGATAAGTGCCAACTATACTCAGTGTTAATGATTTCTCATAAAACGTGCGGTGCAAACAAATTTAACGAATATGCACAAAGAAGCACGGCGTTTCGTCGATTGAAATGATTCCTTGAGACTCGTAGTATTTCATCGTTCAGTTTTCTAAGAAAGATACTTCTGATATACATCATGTTTTCACTGTAATTGTAATTTCACTGTAATTGTTGTATATATATATATATATATATATATATATATGTATATATATATATAATTGACGTGTGATATAATGTGTTTACGAAAGCAAAACGTGTGATGCTAATTACTATTACCATGCATACCGCCGATACCGTACATACTTATGTGATAATGTAATTTCTCCGTATTTACAATGAATAAATAATGTAAACCAATGCTCATTCAATATTTTTATTGTTGAGATGTATACTCTTGGTTTCTATGGGAACGTCCATAGACAACAACAACATGTTTTGCGACATATCATCAAGGTGGTCCCATCTGAACGATTGTCCTCCAAAAACACATTCGCCTTTCCTCGTCCCATTCTGATACACCTTAACAGCTATGTTACACGGATGTAACACAACTGAATTTTTTTAGACTAGAGAGCAATGTCGTTTTCTATATGATTCAGCACAAACGAGTATATCAAAATTGTAATTTACACCTGGAAGTGCCGATGCATTAAAGTGGGGGTTAAGTAGCACTTTCGGTTAATTGTATCTCTTGTCTGGCAAGTGGATTACATGATGTGTCAAAGTCGGTGCGTCTGTGGAGACGATAATCCCTGGGTCAGGAGCTATAATTAGAACAGCACCATCTCCCAAAATTGCAGCAGTGGACTAGAATGATGCTACTTATTTACATCGTCTGGTCGTAATTACGCCTGTGGTTAATTGTGTCTTTGATATGAATAGTCGACACAATTGTTTCTGAACAAGCATAAGCATGAGTCAACTAAGATGGGCAGGACTTGTAGAGAAAATGGGAGAAGAACGGATGGCAAAGAGAGCAGAGGCACAGAGACTGGAAGGAAAAGGAGGCGAAGAAGAACTAGACTGCGATGGGAAGACTATGGAAAAAGAGATTTTGAAGGATTGGGAGAAAGGTGGAAAACGAGAGCGAACGATCTGGTGGAGAGAGCTGTGCAGGACCAGCGAGAGAAATTTTATAAAATCAGACAACGAGCATCGGAATCGAGGCCAGTTTCACCCCTGACAGACAGGGAGGGATATATGAGGAGTTCAAATTCATGTTTGTGGAGAGCCTCAATGTAGATATTTGGGGGGTGCAAATCGAGGTTTTTGAAGAGCCTGAAGATGGAGTTATTTTGGCGAGCCTCAATGGGTGTGCAAATTGTGATGTTGGAGAGCCTTAATGTGGCTGTTTTGGCGAGCCTCAAGAGGGGGAGTGCAAATCGAGGTTTTGGAGAGCCTCAACCCACCAAATATCCACCATGTTCCGACGCCAGTGTTTTGGGTTTGGCTTTGTTGTCTGGGCTTGAACAAATTCGTGACCATAGGCAACACTTGTTGCCTTTTATGTTCAACGCATGTGTCCATGGTTGATGACTTTGAGTGTGCGTATACGGTTACACTTCTCTAGATATTGTGCACACAAGATTATGTGATTGTACTTCTAAATATTATGATAGAAGCCTAATGCGATTGAGTTTAGACTAAGATAAATGGGGGCATGCGGGCAATCACTTTATAGAATGTAATCTAGGTTCTCGCACCAAAACCGGAGACCAAAAATGAATTACTTCATAGCATGAGGTGTGTACCTCTTCTACCACACCCCATTTAATTTTTGGTTTCATCTGAATATCCTTGACCGAAAATATAAACGATAATTTATGTACCTCCACACATGAAAAACGGGGATGTTGATGGCATTTTTCAGTTGAACATTAACCGTAGGCTTTGAAGTATACATTTCTTGAATATTTATTCATTAATGACATGATATATTTTCATAGGTGTACATATCATGTTCATTATGCCTTACATAAATAAAACAATATATATATATATTGTTTTATTTATGTAAGGCATAATGAACATGATATGTACAATATATATATATATATATTGTTTTATTTATGTAAGGCATAATGAACATGATATGTACACCTATGAATATATATATATATATATATATATAACTGTAATCAGTTAGACCCTACTAAACTTTATTGTCTTTAGTTTATAATAAAATATCTAAATCGTAAACTAAAATAGTATTGTCTCTAATTATTTTACAAAACCTACATATAAAATGCACAAACGAGATAGCGAATCGTTGTTCCTAGAGTGTAGTTTCATTTTTGCTAAGGGATCATCTCGGAACGTCGATGTCCGATATCAAGCGAAATTATTTTTGTTTGGGGGTCGGGGGTCTGAGGCAGTTTCATCTGGCGTCGGACATCGACCGACACTCTTAATTATACTGGTGTCATCGTATTAATGTTTAAAAAATTCGTCTGAGGTGGGTGGGGGGGGGGCTGAGGCAAGATGAAAGTAATTTCGTCTGATATCGGACATCGACGTTCTGAGATGACCCCTAAATGAATCGAATTGTAGACGCACCGCGCGCACCGCGCACCTCCTGGTAGACCTACTACAAGTTAACTTCCTGTCAATTTCGGCTGTTTATTACGTGGTCCAGTAGCGCTGGTAGCCTGATTTGAGCGGGGCTATTTATTGACACCGCGTTATTCGTACTTGTATTTCGGCGCAACGCTGCTTTTATGTGTTACTACGGAACCCAGATTAAGTCATTAAACATCACTGCATTTGTATTGAAGAACGTCTCACGGAATATGTGTCAGTTTTTTCCAGACATGGAAGTATTGGGGACCGAGGAGTAAATCAAGAAGCATAAATTATGAAAAGTTTATATTTTAATTTATATAAGGCATAAATAACATGTCTGCATTCTAAATAGATATTATGTCATTAATTAATTAATATAAACAAATAGGCTTCAAAACCGTTGGTTAATGTTAAACTGAGAAATACCTTAAACATCCCTGGTTCATCGTGTCTGCAGGCACACAAAATAGTGTTTATATTTGCGATCAGGGATATCCAGATGGAAACAATAATTATTTAACAAATAAAATATTGAATAGGTACATATTTCATGTTAGAAAGTAATCTATTTCAGTCCCTAGTTTAGTTTTTGCGAAGTTTTTGCCTGCCTGGCACCCGTTTTTGTATCGCTAAATTCAATCTCAGTAGATGTCCGAGACAATATTTAGAAGTACAATCACATAATCTTTTGTGCACAATAACTATATGTGTAACCGTATACGTACAGTCAGCGTCATCAGCCATCATCACATGCTCTGAACACAAAAAGAAATGTGTTTAATACAAATAAATAAAAATGGCTGCCTAAGTCTCGTTTTCGGCGTACGCATGCTCATTGCGGCACCTTTATAATGTATACCATCGCATCGCGCATCGCATCGCGCATCGCGTATCGCATCGCGTATCGCATCGCGCATCGCATCGCATCGCGCATCGCACCGCGCATCGCATCGCGCAACGCATCGCGTATCGCATCGCGCATCGCATCGCGTATCGCATCGCGCATCGCATCGCATCGCGCATCGCATCGCGCATTGCATCGCGCATCGCGCATCGCCCATCGCATCGCGTATCGCATCGCGCATCGCATCGCATATCGCATCGCGCATCGCGTATCGCATCGCGCATCGCGCATCGCGCATCGCATCGCGCATCGCGCATCGCATCGCGCATCGCATCGCCCATCGCATCGCGCATCGTCCATCGCATCGCGTATCGCATCGCGTATCGTCCATCGCATCGCGCATCGCATCGTCCATCGCATCGTCCATCGCATCGCGCATCGCTCATCGCATCGCCCATCGCATCGCGCATCGCGTCATCGCCCCATGGCGCTGCAGGTTGCCACACAAAAACGCGATGGCCCTTCTCGGCCATCATATTTTATATTGATATATAAATTATTTTGCTTTTCGCTATTTTGACTGGGTTTGCGTGTCTGCTACAAGCCTTCGAAGTGCATTCCAACGTGCGTCTTAATTAATAGCTAAAATGCTATACTATGAAGCCTGCAAAACGTTGTAATGGTGGTAATATAGTATTTTGTCATTTGTAAACTAGCAGTTTTAGTGACAGAAACATCAATAACACCTTAGATAGGAGACAACGGTAGGTCATAGACACAATTGTCTGTAACTTGAATTGCACATCGCAGTATTTCACGGAACGCCACTTCCTTTCAGTCTTACGAATATCAATTGTTGCATATATATTATAGTCAACGTATATGAGCATATCTGTTTCTTAAAAAATGAATATCAATTGTGTGGGATAAAATAAACATACAAAACCAAAATTTCAATATTTTTATAGATCAGTATTAGTCACGTTTAAGTATGTTAAATACAAATGAAATAAACTTGAAATAATATTATATACGGATTAATTGCGAATCATAGTAGTGGCGATGATGATGACAGAAATTATCATTCTCTAGACAAATCAATACCTTTGCAAGTGATATTGATCAAATGATATAAGCAAATAACATAAGTCATACAACCTCAATAAAGCGTGTTCTTTACATTTTAATGTGAAAATGGGTCCGCAAAGACATTCCACAACTTATAATTCTGATTTAAAAACAAGATGGATTTGAGTGGACTTTTGTTTAATGATACAGACGTATAGGACACATATAAATACATTAATTAATTATAATCGCAATTTGTTTGAGTTTAAAAAAGGTAATTTTTATATACCGTTCATTGCATCATCACTATATATATATATATATATATATATATATATTATATATATATATACACACACATATATATATATATATATATATATATATATATATATATATATTGCAATAAACGGTGTATAAAAATGAATTTATACATGTGTATAATTATATATTATATATATATATATAAATATATTAATATATATATATATAATTATATGTTATATATATATATATATATATATACATATAATATAATTATATACATGTATGAAGTAATTTTTTATACACATTCATTGCAAAGTATGTATATATATATATATGTATATATATATATATATATATACATATATATATATATACATGTACATATAATATATATTGCAATGAACGGTATATAAAAATAACTTTTTGCAAACTCAAACAAATTTAGATCATAATTAAAATGTATATATATATATATATATGTATATATATATATACATATATATATATATATATATATATATATATGTATATACATACATACATACATACATACATATATATATATATATATATATATGTATATACATACATACATACATATATAATTTTTATATATATTATATGTATGTATGTATGTATGTATATATATATATATATATATATATATTGCAATGAACGGTTTTTATATTTATGAGGACATTATTTTTATATAATAAGAAAAAGTGGCGAAATGTCGCTGGGAATAAATTTTTCACGCCGCTATACAGCTATGTAGGGAAACGCTTTATTTATGCTGTATGACTTAATGTCTTTGCACAATTCATACAAGTGATGCATATAATTTAGATCGTTGAATTCAAAATTATGTTTAAAATTACTGTTTTTCACTACGTGGATGTGTGTGGACTTTTGGTCTGCTAAAGCATACATATAACAATTGATATCCGCATATTCCGAAAATATATCGAATAAATTTACAAAGGTGTGTGTGCGCGTGTGTGCGCGTGTGTGCGCGTGTGTGCGCGTGTGTGCGCGC